>CM035098.1:49411404-49523904 GCA_020205505.1 Panax japonicus
AATTCTAACCTAAGCACCTATTTATAGGAAATTGCTTAGAACACCAAAGCAGAAAATTTAATTTAATAATAATATTAATTTTCCACATCTTCCTACGTATACTAGAAATCTGAATTCAGCCATCCTCACACATGTTAATGAGTCCCAACAATGAAAAAAACGTTTTTGTAATTAAAATTATTTTAAACTTCCAAAAATCAATTATTTCGGAGCTTCGGAACTTCAATAATTCATAATAAATAGCCCCATTTTGCCAGAAAATTCAAATCTCGCGAGTTTTTATAGGAAATTCAATTCTCTACAACTTTGCAGAAGAAAGTTTTTCCAAATTCCAAACAGAAATTGGCCAAAATCCACAAACGAGCGATTTTACAGGCTATAATCAAATTTCAGTCAATAATTGTGTCCACCAACACACAAAATATGTGTTAAACATTTAATGCCACAAAAATATTCTTCCTCCTCATATACTCATATATCCCACATTCATCGTAAAGATATCACCGTTAATATATTATTAAAATAATATATTTAAATGAATTATTTTATCAGAAAAAGATAAAATATTAATTTTCAACAATTGTCACATTAAAAAGTTTCTCCATCTATATCCACATAAAATCAATATTTTCCTCAACATATAAATCAATAATTAATTATTCACAAATAATATTACAGAATCACAATATTGGCAACCAGGCCGTTCCCAGGAAAGAGGGGGCTTTCCAATAAGAATTTCTTCTTACTGGCGCGCAATTAGGTGACCAAACCTCTCCTTAGACAGAACTTTCTAGACATTGCCAATAATGTTATCTAATAATATTATTCAGATAATATGAATTATTGCTTCGATAATGGAAAATACTGTGTAATGACAATTATTGAAACAACAATAATATAAAATATCAATGCAGCAATTATTGAACCAATAAAATAAAATACTGAACAATAATTACTGTAACCATTATTGAGTAGTGCTTTCTTACGTAAGAGTCAATAATTGGTGCAATACCGTGTGCTACTGTGCAACAACGCGTATTACTTTACTTTACCTACCGGGTATTCCAACAGTATTAACGGTAACAAATACGCCGTTATTTTTTAAAAACTTTAATTTGTCGTTTTCTTCATCCGACAGTTATTCTGTTACGGGGCCCACAAAAGGCTGCGCCGTCGTACGAATATTCCCCGACAGAAAGAATATTCCACAACCAAACGAATATTCCCCGACAACAATGAGTATTTTATAACCACTTGCTTACTTTGAAAAAAATTCATATATCACCCTTAACTTTAACTTTTTACAATTTAACCATTTACTGAATTGTAATTATAAGAAAAATTGAATACTTTTATTTCATAAAATTCGGGGTCTTACATAAATAGTATTCTGTTATTTGTTTAAATTTTTTCTCTTTGTTAATACATAGTATTTAAATTATGTATAAATCTGTTAAACAAAGAAGTTTGTAAATTGAATTTGTAAACAGAATTTGGATTTGTGTTATACAAATTTGTAAAACAAAATTGTTGTTTGAATTTTGCAAACAAATTTGTTATTTAAATTCTGTTAAATCTTTGTACAACAGAAATTTGTTTCTGTTTATTAATATTTATCTTCTTGTATAACAGAAATGACATCTACTAGCATCATTCCTGCCGTGAGTATGTCTCATGGAGAAAAGCCTAAAATGTTCAATGGAACGGATTTCAAGCATTGGCAATAAAAGATGCTCTTCTATCTCACAACACTGAACTTGGCAAGGTTTCTACAAGAGGATTGTCCTACTCTTGTTGAAGGAGAAACTGACAAGGAAAAGGTGGCTGCAGTTGATGCATGAAAACATGCAGATTTCCTTTGGAGAAATTATGTAATGAATGGATTAGACAATACACTGTATAATGTGTATTGTACAATTCAAACTGCAAAGGAACTTTGGGAATCTTTAGACAAGAAATATAAAACTGAAGATGCTGGCATGAAGAAATTCATAGTTGGTAGATTCCTTGATTATAAAATGGTAGATTCTAAAACAGTTATCACTCAGGTTCAAGAATTACAAGTAATTCTACATGACATTCATTCTGAAGGAATGTCATTAAGTGATTCATTCCAAGTTGCTGCAATGATTGAGAAACTTCCACCATCATGGAAAGACTTCTAGAATTATCAGAAGCATAAACGCAAATAGATGAATCTTGAAGAACTAATTGTGTAACTTAGGATTGAAGAGGACAATCGAAGATCTGAGAAGAAGAGTGGAAAAACTTCATTGAAGCAAAGGCAAATGTGGTAGAACAAAGGCCAAACAACAACAAAAGGAAGCGTGAAGGCAAAGAAGCTTTCAAGGCCAAAAAAAAATTCAAAGGCAAATGCTTCAACTGTGGCATCCAATGACATAAATCAAGTGAATGTCGCAAGTCAAAGAAGTTCAAGAAAGAACAAAAGCCTCAAGCAAATGTGACAGAACTGGAAAAACTTTCTGAAAATATTTCAGACATTAATCTTTCTGCAGTTGTATCTGAATGTAATTTGGTAGGAAATCCCAAAGAATGGTATGTGGACACTGGGGCTACTCGTTACATTTGTTCCAACAAATGGATGTTTTCTACTTACAAACCAGTAGAAAATGATGATCAACTATTCATGGGAAACTCCTTAAGTTCAAAGGTTGAAGGACGTGGAAAGATTGTAGTAAAAATGACATCTGGCAAAGAAGTGACTTTGAACGAAGTGCTTCATGTGCCAGATATCCGTAAAAATCTAGTTTCTGGGTCACAACTTAGCAAGAATGGCTTCAAGTTGGTGTTTGTGTCTGATAAATTTGTACTTACTAAAAATGATATATTTGTAGGAAAGGGCTACACGAATGATGGACTTTTTAAGATGAATGTTATGACTGTTGTACCAAAGTCTATTGATAATAATAAAATTAATTCTTCTGCTTACTTGTTAGAATCTTCAAATATATGGCATGCTAGATTAGGACATGTTAATTATAATATTTTACGTAGATTAATTAATTTAGAATTCTTGCCTAAATTTGATATTAATCAAAAACATAAATGTGAAATATGTGTGGAATCAAAAATGACAAGATTACCCTTTCATTCTGTTGAAAGGAAAACTGAACCTCTAGATTTAATTCACACTGATATATGTGACTTGAAGTTTGTGCAAACAAGAGGTGGAAAAAAATATTTCATTGCCTTTATTGATGATTGCACAAGATATTGTTATGTATATTTGCTAAGAAGCAAAGATGAGGCAATAGAAATGTTTCAGCTTTATAAAAATGAAGTTGAAAATCAACTTAGAAAAAAGATTAAAGCAATAAGAAGCGATAGAGGTGGTGAATATGAATCACCATTTGAAGAGATATGCTAGACTCATGGTATTATTCACCAAACTACCGCTCCTTATTCACCTCAGTCTAACGGTATTGCTGAACGCAAGAACCGAATATTGAAAGAAATTCTAAATGCTATGTTAAATAGTTCTGGAGCACCCCAGAATTTGTGAGGGAAAGCTTTGGTTTCTGCCAATTATATTATTAATAAAGTGCCTCATAAGAAAACTCACAAAACGTCTTATGAATTATGGAAAGGTCATAGACCTTGCTATACATACTTAAGAGTGTGGGGGTGTCTAGCAAAAGTGATGGTTCCTAAACCTAAAAAGGTTAAGATAGGACCAAAAATAATTGACTGTGTTTTCATTGATTATGCAAATAACAGCAGTGCTTATTGCTTTCTTGTTCATAAATCTAAAATTAATGATATTCATGTTAATACATTTATTAAATCAAGAGATGCATCATTCTTTGAGAATATTATTCCATATAATGAAAATAAAGATTCAAATTCAAACAAAAGACCTTTGGATGCTACTAGTAATAATCCTGAAAATATAGACAAAGAGTCTGTATTGGATGAACCTAGATGTAGCAAAAGGGCAAGGACTTCAAAGTCTTTTGGTTCGAATTTTCTAACATTCTTGTTAGAAAACGATCCTCAAACGTACAAGGAAGCAATATCCTCTCCAGATGTTTCTCATTGGAAAGAAGCAATTAATAGTGAAATTGAGCCCATTATGCAAAATCATTCATGGGAATTGGTGGACCTTCCACCTGGTTTCAAACCCTTAGGGTATAAATGGGTCTTTAAAAAGAAGGTGAAAGCTGATGGTTCAACTGATAAATAAAAAGCAAGGCTTGTTGTTAAAGGCTATAGACAAAAAGAAGGATTGGATTATTTCAACACTTATTCACCTGTTACAAGAATTACATCTATTCGGATGCTAATAGCAATAACATCTTTAAATAGACTTGAAATATATCAAATGGATGTAAAGACTGCATTCTTAAATGGTGAATTAGATGAAGAAATATATATGGAACAACCTGAAGGTTTCATAGCTACTGGACAAGAGAGGAAAGTATGCAAACTTGTTAAATCCTTGTATGGATTAAAACAAGCACCAAAACAATGGCACGAGAAATTTGATAATGTTATGTTAACAAATGGATTTAAAATCAATGAGTGTGACAAATGTGTTTATGTCAAAAGCACTCAAAAGGAATATGTCATTTTTTGTCTTTATGTGGATGATATGTTAATCATGGGTAGCAACAATGAAGTTATCAACTCTACCAAACGTATGTTGTCAAATAGATTTGACATGAAAGACTTGGGGGTTGCTGATATAATATTAGGAATCAAGATTTCTAGAACATCTAATGGAATTATATTATCTCAAACTCATTATATTGAAAAAATACTTGAAAATTTTAATAAGTATAATATAATTCTAAATAAGACCCCAGTTGATATAAATCTTCATTTAGCTAAAAATGAAGGTGATAGCATATCTCAACTAGAATATTCTCGTATAATAGGCAGTTTAATGTATGTCATGTACTGTACTAGACCAGATATAGCTTATTCTGTAAATAAGCTAAGTAGGTATACGAGTAATCCAAGTAAAGATCACTGGAAAGCTATTTTGAGAGTTTTGGGATATTTAAAACATACTCAAAAATATGGATTGCACTATACAAGATATCCAGCAGTATTGGAAGGATATAATGATGCTAATTGGATATTAGACAATAAAGACTCGAAATTCACAAGTGGATATGTCTTTACCCTTGGAGGTGCAGCGATATCTTGGAAATCCTCAAAACAAACGTGTATTGCAAGGTCTACAATGGAATCAGAATTCATTGCTTTAGACAAAGCTGGAGAAGAAGCTGAGTGGCTTCGTAATTTCTTAGAGGATATTCCAAATTGGTCAAGACCTGTGTCAGCTATATGTATACACTGTGATAGTCAATCAGCAATTGGAAGAGTACAGAGTCATTTATATAAAGGTAAGTCACGTCATATACGAAGAAGACATAATACCGTTAGATAATTGCTCTCGAATAGAATTATCTCAATTGACTATGTAAAGTCAAAAGATAATATTGCGGATCCTTTTACAAAAGGTTTAACAAGAGAGCAAGTGAAAAAATCATCGAAGGGAATGAGTTTAAAGCCTACTGTTTAAATAAGAGTCGTCATAGTGGCAACCCAACCTAGCAGACTGGAGATCCCAAGATCTAGGTTCAATTGGCAAACCGAACTATGTAATACTCAGTAAAGCACTGAGGAGATATTTACTCCAAACCATTCCTATTATGAGACAGTGTACATCTGTCGCGAGAATTAGGATAAGTTACGCTTTTAATGACTTTTATATCTTCAAATACGTTCAAGTGGTGTATTGCAAGATACTCTTGATAGAAGTCACCTATGTGAGTAAGAAGGGGGCCACTTCTGTGAAAATTTTGAAGGCTGAATTCTCTAATATACTCATGGAACCAAGAGGTGTTTTAAGGCCAAAATGAACACAAACGTGAGAACCAACTATGTCTGAAGAGATATTTTGTGAATTCTATTGTCTAGGTTTACACGAAAAGCTGACAGTTCAAAGACATCAAGTCTACTGATTAGCCAAGTAAATCCGATAGATTTTACTAGGACAAGTTCAAAGCCACTAGGCTACTTAACCTGATGAAATATCTTTTCTCATGTACTCGAACTAGTGTCTGCATATTCATAACATATTTTACATATTGTAAAGCCAATTTTACATTCATGTGGGGGATTGTTGGAAATGAGTTTGACAAAATAAATATTAAAGCATTTTGAGGCTTAATTTATTGTAGGACCCACATTTCGTAAATGTCGGATTTTTGCACAAATGCGTTCTCCTCAATGTGGAGTATAACATGGTATATTTATGTGTTCAAATCCATTAAGAATTGAATGAGAAAATTGACTCCAAAGTCACTTACTTGAATGTTGTAAATTGCGAAAGTCCCACATAGAGCATTAGAGGGAAAAATGAAGAACATATATATGAGATGTTTGCTCAATAGGAAGGGCCCCAAGGGGCACCCCACTTTTGTGGAAGGGAGAGAACCTAGCCAAGGCTTGGTTCAAACCCACACGCGCGCGCCATCGTACGGCCGGGTTCGGGCGCGTGGGTGGGTTATGATATATAAATTTTTGGACAAAATTTGTTTAATGATTTAACAGATTTTGTTTAAGTTATATCAATACTACGTCGTTTTGACTATACCCAATGGTCATATCCTTTCTAACGGCCAAAAAATTATCTATAAATAAGTTATGTGGGATTCTTATTTCAGAATAAGAAAAGTCCCGTTCTTTTCTATAATTCTCGTTCCTTTCCTTCCTTCCCCGTTCTGCAGTATAGAATCCCGTTCTCTGTTCTGCAGAATCCCATTCTCTGCAAAAGTGTTGCAGTCCCGTTTCCGTTCTGCATACTTTTCCTGTTTCTGAGTAAGTGTATGAATACACCATTTTCATGCATTATTACTGTAATTTCCATTTACATGCATCATTATTATTGATAGTAAAAGTTCGAGTATATAACATAGAATTTGCGTTCAACGAATTCTTAATTTTGTAGTGCTACTAATTAAGAATTGCAAATCCGTTTTATCTTGGGAAGCAATTATTCATTTAATCCTTAGCAAGAGTGAGGGAATAAATTTGTTTTAAGGAGACTTTGTGAATTCAAAGGACTCGAATTTATATGCTTTCTGTGTTATAATTTTATTTTGTTTTATTATATTACATACATTAAATAATACTATATATTACAGATAACAATTTCCTCCTAAAACTTGGGGCTCTTGCTAGGTTTCTCATCTTCTCGCAGTTACAAACTCTTGGTGTTCCAGGGATCCAAAAAATGGTATTGTAATTTTGCTACATCATTCTCCATCTTCTCTATCTAAATAAACCCTGTTCATGGCAATAAAAACGACCCACCAAGATTTTCATAAAATAAACAAATGACAAACACATGCACTCGTGATATTTATGGATAACATTTAGAAAGAAGGAATCTCAACAAGCACGCATCTCCAAAGCCTGGGCAAGAGAGATTTGTTCGGAGAAAACTTGATAAGGACGGGAGTCTAGAGAGAGAAAAATAGATTGGACCTTCTGCCTTTTGGATAATGAATCTCCCATATCTCACCAAACTTAACTAGTGGGTCACGTTTTCAAAAGGTAAAATTACAGGGGGTTCTATCTCTATGCTCAATATATATATATATATATATATATATATATATAGAATAAGGATCAGGTCCGGACTCCCGGACGGGAGAAAATCCGGACCTGATTTTTTTTTTTTTTTTGGTAGAACAACTAAAAAAAAAAAAAAAATTTATGGAACTGAAATTTTTCAATAATACAGTGTTTTGGGTGTGTTTTTAATACCTACACCAACCAATGTATGTACAGTCTGCCCAGACTGTACAGACATGTTTTGTTATAGGCATCCAAATCATACCCAAAACACTGTATAATGTAAAAATTCCAATTCCATAATTTTTTTTTTTGTTGTTTCAAAAAAAAAAAAGCAAAAAAAAAAAAAAAATGTCCGGATTTTAACAAAATCCGGGAGTCCGGACCTGATCCGGACTCTATATATATATATATATATATATATATATATATATATATATATATATATATATATATATATATATATATATATGGGATCCCTTCCATAGCAGCCGGTTGCTACGAGAACTGTGCAACACCCCCTTTTTGGACCGTTGATTAACTTATTGGAAGGCTTAGATTGAATGCCATAATTGCCCAGCCGACACAAGCTTTACCGGCTTTTATTTTAATATATTGCATTGCATTGTCAACTGTTGTCATTTTAATATTAAAATACTCCAGCCGGCACACCTTGTACCGGCTGAGTATAAATTTTTTTTTACGCATTTTTCCATTTTATGGGATGACTCAGCACATTAAAATCACATAAAAAAAATAAAAAAAATACTCCAGCCGGCACAACTTGTACCGGCCGGGTATTTTTTTTTTTTTTTTGCGGCTGGAGCATCTCACTCTTATTCTCATTATAACACTCTTGTTCTCATTATAATATTAATTAATTAATATTCATCTGCCTTCAATAATATTTATAATATTGTTTGGAGTAATTAATATTTTATAATATTTGCCTTCACTAATATTTATAATATTATTTGGAGTAATTAATTTTTACAGGTTTATAAAATTGTTTGGAGTAATTAATATTTTATATTAATATTTATAATATTGTTTGGAGTAATTAATATTTTATATTACTAAGTATTAAATTTTTTTGTAATAATATTATATTATTTTTTAAGTATTATAATTATTAATATTTTGTAATAATATTAATACTTAATATTATAAGTATTAATATTTTTGTAATAATATTATAATATTTAGTAATATTAGTATTAATATTTAATATTTAATACTAGTATTAATATTAATATTATAAAATATTGTATTAATATTAATATTATAAAATATTAATATTCATTTGCCTTCATGAGTGTAGCGGTAAACATTATTATAATAATAATATTTTACAAACAATATTATAAATATTAGTGAAGACAAATGAATATTAATTAATTAATATTATAATGAGAACAAGAGTGTTATAATGAGAATAGAAGTGAGTTGCTCCAAGCCTCCAGCCGCAAAAAAAAAAAATATCCGGCCGGTACAAGTTGTGCCGGCTGGAGTATTTTTTTATAATATTAATATTAATATTACTAAATATTATAATATTATTACAAAAATATTAATACTTATAATATTAAGTATTAATATTATTACAAAATATTAATAATTATAATACTTAAAATATAATATAATATTATTACAAAAAAATTTAATACTTAGTAATATAAAATATTAATTACTCCAAACAATATTATAAATTACTCCAAACAATATTATAAATATTAATATAAAATATTAATTACTCCAAACAATTTTATAAACCTGTAAAAATTAATTACTCCAAACAAATTTATAAATATTAGTGAATGCAAATATTATAAAATATTAATTACTCCAAACAATATTATAAATATTAGTGAAGGCAGATGAATATTAATTAATTAATATTATAATGAGAACAAGAGTGTTATAATGAGAATAAGAGTGAGGTGCTCCAGCCGCAAAAAAAAAAAAAAAATACCCGGCCGGTACAAGTTGTGCCGGCTGGAGTATTTTTTTTATTTTTTTAATGTGATTTTAATGTGCTGAGTCATCCCATAAAATGGAGAAATGCGTAAAAAAAAATTATACTCGGCCGGTACAAGCTGTGCCGGCTGGAGTATTTTAATATTAAAATGACAACAGTTGACCATGCAATGCAATATATTAAAATAAAAGCCGGTAAAGCTTGTGTCGGCTGGGCAATTATGGCATTCAATCTAAGCCTTCCAATAAGTTGATCAACAGTCCAAAAAGGGGGTGTTGCACAGTTCTCGTAGCAACCGGCTGCTATGAAAGGGATCCCTATATATATATATATATATATATATATATATATATATATATATATATATAACTAAAATTTTTCCATAATACAGTGTTTTGAGCGTGATTTGGATGCCTATACCAAAGCATTTCTGTACAGTCTGGGCAGACTGAACATACATTGGTTGGTATAGGTATTAAAAACACACCCAAAACACTGTATTATGGAAAAATTTCAGTTCCATAAATTTTTTTTTTTAGTTGTTTAAAAAAAAAAAAGCAAAAAAAAAAAAAAAATTTGGTCCGCATTTTAGGACCTGTCCGGACTCCCGGACAGGATCCATTATATATATATATATATATATATCGACACTAATGCTACGTTTGGATTGAAGGAATGGAATAGAGTAGGGAATGGAATGGATGAGGGAATGGAATAAGGAAGGGAATGGAATAATTTTTTAATATTCCATGTACATGTTCGGTTGATGTTAGGACTACATCTAAGAATGAAATAAATAATTAGAAAGTGACCTAAATACCTTCAAATATTCAAATTTAACTTAAATTCAATTTATATTAAAAATTTAACACATATTTTATTCTTAGAAATAAAGGGTAGGGAATGGGAGGGGTGGGGTGGGGGTGGGGGTGGGGGTGGGGGTGGGTGTGTGGGGGTGGGGGTGGGTGTGTGGGGGTGGGGGTAGGTGGGGTGGGGTAGGGTGGGGTGGGTGGGGTGGTGTGGATAAGTATGATAGGTGGGTTGGGGTGGCTGGTTGGGGTGGGTTAGTAGGGGATGGGGGTAGGTGGCGTAGGTGGGGTGGGGTAGGTTGGTAGGTAAGGTAGGTGGGTTAGGGTGGCTGGGTGGGGGTAGGTTGGTAGGGGGTGGGGTCGGTATGGTGGGTGGGTTGGTAGGTAGGGTAGGTGGGTTGGGATGGCTGGGTGGGGGTAGGGTGGGTGTATGGGGGTGGGGTAGGTGGGGGTAGGGTGGGGTGGTTGGGGTGGGGTAGGTGGGGTGGGGTGGGTTCCAGTCCCGTTCTGCATACTTTTCCCGTTTCTGAGTAAGTGTATGAATACACCATTTTCATGCATTATTACTGTAATTTCCATTTACATGCATCATTATTATTGATTGTAAAAGTTCGAGTATATAACATAGAATTTGCGTTCAACGAATTCTTAATTTTGTAGTGCTACTAATTAAGAATTGCAAATCCGTTTTATCTTGGGAAGCAATTATTCATTTAATCCTTAGCACGAGTGAGGGAATAAATTTGTTTTAAGGAGACTTTGTGAATTCAAAGGACTCGAATTTATATGCTTTCTGTGTTATAATTTTATTTTGTTTTATTATATTACATACATTAAATAATACTATATATTACAGATAACAATTTCCTCCTAAAACTTGGGGCTCTTGCTAGGTTTCTCATCTTCTCGCAGTTACAAACTCTTGGTGTTCCAGGGATCCAAAAAATGGTATTGTAATTTTGCTACATCATTCTCCATCTTCTCTATCTAAATAAACCCTGTTCATGGCAATAAAAACGACCCACCAAGATTTTCATAAAATAAACAAATGACAAACACATGCACTCGTGATATTTATGGATAACATTTAGAAAGAAGAAGGAATCTCAACAAGCACGCATCTCCAAAGCCTGGGCAAGAGAGACTTGTTCGGAGAAAACTTGATAAGGACGGGAGTCTAGAGAGAGAAAAATAGATTGGACCTTCTGCCTTTTGGATAATGAATCTCCCATATCTCACCAAACTTAACTAGTGGGTCACGTTTTCAAAAGGTAAAATTACAGGGGGGTTCTATCTCTATGCTCAATATATATATATATATATATATATATATATATATATATATATATATATATATATATATATATATGGGATCCCTTCCATAGCTGCCGGTTGCTACGAGAACTGTGCAACACCTCCTTTTTGGACCGTTGATTAACTTATTGGAAGGCTTAGATTGAATGTCATAATTGCCCAGCCGACATAAGCTTTACCGGCTTTTATTTTAATATATTGCATTGCATGGTTAACTGTTGTCATTTTAATATTAAAATAGTCCAGCCGACACAGCTTGTACCGGCTGAGTATAATTTTTTTTTTTTTTACGCATTTTTCCATTTTATGGGATGACTCAGCACATTAAAATCACATTAAAAAAATAAAAAAAAATACTCCAGCCGGCACAACTTGTACCGGCCGGGTATTTTTTTTTTTTTTTTGCGGCTGGAGCACCTCACTCTTATTCTCATTATAACACTCTTGTTCTCATTATAATATTAATTAATTAATATTCATCTGCCTTCACTAATATTTATAATATTGTTTGGAGTAATTAATATTTTATAATATTTGCCTTCACTAATATTTATAATATTATTTGGAGTAATTAATTTTTACAGGTTTATAAAATTGTTTGGAGTAATTAATATTTTATATTAATATTTATAATATTGTTTGGAGTAATTTATAATATTGTTTGGAGTAATTAATATTTTATATTACTAAGTATTAAATTTTTTTGTAATAATATTATATTATTTTTTAAGTATTATAATTATAATTATTATTTTTAAAATAATTTATGGAACTGAAATTTTTCCATAATACAATGTTTTGGGCGTGATTTGGATACCTATACCAAAAAATATATGTATAGTCTGCACATATCTGTTTTGTTATAAGTATCCAAATCACATCCAAAATACTGTATTATGAAAAAATTTCAGTTCCATAAAATATTAAACTTTTTTTAGTTGTTTTAAAAAAAAAATTCCAAAAAAAAATCCACATTTTAACAAAATAATGGCTCCCTTACAGGAACAGAACCCTATATATATATATATATATGTCTCGGTTTGAAATAAAACTCGAAATGATAATGCTTTTTTGTAATTAATGTTGTAATGATTGATAAGATTATTGCTAAAATTAGGGTTGTAAATGAACCGAGTCGAGATGAGTATTGAATTGCTCAGATTTGGTTTATAAAAGTTATCGAGTTGAAATAAGATTTTGATTGAAACTCGTTTAGCTACCGAGTCGAGCACGGTCTTGAATCGAGTTTGAGCAGTTTAAATTATTCGAGCGAATATAATTCAAATATCAACAAAAGATTATAATTTGAAAAGACTCGAGTAATTTACCGAACTTAAAAATTTACTCATATTTGAATCGTTTATAATTTCGAGTTGAACTTGAATTAAAATTTTAGTCGAGTGAGTACGAACCAAACTTGAATCTGTTTGATTTATTTCACTACAAGAAAAGGGTTATCTCCGACGGAATCAATTCTGACCGAATACATTTCGTCGAGGTTAATATAAGTTCGACGGAATATTACGTCGACATTAATTGCGTCGAGGTTAGACTAAAATCGACAAATATCCGTCGGAATTAAGCTTTTTTCCTTGGCGCGTAGATTTCCCGTCAGCACGAGTTTAATGTCGACGGAATATTATTAAAATCGACCGAATGGTCAGTCGAGAATAACAAAAGGGCGACAGAAATAACCTCGATCGAAGTCCGTCGAACTTATTCTTTTTTTTTTAAAATAAGCGTACCAGCAACCCTAATCTCTTTTCATTCTTTCCCTTTCTTCCTAATTAGCAGCAGCGACGGTGACCATAGCTCTTCTCCATATTTCTTCTCCTCCATATTTCTTCTCCTTCTCATCTCCTCCATATTAAATGCTTTCTAGGTCACTGTACTATAGGTCGACTTACAAATGGGTCACTTAACTTTTTTTTTTCTTTTAGTCAACTCACTGAACTCGATTTTTCTAACAAAAAGTTAAAAAACCCGTTAAACTCGTTTGACTGTTAACGAAAAACTGAGTTGTTAAAAAAAGCCTATGTGGCAGTTAGTATGTGACGTGACAGTGATGACGTGGATTTGGAGAAATTTTTTTACGATAAAATGGAAAAAAGTATTTTAAAGTTTAATACAAATTTAAAAAATTAGTCAAAAACAAGAAAATAAATAATAAATATATTTAATTATTTTAAAATTAATCTGTTAATTTTTTTTTATAAAAAAAACTGTGTTTTTAATTATTTTTTTAAAAAAACTGATTTTTTATTATTAAAAAAAGTGTATTTTTTTTATTTTTATTAAAAATATTTATTTTACTAAAAAAATTTGCATAATAATTTTTTTTAATAAAAATATATTTTTATTAAAAAATTTGCGTTTTAAATTTTTTTTAATAAAAAAAATTATTAAAAAAAGCTGCATTTTTTTAATAAAACTAATGTATAAAAAACTGCATTTTTTTAATAAAAATAAAAAAACTATGGTATTTAGTGACAATGAATAAAAACTATGTGAAATTTTTATTAAAAATATTTATTTTTATTAAAAAAAATTCAGTTTTTTTTAATAAAACTAAGGTATAAAAAACTGCAATTTTTTTTATAAAAAATGCAGTTTTATGTGAAAGTTTTATTAAAAATAAAAACTGCAATATTTTTTAATAAAAATAAACATTTTTAATAAAAATTTCACATAGTTTTTATTCATTGTCACTAAATACCTTAGTTTTTTTTATTTTTATTAAAAAATGCAGTTTTTTATACCTTAGTTTTATTAAAAAAATGCAGTTTTTATATAAAAAAACGCACTTTTTTTAATAAAAATAATTAAAAACGCACTTTTTTTAATAAAAATATAATAACTCAGTTTTTTTTATAAAAATAAAAAAATGCTGTTTTTTTAATAACTTTTTTATTAAAAAAAATTAAAAAGCAATTTTTAATAAAAATATTTGTTTTTTTTATTTTTATTAAAAAAGAATTTATTACGCAATTTTTTTTAATAAAAATAAATATTTTTAATAAAAATAAAAAAATGCACATTTTTTTAATAATAAAAAAAGTGCAGTTTTTTTAATAAATAATTAAAAACAAAGTTTTTTTAATAAAAAAAATTAACAGATTAATTTAAAAATAATTAAATATATTTTTTTATTTATTTTCTTGTTTTTTGGCTAATTTTTTAAATTTATATTATACTTTAAAATATTTTTTTCCCAATTTTTCATAAAAATTTTCTTCCAAATCCACATCATCACTGTCACTTCGTATACTAACTGCCACATAGGCTTTTTTTAACAACTCAATTGTTTTCCGTTAATAGTCAAACGAGTTTAACAATTTTTTTAACTTTTTGTTAAAAAAATCGAGTTCAGAGAGTTGACTGTAAGAAAAAAAAGTTCAGTGACCCATTTGTAAGTCGACTTATAATATAGTGACCTAAAAAACATTTAACCCTTTATTTTACAGCCTTAACTAAACTAATATATAGAGATTTATTTGAATTAGCTGATATATTTTGAAAAACTAATGATAATAGGTAATATTTGTAGTCTTGGGAGCATTAGTAGTAAACTAAAACTTAAAATACGCAAGTATGAACTAAGCAAGTGTGTTTGTTTGCTTAGTTAAAATCTCTTGTAAAACTAATGGTAGTTGGTAATATTTGCAGTCTTGGGACAAATTATTGGTGAAATAAAACTTAAAACAAGCAAGGAAGAATAATGTAAGCTATTACTCCTTTTCATAGTTAGAAGTGATTTGTGGGCAATGTATAATACCATAATTAATTCTTTTTAACATTTAAAAATGAGTACGATATAGGGTAAAATGTAAATGTCGTCACTGAACTTTAAATGTTTTTGATTATTGAGCCTCTTTATTTTGGCCAATGCAAATTGAGTCCCTAGGTGACACATGTGTGTTGAGCTGCCTACATGACACACGTGGAACTGTTGAGGCGTATTTGAGCACAATTTGAAATTTTGGCCATGAGACCACTCCAACACTACAAGATAGCTGTTAAATTATCCAAAGAATGAAATTTTGTATTAAATCAATTCATTTTCTCAATAGAATATTAAAAGATAAATGCACCATATTAATTTCAAACGTCTCCATGTATTTCAACCTTTTCTTTTCAGATCGTTAAAATCTAGGGTTTGCAGAGTAAAAATTACAAATTGAGATTACACAATCACGACAAAACATATCTGTAAAGTATATGTGTGTTTAAGGAGGAGCTGTACTTGCTATTCTCCCCCATACCATAGATTCTCATATTCTTACTCTCTCTCCTCTCAATAATTTGCTATTCAATATATACGGAAATTGAGTCTTATTTTATGTATTGACTGCTTCTGTGGTGGGATGCTCTTCACCAACAACTTTTCTTCTATTTATCTTGCTTCCGTTTTGTGGGCACATTTTACACCCCAAATGAAGCAAACACATATTTTCATTGCTGATATGTTGAATTGTTTAACAATCTTATTAATTAAAATTCACTTTTACTGGAATATTTAATTTTGTTAGATTTTGGTAATTTATTTTTGCCTCATTAAGATGTTTGTAAGAATTTAAAACTAAAATTCATAGTACTATTGGTAAAAAATTTCAAGTAATTCAATGAAAAAAGATATTTTTTCCTTATAGTTTCCATCGACTATGATAGGTCTCCCGATTAGTTTGTATCACTTGTTTTTGAAGAAAATTTTATGTATTTATTGGTGGTGTGAAAGGTACTGAAGTGTTATAATTGAATCGTTAATTTGGTTTTGTGTATATGTCGCCTCCAACAACCAACTCCCCCGCCCCGCGCAAAATAGTAAATAGACAACAATTAAATAATATTGTGATATTTTTTTTCATAACGTTTTTAAAAAAAATATTGTAGATATATATGAAAAAACGTTATCTATTTAAAAGGACATTTTTTAATTTTAATTAAATAATATTTTTTTTTAAAAAAATTATCTACATAAAAAACACGCGGAGCAAAAAAATGAAAACTTAAAATTAAAAAAAACGTGACTGGAGTGCATCCTCGAGGGTTTAGAGAGAGAGGCTCCTCATTCTCTTTATAGTTTTCCCCCTCACCATCTGCCATCACCTCCTCTTCCACTTACTCATCCGGCACCTCCACCACAGAACTCTCTTTGCTGCAACTTTTTCGTCTACGGCAACAACTGCCCTAACAAACTCCACCACCACCATCACCATAAATACACCGCCCATGCCTCTTTTTCTTCCTCAATCGCTAACGGCACTACTTCCGAATGATACTCCCCAAAACCCTAAACTTCACCATCTATTGGCTATCTTCCGAATCGGCCTTTCGATCGCGAGTTTCAACTCTCCTGCTCTCTATGTTCGCAACAATGGCTTCGTTTTATGTCGCTGGCCGGTCAGTTATGTCACTATAATGCCCATTTTTATTTTTCCTGTTAACAATATTTGTGGTTTTGGGTTTATAACCAAAAAAGTTTCTGTCTTTGTTTGGAACTCTGATAAAAAAATTAGAGAGAAAAATATAAACAAAGGAGTTCATATTTTTTTTGGGTGTTCCAAACATAATCTTGGTGACTTGGGTTTTTAAATTTTGTACATCGTGTGTAGACTATGGCAGGACGCAGATAGCAGGGTTTATATAATTAAGGAGCTAGACAGGAGAACTGGCAAGGTATTTTCATTTATCCTTTGAATTTGAAGATTGTTGTTGTGTTATATTATCATATCTCATTTACTAAATCTTGGTTTATGCTAAACTAGACAATTAGTCTTCTGTTTCAGGGGCAGTCTACTATATTTGTTGACGATACATTAAAAATTAGCCTGCAGGTAAGTTAATTATGGCCAAATGCAATGACAATTTTTTTGAACGGCAAATTCGTTTTTGTTATAGAAATCGTTGTAGAAGTAAGTAACCAATTTGTATTTTTCCAGGGAACAACAGAAGAAATTAGATGCACATCAGTTAGAGTTGGACAAATCTAGACTAGAAGGATTTACTGCAAAGCATCTCACAGAAAATAGTGAGAGTAATACAAAGAAAATGCTTCTAGCTGTGATAGGGATCATGACAAGGTTTGGCCGTAAGAACAATAGAGATGCAATCCGTAAGGCATGGATGCCTACTGGTAGAATACCCTTCCTTTTTGTGAGTTTCATCCTTCCCCCATGTATTACTTGATGTATTTACGAGATGTACTAGTGCACAAACACGTATATTATATATAACATATTCTATCATAGACTGTCAGTCCTTGAATCAAGATATCTCCCGGCTGAACCACTTCATTATTACTTTTTGGTGTAGATTGATCAATTGGTTTGGCGTATCTTTTGCAGTTTCCTATCTTGGTATGAACATAAAACACATTCATAGGTCTAAAAGAATATGTCAAAATAGACCCCCTAGAAAAAAATGAATTTCGTCAATCTGGTATCTAAACAAATAAAACTCTATATAACTTATCAAGTCTTCAAGACATTGAAACCTAAGAAAAGGTGAAAATCTAGTACTGAATTGGAATCCTCTTTGTGAGAAAGTTGTGTTTAACAAATGGTATATGATTCTCGTTGAGACATTTACAAATGACTATATATTTAAAATGAATTTAAATATGGTGAATTAGATTAATGCATGTGTCTCTTAAGACTTCATTGTATCTGGCTTTGTTTAAGGTGAGACTAAAGTTAGTGATTATTGGTGGTTTCTGCTTTGTTTAAGGTGATACTAAAGTTCTAGCTGCAGTTTATGGACCTAAAGCTGGGACATAGAAGAATGAAAACCCTAAGCAGCAGTTTATGGACCTAAGCTGCAGTTTCTGTTGTTCTCGAATGTGTGCCTGCACCTGTGGCTGCTGCAGCAACATCTGCTCTTCAAATACCCACCATTGGAATTGGGGCTGGGCCATTCTGCAGTGGGCAGGTTAGTTGATTCTCTAGCCATCTGCATTCCTCTTTAATCTGTAAGTTAGGCATGGACGATATACGTTTGCTCTGTCATATCCTATATACTTTAGCCACCCCATATATTTACTCAAATCTTTTAATTTGTTGATAGAGAATTAATCTCAATTTTCTCACGGTGGCTCGTGCAATACGTCTATGAATTTCAAATCTTGTGTTGCAGCAATTCAAATGTCTTGGGTCCTAGTCTGTGGGTATTGAAGATTGAGATCCTCCTACACTTTGTAGGGATTGAAATTCTCATTTTGATTACGAACTACAAAGATAATTACAGAACATGGATAATTGATATTAATGGAATATAATTGTTGATGCAGGTGCTGGTATACCATGATCTCTTGCACAGTTTTCTTGGCTGACAGTTCATATTCTTTATAATTATTACAATCATAACTGCATAGTGCCATTCTATTTGTGGATGTGTAGGTTACAATTTCAAAGGATGATACAGTAATCCTTGATGGGGCAGGTGACAAGAAAGCTATTGAAGAAAGATGTGAGCAGGTTTAGACTCATTCCCAGCTGTATGAAATTCTGTCATTCTCCCAATTCAGTGTACCAATTCATAAGTATGACACTGAATTGGTTGCCATTCTCTTGTGACAGCTAAGATTGACAATTGAGTTGATCACTTCTGATTATGACAAGGAGAAGCATCAGGAGAGGCTAGCAAAGCTTTCCGGTGGTGTAGCTGTTTTGAAGGTCAGCCTCTTGTGTAAAGGGTTTTTTAGTGTCATTGATGGAACAACAATCAATATAAAAAGCCAAAAGGAAATTTACTGGATCGTATAACAATTGGGTACTGATAAATCTGATTTTCTGACAGATTGGAGGAGCAAGCGAAGCTGAGGTTAGCGAGAAGAAGGATAGAGTAACTGATGCTTTAAATGATACAAAGGCAGCTGTTGAAGAAGGCATTGTCCCAGGTAATAACCACAAAGTTTTATGATAGAATATTTGTATGAGAGACTCCTAAACACGGTTCTGTGATGACCATACAATAAGTTAGAGGAATTTTTCCTCTGCAGGTGGTGGTGTAGCTCTTCTTTATGCCTCAAAGGAACTTGAAAAGCTGCAGACTGCCAATTTTGATCAGAAGATTGGTGTTCAGATTATCCAGAATGCTCTAAAGGTCTGTCTATTATACTAACCTTTAGTTTTGAATTCCTAGAGGTGTCGTTAGTACCGAGTACTTGTTTTAATCAGATCGATCTATTTAAATATTGGATCGGTAAGTGTGAATTCCATTGCACGTCCCAAGTTGGATGTTAGTTACAGCCAAATCATCGATACAGCCAAATCGCCTGCTTAAATTACATGACCAGGGAACGGTCTGATAGAAAAAGCACCCAGCTTCCTGCAATGCCATTACAGAAATGGAGGTTTGGTTTGCTCTGTTCTTAATACACTGAAGATATTGCTGTTTATGTTAAAAATACTAGGTCATGTTCTACACTTTAATGATATCATCTGGTCTGTTTTTCTATATTATAATACAACAATTTTCCCTATAACTGTAACAGTCCAAGACGAATATGTAATAAATGACAACTACAAACTTGATTTTATTTCAGAATTGAAGGTGTAATAAATGACAACCACAATGCATTCCATGGCTCACATCTATAACTTTTAGTCTTAGAAGTTATCTCGCCATGTATACACATTATTTTTCATCACAGAGGCATGCTTGAAGGTGTTGCATTCTAAGTGAGATGAAAATAGCTTAGTAAATGTAATATTGTTTTTCTTTATGATTACATATGAATACCATTATACCAATATACATGGAGACCTGTAATCTGTTTTTGATATTATAGTCACTCTTTCCCTCGACAGACATGAGAAAGCCAAAGCTAGCTGCAGAAATTGCGAAGCAACTTCGTAACTTCCATCAGGTGGAAGTACCAGGATCTAAAGAACCTCAACTATGGGATGACATCTTCAAGTTTTTCAATCAAGGTCTTCTTTACACTTGTTCTTGTATCTAATAGATTGAAGTTTACCTCCTGGATTTGTCTTGTTCAGCTCAAGGTAGTCTCTCTCTCTCCCCCATAAATTGATTGCTATATATTCTTTCACAGGGGAGAATGTACTAAAATAAATGACTAATCTTAAGAGATTGTACTAAAATTTTAATGGATAAATGACTAATCTTAAGAGATTGGACAGAATTGAGATATACAATTCACAATTAGAATAGGCCAAGTACAAAATAGATTGTTGGGTCTGAAATCTTTTAACTCATACAAGTTGAAGCTGCATCAAATGAGTACATCCAACAGAAACTGATGTAAGACCTAAAGTAGATTAAAAAAGCTAGGAAATTTCTCCATTTGACTGTTAAATTAGTTTGTTAGAAGAAAGGATTCCAAATTTATTGAAATTCTGAATTCTAAATCTATGTGTTTGATATTTTCTAATATTTCTGGAGAAAGCATCAGTGTTGTAATACCTAATTAATTTTGATTAAGAAGTGACAGAATAGTGATGTTATTGAATTATGGGTTGACAGGTTGAAATTGGGGAACGAGGTTATGAAAAAGGGGATGATCCCTGGTTCGAGTAACGAGATCAGTCCCGAGACCTTGAAGAGGATTAAGAGGTGTTTGTGCTTATATTTATTCAATATTGTGGTGGTGTTTTGCGGTAGCTATTTAACTTTATTCTTTATCTTAATTGTTTCTGGTGATATTTATTGCATTCACCAGAGTTTAATACCGTAGGGATGAAACTCTATTCAAGTCTCAAGATAATGTTGTTTTTAGCTCTACAGTAGTGGACTCATGTCATGGTTTTTGAGTCTCTTGTTTATTTAATTTTTTGTAATAGTAATTTGAAATTGTAAACTAATGGTATTATTGGGATGTATTTTGAATGGTTGATACATTTTGGCTTTAAATTTAAATGAGAATTTAGACCTTTTAGCTATATATCTATTAGCATATTGCAGGTGCATTGGTAATATAGGTGAACAACAACCTTTTTTTTCTTTATCTACAACATTTTAAAAATGTTGTATAAATTGGTTAAAAACGTTGTCTGATATATTAAAAAATGTTGTGGAATCATACCTTCTACAACGTTTTTAAGCATCTGTTAATTTATGAAAAATAAATCTACAACGTTTTTTTCTTAAAAACGTTGTGTAATGTGCTTAACTACAACGTTTTAAAAACGTTGTGTAAAGGTGTAAAATAGATGACACTCTTAACCATGATGTTTTTTTGACTGAAACTATAACGTTTTTTTCGCGTTATCTATTTACTGTTTTGTAGTAGTGCGCCTCCGGCCACTACCACGCCAACGCCCAGATAAACTCCAACTCTGTTCTTGAGCCCTCCTCGATTCCCGCTATACCGACCTCTCTGAACTCGTCGAGAAAGCCCCCATCTACCAAGCCCTTGAACAAGCCGTCACCCCGTCAACAACTTAATTAAATCATTAAATCTTGCAATCTGTGTAGTGGAGGAAGGGCAGATCTAATTTTGCCGTGAACCAAATCCAACGAAATCATATTACCTGCAAATAGTTGGTTTTTTTTATATAAAAAAAATTATATACTAAAATTGGGTTTTATTTTGAATTGATGTTTTGTTTAAGAAAAAAAGATGTTTTATATTTTTTTAAAGGTGTTTTGTATTTTTTGAGTTAGTCTTTTTTTTCTTTTAATTTAATTGATGTTTTGTATTTTTAATTATAGTATTTTTATTTTTTATGTATTTATTTATTATAAATATCCGCCTTAGATTAAATTTAACTTATTTTGCAAAAATATTAATTATTTTCTAAATTTTAATTTTAATTTTTATATAACAATAATAATAATAATAATAACAACAATAATAGTAATAACAATAACAATAACAACAACACCAACAACAATAATAATAATAATTTTTTTTATTTTAGTACAAAATTTAATTCTTTGGACAATTTAATAGTTAAGTCAGTTGTGCTTGGGTGGTCTCATGCCCAAAATTTTAGAGGTCTTTAGGTTTAATTCTTGGAAGAACCATGTTTTTAAGAATTAATTTTGAAAAAGTACATGTAAGCGGTGCCACGTGTGTCACGTAGGCAGGTTAACGCACATGTGACATCTGTGGACTCAATATTCAAATTTTCGAGCAAAAAGGGCTCAACCAAAAGAAAGTGACTCAATACTCAAAAACACCTAAAATTCAATGGCCACATTTACATTTTACCCGTACGATATATAACTACATTATTGAGCTATAAATGAGAAGTACCAACAAAAATAATGATATAATTCGGAATCATAAAATTAAGCTTATACCTTTTTTTTCTTTTATTAATTATTTTTCTTATAACAAATGTTGTATCGACTCATGACGCTCACCATTATAGTTACTTTAGTGGTTCAACCAGTTACTCGAGATTTTTGATTATTTTATTTTTTTGACGATAAAAATATCATATACAACTTCTGTTATAGTAAATATAAAAATAAAAATAAAAATAAATTAAATTATATACAATCGAGTGTGCACGTAACATGAAATCCAAATTCTACATAAGCGCATTAACATTCCAAAACCCAATTCCACCACCATAAAAAAGATTTTTTTCAAAAAAAGGAAAAGAACAAAATCTAACAGAAAAAAGTGGAAATGAGACCATATATAATTTTGCCACCTCTTTCCGGTCTTGGCTCAGAAACTAACCAAAAAATTACATATATAATTTATAAGCCACCTCTTTCCGGTCTTGGCTCATAAACTAACCAAGAATTTTCACATTCAACAGTAATTAGAAAAGCTTATAATGACATTAATTATATATATTAACCACCTCTTTCGGGTCTTGGCTCAAAAACTAAGTAAGAATTTTCACATTCAACAGTAATTAAAAAAAAACTTATAATGACATCAATAAGAAATAATATATCACCGCAAATAATTCAAATAGAATATCTACCACTGTTTAAATTAGTATAAAGAGTTTATAAAACCAACACAAAAATAAATTAAATTTTATGTCAACTAAACTAAATTAATAAACATATAAATCAATCCGCTTCAAGTAAGTTAATATTTAAATTTTGTACCTTAAATCATTCACAATTTTTTGCATCATAATCACAATTTTTATAGTACTTAAAATCATCCGTTTGAAAAAAATCACGCAATTGATCCGTCATAGCACCATCACCTGCCCACTTAAGGTATTACATATTGTACTCATGTGGCATAGGCAGCTTGGCCTCCCCATAATAGCTCATTTGGGGTGCCCTAATTAAATTTTTCACAATGTCAATACTCTCCACCATCCCAGCCTTAATCGGTTCGTCATAAACCCTTGGCTCGGCCTTAAGCGTAGGCCCATACACAACATTTTTGCAACTAGAGGTGCCCTCAACATAATCAACATCATTAATTGGCTCAATCATACTCGAATTCGAGATTAAATTAGTACGTTGATCAAAAGTACTAAACCCTTGTTGCAGCTGATAATTGTAGGGCTGATCGAACGGTTCAAGTTGATTGATCGGGGATAAATACGTGCGATGATCAAAAGTATTAATCTCCTGCTGCAACTGATAATTATAAGGCTGCTCACACGGCTCTTGTGAGTTGATCGTAATCAAAAAGTTGTTGAACAAGAGTTGTTGATGTTGTTGTTGCTGCCACAACTGTTGCTGTTGTATAAAATAAACATAATTATAATGCCTAATCTTTGCATCATTAAGCTTCATTTCCAATATGCTACTAATTCTCCTTAGTTGATCTACCAATAAACCATTATACCGGTGGTCCCACGTGGGGTACTGGGCCTGGTCGTGTATTTTTCGCAATTTTGCAAGTTCATTTTGGGCCTTATTCTTGCGGTCCACAAAGTAGTCTGACAAATGATATGTTCTCTTCTTGCGTTTTTCAGGGGATTGGGCTTTGTACTTGTTGATCAATTGGAGAATTTCGTTGTCACGATTTGTAGGCCAAATTTCAAGTTGGAGTAAATCGTTGTTATTAATTGTGGGCCCATAAATGACGAGGGCCACTTCGACACAGCAGAGAGTTGATAATTCATAAATTTTCTTTTTCACACTATTCTTCCTCTTCTGGAAAGTGGAATTTCGGATCTTTTTGTTTTCTATGAGTTTCATGTTTAGCTTAGCTCGACCCATCTGCATGCACATAATATAATTAATTAGATTATGGAGTTCGACCAATTACTACATAAATGGAGGAACAAGTATGTATATAACATGAAAGAGAATTCATTAAAAAAATTTATAGCTATGCGTTTGAAGTTAATGGATTAGGATCCCCTCTATTACACTTATGTTTCAATTTTCTCTAATACATATTTACAATACAAAATGTTACTTTTAACAACGGTACAAGCGACACAACTACTTGCGATAAATTTGATTGTACTGATAATTATTTACAATAAACTTTATCGTTAAATACGTATTTAAAGAAATTAAAGAAGGGATCCTAAATTACCATGACTGTAGAAGAGAGACATTGATAACTTAATGATTTCATGTTCGATTTTCAGCGTAAGTTTATAATGAAGGAATTTTTTTTTTTCCATTTATTGTGAGACATGTATCCTTACCCTTATTTTGTGATCGAATTTTTTTTATTATTGATTGCGTAAACGTAGAGATTAGAGAGGGGAAGAAAATGAATCTAAAAAATTAAATCAATTAATTAGATTATGGAGTTCATCTAATGATAATGACTGTTAATCCAGATCACACTCAACCCATATATGCATAATTTTTCAATGAAGCAAAAAATAAATAATAACAATAATAACAATAAAGAAATAAAAAATGGAAAACAAAAAGCAGGGTACGTACGTAACAAAGCCAAGAATTTATAATTGAGTTTAAAGGAATTGTATTCTGATCCATTATAATGTAATATAATATAATAAATGTAAAACTACTATTATAATACCAGTTAGTAGTTGTTTATTGGGAAAGAAGAGAGTATAATAATAAAGAAGAATACCTTAACTTTAATGGCTTCCCTCTAATGCTCCTCAACTAATAACATAGAATATCATGTTGATCATAACCTATATATAATGAAGAGCTAGAATTTACTGGCCTATTAATCCGGCCAGTAATTATTTCTTTTTATGGAATGTTTGCTTGAATATTGTCTTATATTTATGGTAAGTGAATAATTATTACAAGGAAATGTTATTATTATTCAAGATACCATATCTTTTTCATTTATTAGTTTTCTATTTTAATGCTTGAAGGTTTTAAGAATCCAACCGTTGTTCAACTTTTAATTTTATAATTGAAATAATGAAATTTCAAGATAAATCAAAAATTTGGAATTTGTAATATTGAAACCAGAAATTCGGGGAAGTAATTATGATAATATCTAAAAGATCATTAATTTTGTGATATTGATATTAATACAATGAATATTAGAACACTTTGTATTTTTTGAAAGATTTATTATAAACTTTATATGTTCAACGTTAAATATTACCAAAAACATAGTTTTTTAGGTTTCATGTACAATTAAATTAAATTTGGGTACATGACATATATATATACGGTCCGGATCAAGTGTATACCCCTTATCTTACTCATCCGTGCATACCCCTTTTTAGGTTTCTGTATATATATATATATATATATATATATATATATATATATATATATATATATATATATATATATATATATATATTTGTTTCTTTTTTTGGGTACATGACAGATATGTTCAATTTTTTTTGAATATATATATATATATATATATATATATATATATATATATATATAGTTTTTTGCTTTTGTTTTTTGTTATATATATATATATATATATATAGTTTTTTGTTTTGTACATTAAAAAATGTTATGGATTTAACCATTCTCTTTTTTTATTCATGTTGAGAATTGTTGTTGCTCGTCTTTGTGCATGGACAGTTCTAATTTCTTGTTTTTTGGCTAGTTATTGACTGAAATTAAATACATATATCTTATTTGGCCACTGTCAAGGTTAGAACCTATGACTTTCTTTCTTGCAGTAGGCCTAGTTCACCAACTGTGAGCTAAAACTTTGGTGTATAGTTCTAAGTTCTAACAAATACGTAAACAACTTTGGAGTGTTTGTAAGAATTATTTTTATGGATTTTAAGATTAATTTGGATCTCTCTCATATGGAGGTGAGACTCACTCACTGTTTATGTAAAAATATCAGTTTCCTTAAATTTTCCTAATTATTATTTTAACACAACATTCATATCACAAAAATAGTCCAATGTATTTTGTTGATTAATTTTGTACCTTGAACATAAAATTTGAGACTACTAACATTAATAATACATGCAAACAAACATAATAAATTTATGTTTTTGAAAAGGATTTTGATGTATTTATTAGCTTCCGTACGTGGCCCACCATCAATTTGAAATATAATCATACTACAGTAAAACCCCTATTTAGAAATACTCTATATAAAAATAACCTCTACAATATTATAAAAAAATTTGGTCCCAAGTTGGGCCAGTTATAAATAGGAATAACCTCTAAATTGTAATATGTTATATACTTTTTAAGTCCCGTATTAAGAAACTATAACTCTATAATAATTTCCTATATATATATATATATATATGAGAGAGAGAGAGACAATATTAATTTTAAAAGACTACATTTCCTATAAAGAGCTACATTTTCCTATAAAAGATTATATTTAAAAGACCACATTTTTTTTTATAAAAAACTACATTTCCTATAAAAGATTATATTTTCCTAGTTTGAAAATCTAAATAATTTATGTGGGAGTTCTTATTGATAGTTTTGTTAAAGTGGATATTTTTAGGTGTTCGGAAAATATTTTGTACCAATACCTCTATTTAGTAATAATCTCTCAATTAGAATACAAATAGTTCTCAAATTTTAGATGACCCAGATGATTTATTAGGGTGAGCGAAAAATTTAAAATCAGTTGTATTTTACTAGATAGATAAAACTATATTTGATACTCAAAATTGATTACACTACTAGCACAGTAGCACTACACTGCTAAACAATTAATGATGGATGATTAGTCTTGGTTGTGAGTTCTCCATCTGACTCGGAGCTCATCTTCACCTCAGCTTCTACTGTTTTACAGATTCCAACGCCCAACTGTTCTTCTTTACTTTTTCTCCACAACACACATTAAAACCCTCCCACCAACAAAATTCCTCCTAAAATGCTGCAAACACACCCCCACAATAAATTAATTAATTAAAATTGACGTGATTGACTTAATTATTACTATATTAAAAAATTTCAATTTTTATAACCATATTGTCTAAAATTAAATTAATTTATATTAATTCTGAATCTAAAATATATCTCAAAATTAAATTTAATAATAATTATAAATAATTTAGAATGGAGGGAATATATGCATTGGATAGAAAGTTAATCACCTTCTCAAACTAAGTATCTCCCCCAAGAGGAATGCTGAACAAAAGATTGTGAAAACAAAGCCCAAAGAAGTTGACATGGTTAAGAACATTGATCCTTTCTTCTCAATTACCTATGCCTGTAAGTAGTATGTCAAACCACAACTCCTTGCATGTCACAATTATTCACCAGTTTAATTACTATATCACAATTTTTTCAGTAAAAAGTCAAATAAGATTCTCATTTCTGATTTAACGGAGTATAAAAAGATGAAAATTCATTAGCAAAAAAAAATGCATATTATATATAGCGCGGTGCTTACACAATAAGTTACGACAAGGAGCCTGACATTCCATCTCAGTTTCCATTGAGAAGGGTCTCTTTCCATAGCACTGGCAATGATAAATGATCGAATGAAACTTAAAAAACATCGAAGAGTTGTGAGGATCAGGAGAAGCTTTGAAGGAAAATTTTTGATCGCATTACCTTGTATAAAATCAAGAACCAATTAATCATTTATTATATATCTCATAAATAATAACTCTATGCTCGTGAACAGGTAAATTGGTCATGATAATTGAACCGGAAGAATAAAAGAAATTTGTACAGGCTGAACATACCACCGAACCTCTGAAAACACCAAAATTCGCACAAAGGCTGAACGTATCTCCGAACGTAAAATAATTGTTCGCCCAAAGCCTGAACACACATCACCGAAACTTTAAAAACACCAAAATTCACACAAAAGCTGAACAAACGTTCACAAAAAGGCTGAACAAACGTTCGCACGAAGGTTGAACGCTTCATTAAGCACCATTAAAATAAATGTTCGCCCATAGGCTGAACGAAAGTTCGCACGAAAGCTGAACATATCACTGAACTCCATTAAAATAAATATTCGCCCATAAGCTGAACAAACGTTCACACGAAGGCTGAACGTTTCACCAAAATCTGAAGAAAATTCCCTCGAACTTGTGCATAAAACAGCTTGTATTCACTCTTATATATAAATCCTCCTCATATCTCTAAATTGCTTCAACTTAGTTTCAAAACCAACCGACTCGTTACTAATTTGCACTACTTCCACATTTTCTTTGAGAGCTGTAGGGAGAGAGGAATCCCCTTCCAAAGCCAGGATTGAGTCGGTAAGCTCACTACCTTCTTGTAAAAGTTCAGCTTGTGTTCTGATCTTCCTTTGTTCGTCTTTACATTTTTTTACAGAGTTCAAACATAGCATTAAAATTTGCTCACCCACTTAAGAACTCCAGCGTAAGCCATGCTGCCCAAAGCCTCTAAAGACATCTAGAATAGATCCATTTACGCAAGAAAATGTGTGTCCCCAACCCCCAAGGGGCGGAAAATCCACTTTTACACGTCCCCATTCCAGGTTGCCGGAGTTTAAGTCCAATATGAAGGTATCATTCATTGGTTGCATGTTGACTCCATTCCCCCGAAAAGAACTAAACGGTTCCCAACTACACAAGCACTGAAGTTACAATGCGAGGGTTCAACCGCTCCTCTAACTGTTTCTTCAAGGTTCTCGAATCAGTAGTCACCGCCATTCGTCTATGGTTTTCAAAATGCAACATATACAAATTCTTCGTCAATTCCAATTCTCCAACAGCCATATCAATCTCAATTTCAGAACACTTACACTTTTCGATTCGATTTGTGAGTAATTGCAGCTAATTTCTGTTGGAAATGGGTTTGACAAAATAAATATTAAAGCATTTTGAGACTTAATTTATTGTAGGACCCACATTCTGTAAATGTCTGATTTTTGCACAAATGCGTTCTCCTCAATGAGGAGTATAACGTGGTATATTTATGTGTTCAAATCCATTAAGAATTAAATGAGAAAATTGACTCTAAAGTCACCTACTTGAATGTTGTAAATTGCAAAAGTCCCACATAGGACATTAGATGGATATATATGGGATGCTTGCTTAATGGGAAGGGCACCAAGGGGCACCCCACTTTTGAGGAAGGGAGAGGACCTAGCCAAGGCTTGGTTCAAACCCACACGTGCGCGCCGTTGTCTGGCCGGGCTCGGGTTCGGGTGGGTGGGTGGGTTATGATATATAATTTTTTGGACAAAATTTGTTTAATGATTTAACAGATTTTGTTTAAGTTATATCAATACTACGTCGTTTTGACTAGGGGTGAGCATTCGGTTATAACCGAACCGAAATGCCTATTCGGTTATAACCGAAAACCGAAATGTCGACAAAACAACTATCCGAAATGCTAACCGAATTTTAGAACTAACCGAATTACCGAATACCGAATTACCGAATGCACAATTCGGTAATTCGGATAATAACCGAACCTGTGCAGTTGATTAAAATTAAGCATACAGCAACATCCATTCATCTAAGTTCTAACATAAACATTAAACTGTTGACAGTATTACATGATTACATCCAACATCCAACATCCAACATCCAACAACATGAGCAACAAGCCAACAAATACAGCAGCAAATTAAGTTAATTAACTTTTACAAATTAACAAGACTCCATGAGAACAAGCAACAAGCAACTCAGCAACAAGAAGAAGCCAACAGTAACAGCAACTCAGCAACAAGAAGAAGCCAACAGTAACAGCAACTCAGCAACAAGCCAACAGGAACAGCAACTCAGCAACAAGAAGAAGCCAACAGCAACATGAAGTAGACAAAAAGACAGAAGAAAGACAAAAAGCTCACTCATGTCTCATTTTACTTGTCCACTTTCAAAATTTTCTGCTGGACAAAAACAGATACGATGTGAATGTATAGATATTGCTTGACAACTAAAAGAAAGTTTGAACTCATGTCTCATTTTACTTGTCCACTTTCAAAATTACAAGTGGCACATATTTTAAAGCGCACATCACTACATTTGTGTATTATACTTTAAAAATAAAAAACACTATAACTACATTTTAGACATTACAGAATAATTTTGAAAAAAAAAACTAAAACAAAAAATATAATCTCTGGATGTATCATTATGTCTTAAAATTTAACAGAAGAAGGGGAGCATATGAGTATCATCTTTAATAAGAGAGCTTCTCCGGTATAACTACTTTACGATTATGAAAGTCACTGAGTAATTGAAAACAAGACTTTATCCAACTCTATCAAATATTCACAGTGGATATTTCAGACTTACCGTTAGACAATAACGAAACAAAATGAATAAGCATACCTTTCGAACAGAGGTCACGGATAAACCTTTGCTCACAAGTGTGTCAGCAATCCAACCTCCAAGATTAGCAGAAAATGCCATTGTAAGCCAAGGCAATACACACAAGAGCCCAGATTCTGTAAGGTTGAACTTCAAGACCTATACAATAATTCATAACAAACGCTCTATTCAATACTTATATGGTTATTCGAATATTACTTTTTCCATATGACTAGATGACTACCACGACCATACTAAAATTAATTGTAGCATGAAGAGAGGCTAGTATTTGACAAAAAGCTCACTCATTTGACCTTGCTATTTTAGGGAAAAAGACAGAAGAAATATAAGAGAAAACAAAGAAATGGTTACGTTTAGAGTATGCTTATTGGCAACAAAATCAAACGATACATAAAAGAAGAGACATTATTTGGGACAGTGGCATAAAAATTCACACAGCTTTTCCAAGTTTATGTTATCATTGAATCTTAAAGAAAGACATAAGAGGATCATAAACAGCTTGCTTAGCATACAAGCTCACTGCAAAATCTTGGCTATTAAGTTTTTAGCTAAATACATGGCTGTTTTTATCTTTCTAGTTCAAGGAAATACATGGTTGTTTATAACCTCTACTTCATATGATCAGATTTCAACACCATAAGATCATATTTATGAATTTATCGACCAAAAAAATAAAAAAGAAACAGTTGTATATGATGAATTGAGAGACAAATTTACCTCATTAATCAAGTTGAGTCACGGAAACATTGGCATCATTAGTAACTTCGCTCAAGTTGGATATTGCTGAACAAAATAAACAAAAACAATAATTAGAAGACAATGAACTCAAATTGGATAACAATAGTTTTATTAGTTCAATAATATAAACCAAAAATAATAATTATTACCACACTCAAGTTTAGAAGCAAAGTCGATATCTTCCTCCACATCAATGCGATTCTTCACTTTAACCCAATCTTGAGAACATATGAGAGCTTCAACCATATTAGGAGACAATGAACTCCTAAATGCATCAAGAATGCGTCCCCCCGTGCTAAATGCGGACTCCGAAGCAACGGTAGAAATGGGAATAGCCAACACATCACGGGCAATACGTGCAAGGATAGGGAATCTTGCACTATTAGCTTTCCACCACCCCAAAATATCGAAAGTATCAATATCTTCTTCCACATCTTCACTTAAATACTTGTCCAATTCAGATTTCTCTCCAAGCACAACTCCGGTCCGACGCCTTTTGAACTCTTCTGTAATTCTATTTGTATTTTGGGATTCCATTGAACTAGAACCTTGGGATGACATTGACATGTTACTTGCACTTGATTTTTCACTTTCTTGAGTTGAATACTTTTTCTTGTACTCATTAAACAAATCTTCCATTGATCTCTTCACACTATCGGCAATCTCCATCCCAGTGGCCTTATTACTTGATTGATATTCTAAATTCCTATATTCATTACCAATATCAAAGTGAAGATCTATTTCCAAACCCTCCAACAGATTTTCAACTTCAATTTCACCCTTTCCATACATTCTTTCTAAACCAAATTGAACAAAACTCAACTTATACCGAGGATCAAGCACAACGGGAATATATAACAACATATTCATTTTTGTAACATTTCCCCAATACTTATCATATTTCATTTTCATTGCCTTAGCCATTCTTTGTAATTCTATATCATTGCTTCTTTCCCAATCATTCAAAATAATATAAGTGTCACATATTTCAAGAAATGCATTATTTGATGTGACATAAGATGAGCCTGAAATTTTCACAGTGAGATTATAAAAATGTTCTAAGAAGCCAACAAACAATTTGGATCTATTCCAATCCGAGTCCGTTGGAATATTTTTGCCCCCCATCTCTTTTTCAAAGCCCCGATCTTTAAACCCAAATCGATCAAAAGCTTCCTTATATTTTAAGGCCGAGCTTAACATCAAGTAAGTTGAGTTCCATCTAGTTGGACAATCTAGACTCAAGCCTTTCTTATCTTCAAGACCACAATACTCAATGCAGTCCTTAAATGACTTGACCCTAGCTGGAGATTGTTTTGCATACTTCACTGCACGCATAATTGTCTCAATAGATTTCTCAATCAATTTCAACCCATCATTCACAACAAGATTAATAATGTGAGCAATACATCTCATGTGAATGAATTTACCATCTAAGACATTAGTTTTCCAGTATGCACATCTATCTCTCAAGTAAGCCGCCGCAGTATCATTTGAGCTAGCATTATCTACAGTGAGTGTCATAACTTTAGAAAGTCCCCACTCAATTAGACAAGACTCAACCATTTCCCCAATGTCCTTCCCCTTATGACTTGTGATGGTTCGAAAATTCAAGATTTTCTTATGCAATTTCTAGTTTTCATCAATAAAATGAGCAGTAACACACATATAATTCAAGCGTTGATTAGAAGTCCATGAGTCAGTTGTGAGGCAAACACGTTCACAATGTTTTCTAAGGATTGTTTTCAACTTACTCTTCTCATTCTTATACAAACGAATACAATCTCTAGCAAATATAAAACGTGAAGGCAATTGAAACCTAGGACAAGCAACTTGCATAAGTCTTTTAAAACCCTCATTCTCAACATGTTTGAAAGAAAGTTCATCTACAATAAGATAGTGAACTACGGCTGCCCTAACCGCTTCTTGATCAAACCTCCAAGAAGTGAGTGTACCCTCACATGTCCCTCCCTCTCCCTCACCCTCTTTAATCCCTACAAGTTGGGGTTGAGCTTTGTCCATGTTGATAGGATTTTTTTTACAAGTTCTAAAGTGATTTCTTAAAGAAGTAGTGCCATTTGAAGATGAGTCAGCAGCTAATTCTTTTTCACAATAAGTACACTTACCTTTGATGACATTACCATCCTTATCTTTAACGGGAATGAAGTGCCCCTCAGTCCACACCTTGGATCTAGGTGCCATCCTTTTTCTTGGCATTTTTACACTTTCCGAGTGTCCCGTAGTTTTTGTACTTGTCGTGGGTTCTTTTGACTCGGGCTCTATATTGGTGGGAACACTGTCGTTTGTCTCTCTCCCATGTCCAATTGGATCAAAGTCATCAAGGTTAGGCTCGTCCGTATCATCCACCATGTGCAAATCATTTAAAATACTTCTTGACATCATCTACAAATGTCAAACAAATCAAATTATTATGTCAATCCCTATTAACTATCAACAATTCAACATAGGTGTAATTTTGAAACAAAAGGAAACAAATTCGTTGAATGACCAAGAACAAGAACAAGAACAAGAACAAGAACAAAAACAATTCTCTTTTTAAGTTTATATAATCCAGTTAGTTACCTGATATTGAAAAATGAAACAAAAGATTATTATGTGAGTTGAAATCTTAAGTACGTTCTTACTCCATTCCAACTCAATTCTTGCACTGAAATACTGAATTAACATGTGTGTGTATATAGAAAAGGAGACAGCAAATCGCTAACATTCATACCAAAAGATCAATTGGGGGAAGAAAGGCTAATCATTAGAATTGCTATCTACTCCATCTAATAGAAGAACTGAAGAAGCAATGATCAAATGATCAGAGACGAGATACACAGATTTATACCCTAACAATTAACAAATACACAGATAAATAGGTATCATAATACCCTACCATAAATCAGTCATAATATCATAATAAATCAGTCATAATATCATAATAATAAGGAAACCAAATAATTCGGCATTCACAAACAGTCACAGTCACAGTCACAGAGAGTCAGACACGAGAGTCACGAGATACACACTTACACAGATTTATACCCTAACAAAGACGACAGTCAGGGTCTCAGGGACGGCGAGGCAGAGACGACAATCAGAGACGGCGGCGAGGCAGAGTCAGACGTCAGTGAGGGTCCGTCGAGACGAGACGAGACTCGAGAGGGTCGATACGAGACTCGATCGAGAGTGACTGAGTGAGGAATCGAGAATGAAAGTCTTTGAGAATTGAGATCTCAGATCTAGGCGAGAATGACTGGTAGTGGTTAGGGCAAAATGGGATTGGGGATTTGGGAGAAAACTCAGAAAACAAAATGGGGGAGGGAAATCGGGAATACTGATGTGAGAACTGAGAATTTGAGATGTCTGAATAAAAGTAAAAACAAGTTAATAGATAATAATATAATTAATAATTATTTTTTAAATATTATAATTCGGTTATTCGGATACCCGAATAGTCTGATTTTGAAAACCGGAACCGGAACCGAATACTGAATAATAATTCGGATATAACCGAAATTCCAAAAAAAAACCAAAAACCGAAATAATTCGGTTAAAATGGTTCGGTTCGGTTCGGTAGTTCGGTTTTATCCGTTTTTTGCTCACTCCTAGTTTTGACTATACCCAACGGTCATATCCTTTCTAAAGGCCAGAAAATAATCTATAAATAAGTTATGTGGGAATCCCGTTTCAGAATAAGAAGTCCCAGTTCTTTTATATAATTCCCGTTCCTTTCCTTCTTTCCTCGTTCTGCAGTATAGAATCCCGTTCTTCGTTCTGCAGAATCCCGTTCTTCGTTCTGCAGAATTCCGTTCTCTGCAAAAGTGTTGCAGTCCCGTTCCCATTCTGCATATTTTCCAGTCCCGTTCTGCATACTTTTCCCGTTTCTGAGTAAGTGTATGAATTCACCATTTTCATGCATTATTACTGTAATTTCCATTTACATGCATCATTATTATTGATAGTAAAAGTTCGAGTATATAACATAGAATTTGCGTTCAACGAATTCTTAATTTTGTAGTGCTACTAATTAAGAATTGCAAATCCGTTTTATCTTGGGAAGCAATTATTCATTTAATTCTTAGCACCAGTGATGGAATAAATTTGCTTTAAGGAGACTTTGTGAATTCAAAGGACTCAAATCTATTTGTTTTCTGTGTTATAATTTTATTTTGTTTTATTATATCTACATATATTAAATAATACTATATATTACAGATAACAATCTTAAAGCAAATTTACTATTATGTGATTGTAGTATTTTTTGGTCTATTTATTTATGTGAACAGAATATCCGATTTTATGTATCATGTAAATATATTACGTAATATTACATTCATGCATTCTAAATATATTACGTTAGACTGGAGGGGAATTTTCAAAGGCTTTCTGAAGAGAATTTGTTGTATAAAAAGAAGTTGGGTATGATCAAGTCATCTTTTGTAATCTTTTACGTTCTATATATATATATATATATATATATATATATATATATATATATATATAATCCAATGAAGTATCATTGCATGCATTATTTGTATATATTGCAAAATCAAATGAATCAAAATACAGAATTACACTGATTCGGGGAAAGAGTTTTTTTTTATATATATATATATATTAGTATATATACATGCATATATGATATATCTTACTGAATATTAAATAAATTAATTAATGCAAGGATGTATATATACATGCAAATATGATATATTTTCCTGAATATATATTAAATGCAACTGATGCATTGTTTCATCATAACCGTTTAAATCATACGTTGACATGAGTACCAGTCAGCATATATTGTTCCCATATAACTCCAGTACAGACCATTAAAATAGAGATTCAGGAACTACAAATTTCTTTTGCATGGTTCCATCTCTATATTGTTTCAAATCTAAGAAAAGATACATAAATCAATAAATACCCCCGAATAAGTTATGTTATATATTACTGTTCATATTTATAAATATGTTAAATAGTATATGTTGAAACAGAATATTAAATAACAAGATGGTGTATATTGAAACAGGAATATTATATATATTATTTGTTAAGTGATTTATATTATGTTATTATATATATTTCCAAACTGTAATTATTGTTTAATATATATATGAGTAATATAAATAGTATTCTGTTATTTGTTTAAATTTTTTCTCTTTGTTAATACATAGTATTTAAATTATGTAAAAATCTGTTAAACAAAGAAGTTTGTAAATTGAATTTGTAAACAGAATTTGGATTTGTGTTATACAAATTTGTAAAACAAAATTGTTGTTTGAATTTTGCAAACAAATTTGTTATTTAAATTCTGTTAAATCTTTGTACAACAGAAGTTTGTTTCTGTTTATTAATATTTATCTTCTTGTATAACAGAAATGACATCTACTAGCACCATTCCTGCCGTGAGTATGTCTCATGGAGAAAAGTCTAAAATGTTCAATGGAACGGATTTCAAGCATTGGCAACAAAAGATGCTCTTCTATCTCACAACACTGAACTTGGGCAAGGTTTCTACAAGAGGATTGTCCTACTCTTGTTGAAGGAGAAACTGACAAGGAAAAGGTGGCTGCAGTTGATGCATGGAAACATGCAGATTTCCTTTACAGAAATTATGTAATGAATGGATTAAACAATACACTGTATAATGTGTATTGTACAATTCAAACTGCAAAGGAACTTTGGGAATCTTTAGACAAGAAATATAAAACTGAAGATGCTGGCATGAAGAAATTCATATCGGTAGATTCCTTGATTATAAAATGGTAGATTCTAAAACAGTTATCACTCAGGTTCAAGAATTACAAGTAATTCTACATGATATTCATTCTGAAGGAATGTCATTAAGTGATTCATTCCAAGTTGCTGCAATGATTGAGAAACTTCCACCATCATGGACAGACTTCTCGAATTATCTGAAGCATAAACGCAAAGAGATGAATCTTGAAGAACTAATTGTGCAACTTAGGATTGAAGAGGACAATCGAAGATCTGAGAAGAAGAATGGAAAAACTTCATTGAAGCAAAGGCAAATGTGGTAGAACAAAGGCCAAACAACAACAAAAAGAAGCGTGAAGGCAAAGAAGCTTTCAAGGCCAAAAAGAAATTCAAAGGCAAATGCTTCAACTGTGGCATCCAAGGACATAAATCAAGTGAATGTCGCAAGTCAAAGAAGTTCAAGAAAGAACAAAAGCCTCAAGCAAATGTGATAGAACTTGAAAAACTTTCTGAAAATGTTTCAGACATTAATCTTTCTGCAGTTGTATCTGAATGTAATTTGGTAGAAAACCCCAAAGAATGGTATGTGGACACTGGGGCTACTCGTTACAATTGTTCCAACAAATGGATGTTTTCTACTTACAAACCAGTAGAAAATGATGATCAACTATTCATGGGAAACTCCTTAAGTTCAAAGGTTGAAGGACGTAGAAAGATTGTACTAAAAATGACATCTGGCAAAGAAGTGACTTTGAACGAAGTGCTTCATGTGCCAGATATCCGTAAAAATCTAGTTTCTGGGTCACTACTTAGCAATAATGGCTTCAAGTTGGTGTTTGTGTCTGATAAATTTGTACTTACTAAAAATGATATGTTTGTAGGAAAGGGCTACACGAATGATGGGCTTTTTAAGATGAATGTTATGACTATTGTACCAAAGTCTATTGATAATAATAAAATTAATTCTTCTGCTTACTTGTTAGAATCTTCAAATATATGGCATGTTAGATTAGGACATGTTAATTATAATATTTTGCGTAGATTAATTAATTTAGAATTCTTGCCAAAATTTGATATTAATCAAAAACATAAATGTGAAATATGTGTGGAATCAAAAATGACAAGATTACCCTTTCATTCTGTTGAAAAGAAAACTGAACCTCTAGATTTAATTCACACTGATATATGTGACTTGAAGTTTGTGCAAACAAGAGGTGGAAAAAAATATTTCATTGCCTTTATTGATGATTGCACAAGATATTGTTATGTATATTTGCTAAGAAGCAAATATGAGGCAATAGAAATGTTTCAGCTTTATAAAAATGAAGTTGAAAATCAACTTAACAAAAAGATTAAAGCAATAAGAAGCGATAGAGGTGGTGAATATGAATCACCATTTGAAGAGATATGCTCGACTCATGGTATTATTCACCAAACTACCGCTCCTTATTCACCTCAGTCTAACGGTATTGCTGAACGCAAAAACCGAATATTGAAAGAAATGCTAAATGCTATGTTAAATAGTTCTGGAGCACCCCAGAATTTGTGGGGGGAAGCTTTGCTTTCTGCGAATTATATTATTAATAAAGTGCCTCATAAGAAAACTCACAAAACGCCTTATGAATTATGGAAAGGTCATAGACCTTGCTATACATACTTAAGAGTGTGGGGGTGTCTAGCAAAAGTGATGGTTCTTAAACCTAAAAAGGTTAAGATAGGACAAAAAATAATTGACTGTGTTTTCATTGATTATGCAAATAACAGCAGTGCTTATCGCTTTCTTGTTCATAAATCTAAAATTAATGATATTCATGTTAATACATTTATTGAATCAAGAGATGCATCATTCTTTGAGAATATTATTCCATATAATGAAAATAAAGATTCAAATTCAAACAAAAGACCTTTGGATGCTACTAGTAATAATCCTAAAAATATAGACAAAGAGTCTGTATTGGATGAACCTAGATGTAGCAAAAGGGCAAGGACTTCAAAGTCTTTTGGTCCGAATTTTTTAACATTCTTGTTAGAAAACGATCCTCAAATGTACAAGGAAGCAATATCCTCTCCAGATGCTTCTCAATGGAAAGAAGCAATTAATAGTGAAATTGAGTCCATTATGCAAAATCATTCATGGGAATTGGTGGACCTTCCACCTGGTTTCAAACCCTTAGGGTATAAATGGATCTTAAAAAGAAGATAAAAGCTGATGGTTCAATTGATAAATACAAAGCAATACTTGTTGTTAAATGCTATATACAAAAAGAAGGATTGGATTATTTCAACACTTATTCACCTGTTACAAGAATTACATCTATTCGGATGCTAATAGTAATAACATCTTTAAATAGACTTGAAATACATCAAATGGATGTAAAGACTGCTTTCTTAAATGGTGAATTAGATGAAGAAATATATATGGAACAACCTGAAGGTTTCATAGCTACTGGACAAGAGAGGAAAATATGCAAACTTGTTAAATCCTTGTATGGATTAAAACAAGCACTAAAACAATGGCACGAGAAATTTGATAATGTTATGTTATCAAATGAATTTAAAATCAATGAGTGTGACAAATGTGTTTATGTCAAAAGCACTCAAAAGGAATATGTCATTTTTTGTCTTTATGTGGATGATATGTTAATCATGGGTAGCAACAATGAAGTTATCAACTCTACCAAACGTATGTTATCAAATAGATTTGACATGAAAGACTTGGGGGTTGCTGATATAATATTAGGAATCAAGATTTCTAGAACATCTAATGGAATTATATTATCTCAAACTCATTATATTGAAAAAATACTTGAAAATTTTAATAAGTATAATATAATTCTAAATAAGACCCCAGTTGATATAAATCTTCATTTAGCTAAAAATGAAGGTGATAGCATATCTCAACTAGAATATTCTCGTATAATAGGCAGTTTAATGTATGTCATAAACTGTACTAGACCAGATATAGCTTATTCTGTAAGTAAGCTAAGCAGGTATACGAGTAATCCAAGTAAAGATCACTGGAAAGCTATTTTGAGAGTTTTGGGATATTTAAAACATACTCAAAAATATGGATTGCACTATACAAGATATCCAGCAGTATTGGAAGGATATAGTGATGCTAATTGGATATCAGACAATAAAGACTCAAAATCCACAAGTGGATATGTCTTTACCCTTGGAGGTGCAGCGGTATATTGGAAATCCTCAAAACAAACGTGTATTGCAAGGTCTACAATGGAATCAGAATTCATTGCTTTAGACAAAGCTGGAGAAGAAGCTGAGTGACTTCATAATTTCTTAGAGGATATTCCAAATTGGTCAAGACCTGTGTCAGCCATATGTATACACTGTGATAGCCAATCAACAACTGGAAGAGCACAAAGTCATTTATATAAAGGTAAGTCACGTCATATACGATGAAGACATAATACCGTTAGATAATTGCTCTCAAATGAAATTATCTCAATTGACTATGTAAAGTCAAAAGATAATATTGCGGATCCGCTTACAAATGGTTTAACAAGAGAGCAAGTGAAAAAATCATCGAAGGGAATGAGTTTAAAGCCTACTGTTTAAATAAGAGTCGTCATAGTGGCAACCCAACCTAGCAGACTGGAGATCCCAAGATCTAGGTTCAATGGGCAAACCGAACTATGTAATACTCAGTAAAGCACTGATGAGATATTTACTCCAAACCATTCCTATTATGAGACAGTGTACATCTGTCGCGAGAATTAGGATAAGTTACGCTTTTACTCACTTTTATATCTTCAAATACGTTCAAGTGGTGTATTGCAGGATACTCTTGATAGAAGTCACCTATGTGAGTAAGAAGGGGGCCACTTCTGTGAAAATTTTGAAGGCTGAATTCTCTAATATACTCATGGAACCAAGAGGTGTTTCAAGGCCAAAATGAACACAAACGTGAGAACCAACTATGTCTGAAGAGATATTTTGTGAATTCTATTGTCTAGGTTTACACGAAAAGCTGACAGTTCAAAGACATCAAGTCTACTGATTAGCCAAGTAAATCCGATAGATTTTACTAGGGCAAGTTCAAAGCCACTAGGCTACTTAACCTGATGAAATATCTTTTCTCATGTACTCGAACTAGTGTCTGCATATTCATAACATATTTTACATATTGTAAAGCCAATTTTACATTCATGTGGGGGATTGTTGGAAATGGGTTTGACAAAATAAATATTAAAGCATTTTGAGGCTTAATTTATTGTAGGAACCACATTTCGTAAATGTCGGGTTTTTGCACAAATGCGTTCTCCTCAATGAGGAGTATAACGTGGTATATTTATGTGTTCAAATCCATTAAGAATTGAATGAGAAAATTGACTCCAAAGTCACTTACTTGAATGTTGTAAATTGCAAAAGTCCCACATAGGGCATTAAAAGAAAAAATGAAGAACATATATATGAGATGTTTGCTCAATAAAAAGGGCCCCAAGGGGCACCCCACTTTTGTGGAAGGCAGAGGACCTAGCCAAGGCTTGGTTCAAACCCACACGCGCGCGCCACCGTTCGGCAGGGCTCGGGTTCGGGCGCGTGGGTGGGTTATGATATATAATTTTTTGGACAAAATTTGTTTAATGATTTAACCGATTTTGTTTAAGTTATATCAATACTACGTCGTTTTGACTATACCCAACGGTCACATCCCTTCTAACGGCCAAAAAATAATCTATAAATAAGTTATGTGGGATTTCCTTTTCAGAATAAGAAAAGTCCCATTCTTTTCTATAATTCTCGTTCCTTTCCTTCCTTCCCCGTTCTGCAGTATAGAATCCCGTTCTCTGTTCTTCAGAATCCCATTCTCTGCAAAAGTGTTGCAGTCCCGTTTCTGTTCTGCATATTTTTCAGTCCCGTTCTGCATACTTTTCCTGTTTCTGAGTAAGTGTATGAATACACCATTTTCATGCATTATTACTGTAATTTCCATTTACATGCATCATTATTATTGATAGTAAAAGTTCGAGTATATAACATAGAATTTGCGTTCAACGAATTCTTAATTTTGTAGTGCTACTAATTAAGAATTGCAAATCCGTTTTATCCTGGGAAGCAATTATTCATTTAATCCTTAGCACCAGTGAGGGAATAAATTTGCTTTAAGGAGACTTTGTGAATTCAAAGGACTCGAATTTATATGCTTTCTGTGTTATAATTTTATTTTGTTTTATTACATTTACATATATTAAATAATACTATATATTACAGATAACAATTTCCTCCTAAAACTTGGGGCTCTTGCTAGGTTTCTCATCTTCTTGCAGTTACAAAATCTTGGTGTTCCAGGGATCCAAAAAATGGTATTGTAATTTTGCTACATCATTCTCCATCTTCTCTATCTAAATAAACCCTGTTCATGGCAATAAAAACGACCCACCAAGATTTTCATAAAATAAACAAATGACAAACACATGCACTCGTGATATTTATGGATAACATTTAGAAAGAAGAAGGAATCTCAACAAGCACGCATCTCCAAAGCCTGGGCAAGAGAGATTTGTTCGGAGAAAACTTGATAAGGACGGGAGTCTAGAGAGAGAAAAATAGATTGGACCTTCTGCCTTTTGGATAATGAATCTCCCATATCTCACCAAACTTAACTAGTGGGTCACGTTTTCAAAAGGTAAAATTACAGGGGGGTTCTATCTCTATGCTCAATATATAAAGTTATTTCTCCCTATGTAAAGTTATTTCTCCCTTTTTGCAGCTCTCCATGAATAAATAATTAATTATGTCCGCCACATAATTCTTATACAAATTGTTCATGCTGCTATAACATGAATCTACTAAATCAAAAAGGGTGTAGTTTTGTATGAATTCGTATTCAAAATATGTATATTATGATGATACTACAAAATATTATGAATGCATCGGATCAGTAACAGAAATTTCACGCACATGCTGGATATATACTATTGATTTAATAAAAAAGAATCACTTATCTTTTTATGTGTAGGATCCTCTTGATGAATTGGTGATTTTTCGAACATAATTTTACTTTCCCACAGACGGCGCCAATGTTAACGCCAAATTTTGTAAGCCTGACGAAATCACCAAAATAGCATGCCAAAATTGCGCTAAAAAGTTGATTGTATTGTTGTGAAATTACACTCACGAAATACACTCACATAAACATAAACATAAAGATATAAAATATAAACACAAGAATTTACTTTAAAACACTACAAGAAAATGCTCTAACAACGACCAAATATATTAGCGATCGCACATCCGATTGCAGATAGGATTAGTAGCGACCGACAATAGCGACATCCCTTGCATATGGTCGCTAGATTATGTTAGCGACCGGCCTCAGTCGCTAAGCGGTCGCTGGTTCAATTTTACCTCCAAAAAAATTGGCAGGAAATGTTGGCGCGTAAGCTATTTGCGACCACTCATTATCAGCGACCGCATGCGGTCGCTGATACTTCAACATCTTTAAAAATTAATGACCGCATGCGGTCGCTGATCAAAGTTAATGTTACCAGTTTCAGTCATTCGCTCGACACAGACGAAGAAAAAAAAGAGGGAAGAGCAGAATAGAGAGAAGAGAGAGAAGAGGGAGAAGAGAAGAAGGGGAAGAGGGACGCCACTGCTGCCACGTCGCCCCACCGACGCCACTTCTGCCACGCCACCCCCACCGACCAGTGATTCAGTCCTTTCGCAGAACTGTGATTCATTTTCACATAACTGGTAACATCAGTCCCTTCGCTGTTGTTCTGACCAGTGATTCCCAAAATTGACAACACCCACAATCGGTTTCTAATTAAAGGTATGAACTTTCAATTTATTTCTGTCTCTCCTATATATTTAGGGGAATAATTTGTACTGTTTTAGGGCTATTTGATGATTTTTATTTTTTATTTTTTCTCTTTCTGGATTTTGTTGATTTGCTCATTACAGTGGTCTTGTGCTCCATTACTCTCTAATTTGTACAGTGATTTTTGGAGGAATTATTTGATAATTTGTTGATTTGCTCCTTATTTGATATATCATGGTCATGGATTTCTAATTAGCACAGGAATATCTCCAGTATTCATTGCAACATTTCAATGACCTTAATAGTCTTATACAACTTGTTTTCTAGTTCAGATTATTTATACAAGTATCAGCAAAATAAAATGAATAGAACATAACAATATTCATTTGTAATGTTCATGTAATAATGTGATGTAGAGTAAAATAACAATGGGGGAAAAGGGATACAACCTTGGGCAATTTGTGCACGTCGTTTCTCCTTCGTTGAATCTTGATAAGCCTGTACAACATGTAGTATTATTTTGGATGAAAGCTTTAATTTTAAGCAATAGACAGAAACTATACAACATTATGGAACTAATGTTAAAGTCTACATCACTATAATAAAGATTTGGGTTTCTTATTATGTAATTAATCAAATAGACGCAAAGTAAAAGTTGAGAATTCCTTCAATTTTAGGAAAATAAAAGGGATGTGGTTATTTCTTTAATGGTTGAAACTTGAAAGTGTAGTTTAAATATAGTTGGAAGACAAAAGATAACAGAGACATGAAAATAGACATTTAAAAAGAAAAATGAAATGTGAAGAATGAGTAGAAAAAAAAAAGAGGGGAAAAACAAGAAAAGTAAATGGAGTTAATAAAATAGACTGCAGCAGGAATGCAAATTCCAAGATGAAATAACAAACAAAGAGAAAACATACAAGTATATAATCCCTTAAAACCCTGCTACTGTTAACAAACAAAAAACTTTTATTAGGAATACTAAACTAAAAGTAGATGCTCGAAAATATTGCAACTGCAACAATTACTCGATAAGGACATGATCTCCACTACTGTTAAAATCGAAACATTCGATAACTAGAGGGTTATCCTGCAACAAAGAGAAAACTATGAATGAGTACTTAAAAGACGAGGTTTTAGTAAACTAGTATCTACACCAAAAAATGGATTTGAATTTTAGACAGTCCAAATCGAACATTCATTTGGACAGTTATAAAAATTGGTTGCATTGTACAACAGAGTTTTTTTTTGTATAACAAAAGTTATCTGGAATGCAAACTATAAAAATACAACTAATTTCTATAAACTGCTCAATTAGACCACATGCCTATTTTGAACAGCTTAAAATCAGTATCCCCGAAAGATGGCATCTATTCCGTTTAGATTGAATAAATTTAATTGAGGAAGGAATGAAATGATCTTCAATGTATTTGGTGATCATTTCAGAAAATAAACAACCACGCATTCCAATGGAATAAAAATATTAATGAACATCAGCAATATCATAATCTGAAGTTAAAGAACTAAGAGATAAGTCATATGCTTTTGTGTTGCGCTCATGTGTAAAGTAAAGATAGAAGCTTACAAAAATGAAAGCTCGAGTTTTTGGAACTCTGAATTTGTAGTATACTCCTGAAATTTTTACTGCTTTAATTTGCATTCAATTGTTATTGTTTTGGTCTTATTATATTGAGAATTTATATATTTCTCTTAGTTTGTATCTTGGGTGCCTAGAAATGACCTTATATACATGCCGTCATGCATGAGGCTAGTCCATATTATAGGGGAGACTCGGGCAAAATTTTTTTATTGGTCGGGTACCGGTAGTTGCGAACATTTATAATATTAACGAGCTCTTTATGTGCTTACTAGTATGCTCAAGTCATATGCTTACTGGCTAGTATGCTCTAGTCACATGCTTACACATATGCTTAAATGTTAATCATATAATTACAAGTATGCTCAAGTCATATGGTTACAAGTATGCTCAAGTCATATTCTTACAAGTATGCTTAAATGTTAATCATATGGTTACAAGTATGCTGAAATGTTAATCATATGCTTACAAGTATGCTCAAGTCATATGATTAATAAGCTCATGTTTTCTGTAGTAGGTACCATGGAATCATGGACCTCTATTTAGACCGTAGTTGGATGGCACGATGAAAGTCAAGTGCCCAGATAGGTGCTACAGCTGAATTTAGAGCTGGTTGCCAAGTATTTTTAGAGTATGTGTATAGTCACCCGGAATGTATGAATGGTCAGTCGCAGATACGATGTCCATGTTTGAAGTGTAAGAATACAAATTATATGGACAGAGACGTGGTAAACTATCATTTACTTGTTTTTGGGTTCATGAAAAATTACGAAGAATGCTGATGGGCACGTGAGCAGAGAAGAGATGATGGCATCATAAAAGTACACAATTCGGGCAGTAGTACTCATCGTATGAACGAAATGGTTCATGATATTACAGGGACAAATTTTGATTGAGAACAAGGCAGAGAGCAACCTATGAATTCTGATGCCAAAGACTTCTTTAAGTTGTTAGACGAGGGTAGCGAGCCATTGTGGCATGGTTGCACCAAACACACTACATTTTCTGCAGTGGCGACATTACTTAACATCAAGGCTGATCACAACATGAGTCATGAGTGTTTTGAGTCGCTCTTGAAGGCCATTAAGAATATGTTGCCTGACGATGAGAAATTACCTGATAACTATTACTTTTGTAAGAAAATGGTGAAGAATTTGGGTCTTGGATACCAAAAGATCGATGCATGCCCCAACGATTTCATATTATTTTATAAGGAAAATGAACAGATGACAAGGTGCACGTTTTGCAGTCATAATCGGTTTAGGCCTAATAAAGAGGGTGTGACTACAAAAAAATCAAGTATACCGTTTAAGATTCTATGGTGTTTTCCAATAACACATCGGCTAAAAAGATTGTACATGTCTTCAAGAATAGCTGAACATATGAGTTGGCATGCGAAATCTTCAGCTAAAGATGGAGAACTAAATCATCCTGCAGATGGGCAGGCTTGGAAAGATTTCAACTTAGCACATCTTGGGTTTGCATTAGAACCTAGAAATGTGAGGCTTGGATTGTCCACTGATGGTTTTAATCCGTTTGGCCACTCAGCTGTTCCGTACTCATGTTGGCTTGTGATTGTTACTCCGTACAACTTGCCTCCTTGGATGTGTATGAAATAACCATACTTGTTTCTTTCACTCGTGGTTCCTGGTCCTAAGAGTCCTGAAAAGAACATAGATGTTTACTTGAGACCTCTTATAGACGAGTTGAAGGTATTGTGGGAGGATGGAGTACAGAATTGGGATGTTGCAACGAAAACAAATTTTAACCTTAGGGCAGCAATTATGTGGACTATAAGTGACTTCCCAGCTTATGGTATGTTAGCTGGATGGAGTACACACGTGAAGTTAGCTTGTCCGTATTGTATGGAGCATACCAAGTCGTTTAATCTATCAAAAGATTGAAAGCCTTGCTGGTTTGACTGTCATCGTCGGTTCTTGCCGGTAGATCACCCGTTTCGAAGAATAGATAACACTTCAGGAAAGGGAAAGTAGACAATGATATGCCTTGTGAGACCCCGAATTTTATGATATGAAAGTATTCATTTTTCTTATAATTATTCTATTTAGTAAATGGTTAAATTGATAAAAGGTTAAAGTTAAGGGTGATATGTGAAATTTTTTCAAAGTAAGCAAGTTGTTATAAAATAATCAGTGGTAAAAGTATAGTAATATACGTGGTTGCATAGTAGCACCCGGTATTGTAGAGTATCTTTGATTATTGATGTTTACGTGAGAAGTCACTCAGTTTTATTCAATTATTGTCACAATATTTTATTTTATTAAATCAATAATTGAGACGACAAAGTTATTCATATTATTATTTGCAATATTGACAATGTCTAGAAGTTCAGTCAAGGAGAGGTTTGGTCACCTAATTGCGCGCCAATAGGGAGAAATCCTTATTGGAAAGCCCCCTCTTTTCTGGGAACGACCTAGTTGTTAAATGTTGTGAGTTATAATATTAATGATGAATAAATTCGTGTTGATTAAAGATGAAATTGATAGTGCATTATGTGGGAATTATTAGTGTTAGTGGAAATTGACAATTATTTTGATGATAATTGATGTCTGGAAGTTATATTGATTAATCGGGTAATTCACCGGATAAATGAACAATTAATTGCTATTAATTCACATGCTTATAACTATGTGTTCACATGTGTGTACTATTGATTCACATGATTTACTATTAGGGAGTTAGTGCAAGATTGATAATACTTGCATGACTAAATTAAAAATAGAGGTATAGATGAATGTACTATACTATAATTAATTTTTTCACATGTTTAGAACTATTGAGTCACATGATTTACTATTGATTCATATGATTTACTATTAGGGGAGGTGGTGTAAATTTAATAATACTTGCAGGACTAAATTAAAAAAAAAGAGGAAGGTATTATACTATAATATTTCAAGCCCCAAAATGTGCAATTATTGAAACTATATTTTCTTATAAATAGAAGCTCATTCTTTCTTCATTTCTCACCAATTCACTAAGTCTCAGAAGAGCAATTATAGAGAGAAAGAAGAAGAGAAGTTTGCTACCTCACTATTCTAGTATCCAATTTTCTTCTAAGGTAAGAGATATTATTTCTTTCGTATTCATGAAGAGAGTTATTTTCTTTTAATACTCACAAGGGTTATTATTCCATTCTTTATTATTTTCTTGGAATAACCTATCTGTGCGGTCTATCGCATGCTTGGTGAATTCTTCTATTATTCCATTCTTTATTATTCTGTTGGAATAACATGTTTGTGCGGTCTATCGTATGCCTGGTGAATTCTTCTGTTATTCCATTCTTTATTATTCTGTTGGAATAACCTATCTGTGCGATCTATCGCATGCCTGGTGAATTCTTCTGTTATTCCATTCTTTATTATTCTGTTGGAATAACCTATCTGTGCGATCTATCGCATGCCTGGTGAATTCTTCTGTTATTCCATTCTTTATTATTCTGTTGGAATAACCTATCTGTGTGGACTACCGCATGCATGGTGAATGACCCTTAGTATTTATTCTTTATTAAATTGTGAAAATGATCTGTCTACGTGGATTACCGCATGGCGGGTGAAAATCTATTTGCAGTTTCGTAATTTTTCTGACCCTCAAAAATTCTGGAAAAAATTTAAAATGATAATTTGATGAGTTTTCTAGATTGTGTCCAAAAGGCGATTTTTGGATGTATAGATTAGGAGTTATGAATTTTATGAGAAAAGACTATTTTAAAAGTAAACCTTTATAACTCCTTGTGGTTAACTCCAAAATTGGTAAAATATTTATTGGGAGTACATGTATATAACAGGAGTATACCCTGTAAATTTTGGAATTTTTGGACAAAAGTACAGTTTATGATAAATGTCTAAATATTCGGCAGTTTTGGCCATATGAAAAATAGAAAATGAATTTGAAAAAATTCCGAGAAAAATATATGTTCAATATGGGATTATATTCTGCAAAATCTCAGAAAAGAAAAATGTTTTGGACTGATTTGGTATTTTTCATGAAAATGGTTTAGTTATGAACATATGAATTAAATATGTTATGTGAAGTTGAAAAATTGGTAAATATGATTTTATGGCTTGAAAATCCTATACAAGGTATATACGAATTTTTGATGAGGAATTTGATTATTGGTGATGAAATCTTATGAGTATGGCATTTTTGAATGATTAAATACATTATTTGGTAAAGTATAAATAATTAAAATAAATTATTTATAAGTTTAAGAAATGATTAAAATATTGTTATAATATTAATGATATTAGAATATGAGATTATTAAGTGATTGATAACATTTGGATATTCTTGAACTCTGGATAAATTGTATTATAAATGTTTAATATTTATCCTTTATCTCATTTGATTGATTCATTATATTATTATCATCATTCTCATGCTTATATTGTGATAAAAGTCATCCGTGGCTTACGTGCATAGATGGTCTTGGTATGATTATGACCAGGGATTATTCGATATAATCATGACCGTAATGTTACAAATAATGTGGTAAAAGTCCTCATTAGCCCGTAGTGTGTTGATGGACAGTTTTTGGTATGATCATGACCATGGGTTCTCTTCGACCAAGGGTGCAAAGATGAATTATTTTATGGCATGATCATGACCGTTGATGAAAACACGATTATCATTGGCCCATAGTGCATGGATAATTCGTGGTCATGATACGAATGAATATCCTTGGCCTGTAGTGCAGGGATGATTCGATGATGTGGTTTATTTATTAAGTTGAGTCTCAGCGATAATGTTGATGAAAAACTTTTAATTCGTAGAAGATAGTAGATATCATGCTCTACTTTACTCTTCTAAAATACAGTTGCATGTCTTTGGTCCGGAATGGAAATATAAACTGTTAATGAATATCTTTGACCCGTAGTGGAAAGATGAATTTATTAGTATGATTTTGGACAGGAATTGTGATTTGGTATAACCATGGTCTTTGATTTTTCAGGTAAAGATAGGTGATGAAAATTATCTTCGTCCTAGGTGCGAAGAGGAATTTAGAATCACAATTATGATTATGAGTTATTCACATGATTGTGGACAGGAATTGTTGATTGATGTTACAGGGATAAAACATTGTTGGTGGACTTTTAACATGGAGAAGATAATAGACCTTTTGGTCTATTTGACTCTTCTAATGGATTGCTCGTTCCGCTGCAACTATGGTTGAAAAGTTTTATCATCTACCATATGTTCTAAATCTCTGATTTATTAAAGGTTATTGATAATTTAATTATCTTTAGTCATGATATTCTTTACTGGGCTATTCGTGCTCATCCTTTTGTTTCACAATTCCTTTCAGGTATTAAGAGTGTAGCTGGGTCGAGCGGGGCTAACAGGGAATTAGAACAGGTGGTCTATAGCTGTTGAGGTTTCCCTTAAAACAGTATAAAAATAATTTTATTGAGAATTATAGTTAAGTATGTCGTATTTTATACGTCATTTTAACCGTTGATTTTGGTGAACCAAATAGGGTGAGATGAACCCAACTTTGGAAGGGCATTTTTTGCCACTATCATACAAGATGTCTATTGACAGATGACTTTGTGTTATCATAATTAAGACAGGGTTTTGCACATCCACTGGCTGAGTATATCTACGAGCACTACCTATATAATCTTGGAATTTGTTTGAAATATAATTCTCAATTGGAGACAATAGAGATAATTATATGTCAAGAGAAGACTCACCATTGGAAAGAAGATGATAGTAATCTTCTTGTTTTTCTTTGGGGACTATTGAGTCAACCAAGGATAATTCTGTGGGCATATGATATCTATCATAACCTAGACGCATGGCCTCCCATGTACGAAGGTTTCCTTGAGTATTTTCCAAAGATTTTAATTTCTAAAACAGTTATTAACTGTACCTTTATGTAAGGTACCATTGTAAGGTCTTGTGGTCAAGGCACCACGAGAATTATATATATTTGTATTAAAACTCACAGTTTAACTGTGGTCGTTTTCTGTACGACAGTTGTATAAATGGAGTTGTCAGTAGTGTATTTTCTGGCAACTCAACATGGGTGATGTATACCTATTTTGGGGGCGTCACATGCCTGCACTACGATTGTCGGGAATGGAGATGCTATATCGTGTGATGAGATTTCCAGTTATCCTATTTGGTAAGATTGATGCTGCAAACATAATCAATGATTTTGGCGAATCTCATAATTGGGTTCGGAGAAGCATCTTTTGGGAACTGCCTCAATAGTCTACAAATTTGATTCGTCATAATCAGATGTGATGCATATTGAGAAAAATGTGTTTGACAATGTGTTTAACACCGTGATGAATGTTACGGGGAAGAAAAAAGATAACGATAAGGCACGTTTGGACATGAAAGATATTTGTAAGCGTCCTGGATTAGAAATTTATGAATCTCCTAATGGAAAGATTGTCAAACCGTATGCAAGGTACACATTGTCCAAAAAGCAAGTTGAAGATGTGTGCACATGGGTTAAGTCTCTGAAACTACCAGATGGATATGCGTCAAACATTGCAAGGTGTGTTACGGGTGAGAAATTTCAAGGGATGAAGAGTCATGACTGTCATGTGTTAATGGAGAGACTAATGTCTATAGCATTTCGGGATCTGCTTGATAAACCAATATGGGATGTTTTGACGGATCTTAGTCGTTTCTTCAAAGACTTATGTTCAAAATCATTAAATGGGAAGGACATGTCTATACTTGAGAAGAACATCATAGAGATCACGTGTAAACTAGAAAAAATATTCCCACCTGGTTTTTTTGACTCCATGGAGCATTTGCAAATCCATCTTCTCTATGAAGCTCGTGTTGGGGGTCCAGTTCAATATAGATGGATGTACCATTTCGAGAGGGTGATGGGAAACCTTAAGAGGAAGGTGAAGAATATAGCTTATGTCGAGGGGTCGATAAATGAGGCATACAGTTTTGATGAGATATCTACGTTTGTCTCAGACTATTTTTCGGACGAAGTCTTGACAAAGGCCAATTGAGTATCGAGACATGATGATGGGGGAAATGTTGAACTAAATGGTCGACTCTCTGTATTTGGTCTATCGATCCGTGCTTATGGAAAAAGGGAAGCACATATTCCTCTTTGAGCAAGAATTACATGCTGCACATACTTACATTCTTCTCAATTGCGAGGAGATTGAAGAATTTGTGAGGTACACATGTAAACTTGATAATTTTTCTTTTAAGTTGAAAATTTATTCCAATATGTTAATGTTTATAACATGGTATAGATTGTATGATGACGAGTTAAAAGTGAAGCATCCCGGCATAACTGATAAAGATATTCAAATCAATCGTGATAAAAAAATTTCACTTTGGCTAAAGGAAAAAGTAAGTTCAATTTCTTAAGCACGATATATATATATATATATATATATATATATATATATATATATATATATATATATACTCCATGTTAACTATGACTTCATTTAATTAGATGGAGTTTTTGTAGGCTTTGACTGTGGGATCAACAATTTCGGCTAATGTACAAGTCCTAACTATGGGACCAGACAGGGACCAAGTTAGCCGCAATGGTTACAAAATAAATGGTTGTGAATTTCATACAAAAGCACATGGGCGCGGTAAAAGAACAACGAACTCTGGAGTGTGTCTCCAAGGAGATTGTTACAATGAGCTTGGTCGTGCCTTTTATGGGGAGTTGGAAATCGTAGAGTTATCGTACAAGGGCACGTACGGGGGTCATATTCACTTGTTCAAGTGCCGTTAGTTTGCTTCAGAAAAAGGGATACGTGTTGACAGACATTAAATCGTCGATATTGACCTCCATAGGTCTGCGTACTCCAACGAACCGTTTGTTTTACCAACTCAAATAGTATAAGTATACTACACTTCTATTCCTGTTAGTTAAAGAGATAGACCGCTTACAGATTGGCTTGTAATTCATATTCCCGCGCGTAGTCGTGTAGAAGTAGTTGATGGGGAGATTTACCAAGAGCAAATGCTTCATAGTCAAACTATAATAAATGTGGAGGACGACAATGAAGTAATTCGGTTAGATGGTGGAGATGAACCACATGAATTATGTGACACCCCCAAAATAGGTATACATCACCCATCTTGGGTCGTCAGAAAAATACACTACTGACAACTTCTTTTATACAACTGTCGTGCAAAATACGACGACAAGTATACTATGAGTTTTAATACAAATGTATGTAACTCTCATGGTGCCTCGACCACAACCTTACAATGGTACATTACATAAAAGTACAGTCAAAAACTATTTTAGAAATTAAAATCTTTGGGAAGTGCTCAAGGAAACTTTCATACATAAGAGGCCATGAATCTAAGTTATGATAGATATCATATGTCCAGAGAATTATACTTGGTTGACCCAATAGAACCCAAAGGAAAACGAGAAGATTACTATTATGTTCCTTCCAATGGCGAGTCTTCTCTTGACATACAACTATCTCCACTGTCTCCAAGTGAAAATTATATTTCAAATAAACTCCAAGATCATATAGGTGGTGCTCGTAGATATACTTAGCAAGTGGATGTGCACAACCCTGTCTTATGATAGCACAAGGTTGTAAGTCATTAGACATCTTGTATGATAGTGGCAAAACACCCTTTCAAAGTTGGGTTCACCTCACCCTATTCGGTTCACCAAAATTAAATATCAAATGACGTATACAATACGACACATTTATATAAAGTTCTCAATAAAATTATTTCCATACTATTTAGGGAGAACCTCAACAGCTATAGACCACCGTTCTATTCCCCTATTATCCCCGCTCGACTCGACAACACTCTTATTACCTGAAAGGAATTGTGAAGCAAAAGGGTGAGCACAACTAGCCCAGTAAAGAATATCATGACTAAAGATAATTAAATTATCAATAACCTTCGTTAATAATAAATCAGAGATTTAGAACATATGGTAGATGATAAAACTTTTCAACCATAGTTGCAGCGGAACGAGCAATCCATTAAAAGAGTCAAATAGACCATCAGGTATATTATCTTCTCCATGTTAAACGTCCACCAATAATATTTTATCCCTATAACATCAATCAACAATTCCTGTCCACAATCATATGAATAACTCATAATCATAATTGTGATTCTGAATTCCTTTTCGCACCCAGGACGAAGATAATTTACATCACCTATCTTCACTTGAAATATCAAAAATCATGGTTATACCAAATCACAATTCCTGCTCATAATCATACTAATAAATTCATCTTTGCACTACGGCCAAAGATATACAACTGTATAACCAATAATCAATAGTTCATCTTTGCACTACAGGCCAAAGATATACAACTGTAAAACCAATAATGCTGAGACTCAGCTTAATAGTATCACGACCACGAATTATTTATGCACTACGGGCCAAGGATATTGGTGTTTTCCATTATGGTCATGATTATACCGAATAATCTCTGGTCATAATCATACCAAGTCCATTTGTGCACTACGGGCCAAAGATGACTTTTACCACATCATTTATAACATTATGGTTATGATTATACCGAATAATCCCTGGTCATAATCATACCAAGTTCATCTATGCACTACAGGCCACAAATGACTTTCAACACAACACAAGCATGAGAATGATGACAATTATATAAGCATTAATCAAAAGAAAACAAAGATAAATATTAAAGACTTTAAATTTATCCAAATATTATCAATCACTTAATAAACTTATAATCTAATATTATTAATATTATAACAATATTTTAATCACTTTTAAACTTATAAATAATTTATTTTAATTGTTTACACTTTACCAAATAATACATTTAATCATTCAAAAATGCCATACTCATAATATTTCATCACCAATGATCAAATCACTCATCAAAAATCTGCATATACCCTATATAGAATTTTCAAGCCATAAAATCCTATTTTCCAACTTTGTTACTTCACATAACATATTTAACTCATTTACTCATAACTAGATCATTTTCATGAAAAATACCAAATCAGTCTCAAAAATATTTTTTTCTGGAATTTAGCAGAATATAGTCCCATATTGAACATATATTTTTCTCAGAATTTTTAAAATTCATTTACTATTTTTTTAAAGATCAATTTATAATTAATTCCTTAAAAAATTAGTCGGCTCAAGTTTAACTCCAGAAATTCCCAAATCTTGTTAGGATCTTACACATGTTAACGCGAGCTTTCAGTTTAAATTTCATGATCATCGGAGTTATAGAACTCCAGTTATAGCGTTTTTCGTCGAAAAAACCTAAATATGGAAATAGTCAGAACTTACTCATTTTAAGTCGGAATGAGCTCATTTTTTGATAGGAGGTACTTTATACCATATATTTCTATGTCCCAAAAGGCCAGAATTTTTCTCACAAATTAAGTGGACTGAAAATACCCTTTTAAAATATGGACAGTAGCCGTTTTCCATTTTTTAGTTTTTTGTGCTTTGCTAAAATCAGTCCACACGAAAATCTACAACACCTTTTCTAGTGATTCCACTTAGATAAGTTAAGAAACTCATAGATCTAACTCTAGAACTTGACCACACTTAAAAATTCAAAATATAATAGGAAATGTGGTTAATTGAATTTCATGTTCCATTTTCACCAAAATTTGATTTTCAACCCTTTGTGATTTCTAAGAAACTTTCATGTTTTCACATAATAACCAACATAACTCATCATGCCAATGACATAATAATTCAATAAAATAAGTTCAAGAATAAATTTTAAATATTTATAAGTTAATTTATCCTGAACTCAATAATGTCCAAATTGTCAACATGATACTTCTTTGTAGAGTAAAATTCAAGAATGCTCAGAAAAATATTTTCATGAAAAGATACTGGATGAAGCGCAAATATCGAGGATATTCCACTAATTTCATGGAGTATAGAAGTCAAAACTGTATTCAACTGAGTATAATAAAGAATATATGAAACTGCAAATGGATTTTCACCCGCCCTGCGGTAATCCACGTATACAGATCATTTTTACAATTTAATAAGGAATGAATACAAAGGATCATTCACCATGCATGTGGTAATCCATATAGACAGGTTATTCCAACAGAATAATAAAGAATGGAATAAGAGAATGATTCACCATGCATGCGATAGACTGCACAGACAGGTTATTCCCAACAGAATAATAAATGATGGAACCAGGTCCAGCATAAACGTACAGACATGATATTCTGACAGAATAATAAATAATGGAACCAGGTCATGCATAAACGCACAGACATGATATTCCGATAGAATAATAAAGAATGGAATAATAGAATAATTTCACCATGTATGCGGTACTTCGCATATACAGGTTATTCCAACATAATAATAAAGAATGGAATAACAGAAGAATTTCACCATGTATGCGGTACTTTGCATATACAGGTTATTCCAACAGAATAATAAGGAATGGAATAGCAGAAGAATTTCACCAAGTATAGGGTAGTCCCCGTATATAGGTTATTCCAAAAATAATAAAGAATGGAATAACAGAAGTTCTCTTCATGAATACGAAAGAAATAATACCCCTTACGAGTACAACAAATAATATCCCTTACCTTATAAAGAAGAGTACTCTGACGGGTAGGGCGGGGATATACTTGAAGAAACTTGCACTACGCTCAAAGTTTTCTTAAACTCTAAAGAAATACGCTCAAGATTATAGAAGAAGAATTCTCTCTCTAGAGTTTCAGTAAATTCATAAGAAATAATGAAGGAATGAACTTCTATTTATAGAAGAATGGACTGAATAGTAACTAATCCATGAACGGTCCAGATTGATTTACTTTTAAACGGACGGTCCAGATTGATTTACTATAAAATATTCTAATAAAACAAATCTTTTAAATAAAATATAATATATTCTATTTATAATCTAATAAAACGAATAACTTTATAAAAGTATTCTGTTTTATATAAAAAGATTTTACTATGCAAAATACTATGCAGGTACTATGCAACACTATGCATAATAAAATATAATATATTCAAATTATTGTCTAATAAAACGAATAACTTTATAAAAGTATTCTGTTTTATATAAAAAGATTTTACTATGCAAAATACTATACATGCACTATGCATAATAAAATATAATATATTTTAATTATTGTCTAATAAAATGAATAACTTTATAAAAGTATTATGTTTTATATAAAAAGATTTTACTATGCAAAATACTATGCATAATAGAATATAATATATTCTATTTATAGTCTAATAAAATGAATAACTTTATAAAAGTATTATGTTTTATATAAAAATCTTTTCTATTTTATTACATTAATAATACTAATAAAACAAAACTTCATCATCATTATTATAATTCACACTATTAATCAACCAGGTCGTTCCCAGGAAAGAGAGTGCTTTCCAATAAGGATTTCTCTCTATTGGAGCGCAATTAGGTGACCAAACCTCTCATTGGCAGAACTTCTAGACATCGTTAATATTGAAAATAATAATATTAATAACTTTGTTATGATTTAATAATATATAAAATATCGACAATAATTAAATCAAACTGTGTGACTTCTCACGTAAGCATTAATAATCAATACTGTGTGCTACTATGCAACCACACGTATTTTACCATCGATTATTTTATAACGACTTGCTTACTTTGAAAAAATTTCAAATGTCACCCATAACTTTAAACTTTTATCAATTTAACTATTCACCAAAATAAAAAAAAATTGAATACTTTTATTTCATAAAATTCGGGGTCTCACAAATTAGATCCTGAGTCAATACTTGTGTCAGATGACATTGATACTGAGGAGGAAGAGTTATTGACTAAATCTGACACTGAATCTGAAGCAGATGATTGTTATGAATCTACAACACGTATACAGGATGATTCTGAATCAGCCATTGACACTTGAACAAATGAAATGTATGTTTAGCATTACATGTTTTTTATATCATTGTCATATTTATGTACTTAACTACTTAAATGCAATTTTTGTTTATTGTCATTTTATATTTATATATATATATATATATATGTTTATATCACTGTCATGTTTATTGTCATTTTATATATTCATTTATATATGTAATCAAATATAACTTATATATACATCTTGAAATTTGAAATATACAGATGGCTTCTGAAGCAGCGCAGAAAAAGCGCGGCTTGGGTAGGGAACCTAATCATGTGCCCAAGATCCCTACTAATCTGGATGATCGGATTCTTATTCAGATTCGCCCTCCTTCGAATAGCACGTACGTCCCGCATAATTTATATATAAGCATTTTAGAATTCATTTATACAAGATATATAAAACTTAGATGTAAATTGCTTTAATATATCTACTTATCGTTGATGTAAATTGTTGTATACTATAATGATTTTTTAGATAATAAGATCGTCAAGTGTATATCACATTTGTGGTTACAGAATTGGCCTACACCTGTGATTACGTGGGCGAGCACACCTATCGCCCACAAGGATGCTGTTTGGGCTGCATTTCAGGTATGTTTTTTTAATTATGACAGATAATATAATATTCTAATTAAGGATAATTGTTTAGTAATGTTATTATTGTTGTTTTATTTGCAGAAAAGGTATAGATGGGAGGACATACATTCTTCAGTGATTCAAAAATTATTCTGGCAGAAGAGCGCCGTCTGCACCAAGGATAATTTGAACAAAGAACAACAAAAAGCCCTTCACAATTCCGAGATCGACCATCCAGTCCAGGGAGAGGATTACATGCACGAGCATAGCCCCTGGTGGTGCACCCAGTCCATATGGGCTGAGATGTGTGCCCCAATGGAGAGCTGAGAGCTGGGTGAAAATACAAAAGACTGCCGCCACCAACAGATCTTCGGGTGTACCAGATGGAGAAAAGGCTAAAGGAACATACAAGGGCGACAATATTTCACAGTTACAACATATCACTGCCAGGGTACGTATTTACAAGTTTTAATATGTTTACGAACATGAATTGTAGAAAATATATCATATTTTTACTTAGTAATATTGTGCTATTTTTTGTATAGGAGTCTCAGTCTCAAGGTTAGCCTATCCATTGGCTGGATGTCTACGTGGCCACTCGTGATGGTTTGCCTGATGCTATCTAGATAGCGGTAATAAGTTTTAACAACTTGATCTTGTTTATCAATGCTTACAGACTTTATTTTTAACTATTTAATTGTTAACATGATGACAGGATACTTATAAGCGTTTATTGAATGAGCGCTATCCTGAAGGCACTCCACGTCCGCCTATTGATCAAGAGTTGTGGGAGAGAGCGTCTGTTGTGAAGAAGAACTACATTAAAGGTCAAGGACAACGACGATGCCCATCTTTCAGTGGCTTAGGTTGCTATTCTACCCAGTCTCCACAATCATCGAGCCATCCAACTGTTCATACTCCGGCTGACTGGGAGGGCATCTGGGGCCTCTAAGTCCTGAGGAGTTAGCTGAAGCAGTAGCGGCAACAGCAGCAGGACAACATGGGGATGGCGACGAGGTATAAAATTAATTTCTTGTATATATCGTCGTAATGTATACCAGTATCAACATAGTTACTATATTTGTAACTTATTTTTATTATTTTTGTTAATTATAGAGTGATCAAGGAGGCGATGATGCTTGACGTTCCTGCTTTAGATCAGTTTTGTAGTTATTTGATAAGCTTGTACTTGTATATTCATTCAATTCATACTGGTTTTCTGTATGTTACTTAAACAATATTAGATTTGTTTATATTTATTCAATTCATATTGGTTTTTAAAGGTTTATATAGTTTATATACTAGTTTGGTGTATATATGTGTCGGTGGACGATGGATGTTTATATTATTGTGCATGCTGTTTATCTTGTTGTGTATGTGTGTTAGGATAAAGCAGGTACAAGTTTTTGGGAATTCTGCAAAACAACAAAAATTTGGGTTTCATTTTTTTCAGATCAGCGATCGCATGCGGTCGCTGATAGTTATTAGCGACGGCATGCAATTTAAAGGTATCAGCGACCGCATGCGGTTGCTGATAGCGGTCGCTGACACGTGGACCACGTTAGCTTTGTCCCTAGACCATGCTGACTCAGCTTAGCGACCGAATTTGTCGTTTTGGTCGCTAATATCGGTCGCAGATATATCAGTTGCTAATAGTGGTCGCTGATGTGCATCCCAACGACCAGATTTTTTACGACGACTATCAGCAACCGCAGTCGGTCGCTGATGGTTATCTGCGACCGAGTGCGGTCGCTGATAGGCGGTCGCTGATAAACCTTTTTCTTGTAGTGAAACCTAATTAAAAAAAAACCACGGAGAGAGAGAGAGAAAAAAAAATCCACTATAATAATAGGTAGAGTACAAATTGTTTATTTGTGTCATATGTAATTATGTCATTCCCTCAAACTCTTGCTTATTAGTGTATTTATAGATGTCATGTCCACCGAAATCCAATTAGGAGTAGAAGTCCTTTTTATAATCACCTTATGATAGATTTCTTTCTAAATTAGATCTCCTTATCCCACCAAACAAGGAAACACAATTTTACTTTAATAGGGATTCTCCCACTTTAAAAATAAATATATGGGCCACCACCAAATTCGGTCCATTAAATAAATTGGGCTAGACCAAATAATCACATCCCAATGTTGTCCGTTAGTCTCTTATTTATAAGGAATTTATAAGAGAGTATACAAATTTATCCTGTGACGCTCCCAAAATAGGTATACATCACCCATTCTGAGTCATCAAATACATGGTACAGAAACAACTACAACATCATTAATACAATTATCGTGCAAAATACGACAACACAAATACTATGAGTTTAAATATAAATATTGTCTTCTAGATAATATCCACACTCAAATAAGTCCTCATTACATTTATTGATACACTATTTTACAAAATAAGGAGGGGACTACTATAACAACTGCCTTGGACCATCACTCCATACCCCGGCTAGTTCCTGCTAAATTCTCACCTCCTGAGAAGAAAAATGGAACAAAAAGAAAAAGGTTGAGCTTAACTAGCCCAATAAAGAATATTATGACTAAGATAATATACAACAAATTATCCTTAGTCTTCAATAGGGAAAAATTTGATAGAATATAATAGACAACAAGTTTTAGATCAACAACTGCAGCAAAAACAACAATTCATTAAAAGAGTTAAGTAGAGAATGAAATTTACTATCATCTATGAATTTAAAAGTCCATCATCAATATTTTATCCCTGTAACATCAATCAATATATATCTTGAATCAAATATTCATCTTTGCACTACGGGCCAAAGATATTCATTTGTATCACCAGTTGGTCATATTTATCTCAACACATGTTCATCTTTGTACTACGGGTCAAAGATATTTATCAGGTAATCATTCATCTTTGCACTATAGGCCAATGAAATTCGTCAAGTATCATCATTAAGGGCTGAGGATGATGAAAAATATTTTAGAGAACGAATTCAATAAGATTAAAGGACAAAGATTAGAGATTCGTACTTTAGATAATCCAATTTCAAAAACACTCCATAATAAATCATAATGGAGTAAAATTCAAGAATGAAGATCAAAACATGGATACAATTAAAGATAGTAGCCATAATAGACATCTAGGATAAAGAAGAGAAAATTTTATTTTTCGGTGAATAGTGCCGTATTTGTGAATAGTGCCTTATACGTGAATAGTGCTGTATATGTGAATAGTAACCCCGACACAAAAAGATAAAAATTCCACAATAAAATTTATATCAATATTTCAGCATAATGATATTGAAGAAAATAATATCATTTACGAAGAAAATAACACCATTTACCTCAAAATAACAATATTTCTGATCGAAATATCGGATGTAAGGCCGAAAAAAACTTGCACTGAATAGCAACTCTCAAAGTATCTAAATACTCACAAAAATACACTCGACAATATAGAGAGAGAAAACTTATGTTTCTGGTATGATTTTCAATTCTAACTTAATCGCCTATTTATAGAAAAATGCTAGAACGTCATAGGAGACTAAAATAATAAAATATTATTATTATTATTTTTCTTACGCATTCCAAGCTAGACCAAAACTTCAACCACCATAAGTGGGGCCCACGAAAAATTAGCCACTTTTCCAAACAACCAAAAGTGGGCCCCACATTCTAGAAATCTCCACCAAAATAAAACAATTTCTGAATCATTCACCTCTTAAAATTCATAACAAATCATGCGTTAATTTTTAACGGTTCAAAATTTGTGGACATATACTCAGCTTATATATGTATAACATATCCAAAAATCACAACGATCCAATGGTCGGATTAAAATTTATAACTCACACAATATAGCTTAAGAACACTGATTTTTTGGACTATGAGTCCTTTGGACCAGTTTCATTCAAACAGTCACCACGAAAAATCCACAAAGACTTTTTGGGTGATTCCAATTTCTATGGTTAGCTTACTTCCAGGGTTTTCTTTTGATATATGGGTCATCTCCTAACTCATTATACACAAAGAGTTATGAATTTTACAAAAGCAAGTAATAAACTAATTTTTCTAAAAATCCCATATTTAGTTCTTCATTTCGACAAAATACTGATAAAACACCTCAGCTTTAATTCCTTCATTTACAACCACATAAAATATATCCATCATTTATATCTACATAAAATAAATATTTTCTTATTATATAAATCAATAAATAATTATTCACAAATAATATTACAGAATCACAATAATGACAACCAGACCGTTCCCAGGAAAGAGGGGGCTTTCCGATAAGTATTTCTCCTTACTGGCGCGCAATTAGGTGACCAAACCTCTCATTGACAGAACTTTCTAGACATTGCCAATAATGCTATCTAATAATACTATTCAAATAATATGAATTATTGATTTGATAATGGGAAATACTGTGCAGTGACAATTATTGAAACAACGATAATATAAAATATCAACACAACAATTATTGAACCAATAAAATAAAATATTGAACAGTAATTACTGTAACAATTATTTAGTAGTGCCTTCATACGTAAGAATCAATAATTCAAAAATACTGTGTAATACCGTGTGCTACTGTGCAACCACGCGTATTACTGTATTTTAACCACCAGGTAATCCAACAGTGTTAATGGTAACAATCACACCGTTATTTATAAAAACTCAAACTTGTCGTTTTCTTCATCCAACAGTTATTCTTTTATGGAGCCCACAAATAGCCGCGTCATTGTACGAATAGTCCCCGTCAACAAGAATAGTCCACGACCAAATAAATATTTCCCGATAAAATGAATATTTTATAACCACTTGCTAATTTATAAAATTTGCACATTTCACCCATAACTAAAATATTATATTAAATTAACTCCTTATTATTTCAAGATAATGAATAGAGGAAATTCAATTTTATTTATACAAAAAAAAAATAAATTCAGAGTCTTATATATCCCAACAAATGATCCGTATTTGCTGAAGACGAACTGTCTCAATCAAAGATAAATAACCAACCTTATCACCGAACCTAATCTCTATGTTCGATTTTCACCGTAAGTTTATAATGAAGGAATTTTATTTTTTTTCCCATTTATTGTGAGACATGTATCCTTACCCATATTTTGTGATCGAATTTTTCTTATTATTGATTGCGTAAACGTAGAGATTAGAGAGGGGAAGAAAATGAATCTAAAGAAATAAATCAATTAATTAGATTATGGAGTTCATCTAATGATAATAACTGTTAATCCAGATCACACTCAACCCATATATGCATAATTTTTCAATGAAGCAAATAAATAAATAATAACAATAATAATAAAGAAATAAAAAATTAAAAAAAAAACACCAATAATTTATAATTGAGTTTAAAGGAATTGTACTCAAATCCATTATAATATAATATAATAAATGTAAAACTACTATTATAATACCAGTTAGTAGTTGTTTATTGAGAAGGAAGAGAGTATAAATATATAATAATGAAGAAGAGTAACTTAACTTTAATGGCTTTCCTCTAATGTTCCTCAACTAATAACATAGATTATGATGTTAATCATAACCTATATATAATGAAGAGCTAGAATTTACTCACCTATTAATCAAGTAATTATTTCTTTTTATGGAATGTTTGCTTAAATATTGTCTTATATTTATGGTAAGTGAATAATTATTACAAAGAAATGTTATTATTATTCAAGATACCATATCTTTTTCATTTATTAATTTTCTATTTTAATGCTTGAAGGTTTTAAGAATCCAACCGTTGTTCAACTTTTAATTTTATGATTGAAATAATAAAATTTCAAGACAAAACAAAAAATTGGAATTCTTAATATTGAAACCATAAATTCGGGGAAGTAATTATGATAATATCTAAAAGATCATTAATTTTGTGATATTATTACAATGAATATTAGAACACTCTGTATTTTCTAAAAGATTTATTATAAACTTTATATGTTCAACATTAAATATCACTCAAACATAGTTTTTTAGGTTTCATGTACAATTAAATTAAATTTGGGTACATCACACAACACACACACACACACACACACACACACATATATATATATATATATATATATATATATATATATATATATATATTGTATTTTTGCTTTTGTTTTTTTGGGCCAATTGTTATGGGCCTTAATTCATTGTAAACTCAAGTTTAGTTCAACTAAAGTGATCGGGCCTCCAATTTTTGTCGTGGTAATAAGTCAATCCTTTAGCCATCTTAGGTGAGATGCATCTCGCAGGATAGAAGGTTCCAACGCTTGAATCTTTTCACCATAATTAGCACTCTGTTTGTCTTAGAAATAATAAAATAAAATAAAAAAGCACTTGATCTGAGTTATTTTGTTGTGAAAATAACAAAAATCGTTGTGGATTTAACAATTCTCTTTTCTTATTCACGTTGAGAATTGTTATTGCTCGTCTTTGTGCATGGACATAGTTTTAATTTCTTTTTTTGGCTAGTTTTTGATTGAAATTAAATATATATATATATATATATATATATATATATATATATATCTAATTTGGCCGCTGTCAATTTTCGAACCTATGACTTTCTTTCTTGCAGTAGGCCTAATTCACCAACTGTGAGCTAAAACTTTGGTGTAGACCTATTTTGGGGGCGTTGCAAATTTGGGTGCGTTTTTATGTGTAGAATCCTTTCTTGGTGAATTGTTGATTTTTCGAACATAATTTTACTTTCCCACAGATGGTGCCAATGTTGACGCCAAATTTTGTACGCCAGACGAAATCACCAAAACAGTAGGCCACAATCGCGCTAACAGGTTGATTGCATTTTTGTGAAATCAAACTCACGAAATACACTCACATAAACATAAACAAAGAGATATAAAATATGAACACAAGAATTTATGTGAAAATCCAATTGAAAAAAAACCACGGAGAGAGAGAGAGAAATCCACTATAATAATATGGAGAGTATAAATTGTTTATTTGTGTCATATGTAATTGTCTCATTCCCTCAAACCCTTGCTTATTGATGTATTTATAGATGTCATGTCAACCGATCGAAATCCAATTAGAAGTAGAAGTCCTTTTTAGAATTACCTTATACGTGACAACCCCAAAACAGGTATACATCACCCATTCCGTGTCTTCAAATATATGGTACAGAACTTAAATACAAACTTAAATATACCACAAGAGTTGTGAATTTTAATACAAATATTATCTTCTAGACAATATTCAAACTCAAAATAAGTCCTCAATACATTTATTATCACACTATTTTACAGAATAGTGAGGACTGCTAATGCAAAACTTAAAGGTTAAATTATGTGGTATTTTTCATAAATACTTTAGTTATGAGTATATGAGTTAAATATGTTATATGAAGTTAAAAATTGGTAAATATGATTTTATGGCTTGGAAATCCTATATAGGGTATATGCAGATTTTTGATGAGGGATTTGATCATTGGTGATGAAATCTTATGAGTATGACATTTTTGAATGATTAAATGTATTATTTGGTAAAGTGTAAACAATTAAAATAAATTATTTATAAGTTTAAGAAGTGATTAAAATATTATTATAATATTAAAAATATTAGATTATGAGTTTATTAAGTGATTGATAATATTTGGATAAATTTAAAGTCTTTAATATTTATCCTGGTTTTCGTTTGAGTAATGGTTATATCATTGTCATCATTCTCGTGCTTGTGTTGTGTTGAAAGTCATTTGTGGCCTGTAGTGCATAGATGAACTTGGTATGATTATGACCAAGGATTATTCGGTATAATCATGACGGTAATGTTATAAATGATGCGGTAAAAGTCATCTTTGGCCTGTAGTGCATAGATGGACTTGGTATAATTATGACTAGGGATTATTCGGTATAATCATGACCGTAATGAAAAACACGAATATCCTTGGCCCATAGTGTATGGATAATTCATGGTCGTGATACTATTAAGCTAAGTCTCAACATTATTGGTTTTATAGTTGTATATCTTTGGCCTGTAGTGCAAAGATGAACTGTTGATTATTGGTTATACAGTTGTATATCTTTGGCCGTGGGGCAAAGATGAATATATTAGTATGATTATGATCAGGAATTGTGATTTGGTATAACCATGATTTTTGATGTTTCAGATGAAGATAGGTGATGTAAATTATCTTCGTCCTGGGTGCAAAAAGGAATTCAGAATCATAATTATGATTATGAGTTATTCATATAATTGTGGACATGAATTGTTGATTAATGTTACAGGGATAAAACATTATTGGTGAACTTTTAACGTGGAGAAGATAATAAACCTGAAGGTCTATTTGACTCTTTTAATGGATTGCTCGTTCCGCTGCAACTATGGTTGAAAAGTTTTATCATCTACCATATGTTCTAACTCTCTGATTTATTATTGACGAAGGCTATTGATAATTTAATTGTCTTTAGTCATGATATTCTTTACTGGGCTAGTTGTGCTCACCCTTTTTGCTTCACAATTCCTTTCAGGTAATAAGAGTGTTGTCGAGTCAAGCGGGGATAACAAGGGAATAGAACGGTGGTTTATAGCTGTTGAGGTTCTCCCTAAATAGTATGGAAATAATTTTATTGAGAACTTTAGAGAAGTGTGTCGTATTGTATACGTCATTTAAATATTTAATTTTGGTGAATCGAATAGGGTGAGGTGAACCTAACTTTGGAAGAGTGTTTTGCAACTATCATACAAGATGTCTAATGACATACAACCTCGTGTTATCATAAGACAGGTTTGTGCACATCCACTTGCTGAGTATATCTACAAGCACCACCTATATGATCTTGGAGTTTATTTGAAATATAATTTTCACTTGGAGACAGTGGAGATAGTTATATATCAAGAGAAGACTCACCATTGGAAGGAACATGATAGTAATCTTCTAGTTTTTCTTTGGGGTCTATTGGGTCAACCAATGATAATTCTATGGACATATGATATCTATCATAACTTAGATTCATGGTCTCCTATGTACGAAGGTTTCCTTGAGCACTTCCGAAAGATTTTAATTTCTAAAACAATCTTTTACTGTACTTTTATGTAACGTACCATTGTAAGGTTGTGGTCGAGGCACCATGAGAGTTACATACATTTGTATTAAAACTCATAGTATACTTGTCATCGTATTTTGCACGACAGTTGTATAAATAAAGTTGTTAGTAGTGTATTTTTTGGCGACCCAAGATGGGTGATATATACCTATTTTGGGGGCGTCACATTCGTACGACGGCATAATCATTGGTGGACCCCACAACGGAAGTATTGTCGTAGTAAGAAAACGACAAAATTATCTTTTTTATAAAAATAACGGCGAAAGTGTTACCGTTAAAACTGTTGAACTACCCGGTAGTAAAATTACAGTAATACGCGTGGTTGTATAGTAGCACACGGTATTGATTATTGATTCCTACGTGAGAAGTCACTAAGTTATACTCAATTATTGCTACAGTAATTGCTGCATCATATCTCTCATATTATTGATTCAATTATTGTCACAGTATCATCTGTATAATATATTATATTATTAAATCAATAATTGAGACGGCAAAATTATTCATATTATTATTTTCAATATTGACAATGTCTAGAAGTTCTGTCAAGGAGATGTTTGGTCACCTAATTGCGCGCCAATAAGGAGAAATCCTTATCGGAAAGCCCCTCTTTCCTAGGAACGACCTGATTGTTAAATATTGTGAATTATAATATTAATGATGAATAAATTCGTGTTGATTAAAGATGAAATTGATAGTTTCATTGTGTTGAAATTATTAGTGTTAGTGAAAATCGACATTTATTTCGATAATAATTGATGTGTGGAGGTTATATTGACCAATCGGGTATTTAACCGGATAAATGATCAATTAATTGATATTAATTCACATGATTATAAATATTTGTTCACATGTGTACTATTGATTCACATTCTTGTACTATTAGGGGAGGTGGTGCAAGATTGATAATACTTGCATGACTAAGTTAAAAATAGAGGTATAGTTGAAGGTACTATACTGTAATTCGTATTTTCACATGATTATAACTATTGATTCACATGATTGAACTATTGATTCACATTATTTACTATTAGGGAAGGTGGTGAAAGTTTGATAATACTTGCAGGACTAAATTAAAAATGCAGAAAAAGAGAAAGGTATTAAAAGAGAAAGGTATTATTTACTATAAATAGAAGCTCATTCCTTCATTATTTTTCACCAATTCAGTAAGTCTCACAAGAGCAATTATTATAGAGAGAAATTATAGAAAGAAAGAAGAAGAGAAGTCTGTTACCTCACTATTCCAGTATCCAGTTTCTTCTAAAGTAAGGGGTATTATTCTTTTGTATGCATGAAGAGAGTAATTTTATTTTAATTCTCGTAAGGGTTGTTATTCCATTCTTTATTATTATGTTGGCATAATCTATCTATGCGAAGTATCGCATACATGGTGAAATTCTTCTGTTATTCCATTCTTTATTATTCTGTTGGAATAACCTGTCTGTGCGGTCTATCGCATGCCTGGTGAATTCTGTTGTTATTCCATGCTTTATTATTCTTTTAGAATATCCTGTCTGTGCGAATTACGCATGACCTGGTTCCATTCTTTATTATTCTATTGGAATATCCTGTCTGTGCGGAATTTAGCATGACCTGGTTCCATTCTTTATTATTCTGTTGGGAATAACCTGTCTGTGCGGTCTATCGCATGCCTGATTAATTTATCTGTTATTCCATTCTTTATTATTCTGTTGGAATAACATGTATATGTGGATTACCACATGCATGGTGAATGATCCTTTGTATTCATTCCTTATTAAATTGTGGAAATGATCTGTCTACGTGGATTACCGCATGACGGGTGAAAATTCATTTGCAGTTTCGTATATTCTATTATACTCGTATGAGATATCATTTTTTTAGTACTCGCCATGGAATATCATTTTCTTTGGTATTTTTTACGACTTAATATTCACGGTTTACTATTCACCCGGTTAGTATTCACTCTAGTATTATTCACTCAGGTATTCGGGGCACTTTTCTTGTAAGAGTACTATTCACAAGTTACTATTCACCCAAATTACTATTTACCCGAATATTATTTACCCGAGTATTTGGGGTACTTTCAGGCTGGGGTACTATTCACGAGGTACTATTCCCGGAGTACTATTCATAGGGTACTATTGCAGGGTACTATTTACCCAAAAAATATATTTTTTTTCTGTCCAAATTATTTTTGGTACATGAATATTATTCTTGAATTTTACTCCACAAAGTAGTATCATGTTGATAATTTGGATATTTTTAAACTCTGGATAAATTTAAAGTCTTTAATATTTATCCTTGATTTCGTTTGATTAATGCTTATATCATTGTCATCATCCTCATGCTTATATTATGATGAAAGTCATCTTTGGCTTACGTGCAAAGATTAACTATTGATTGATGAATATCTTTGGCTTACGTGCAAAGATGGACTGTTGATTATTAGTTTTACAGTTGTATATCTTTAGCTTACGTGCAAAGATGGACTGTTGATTATTGGTTTTACAGTTGTATATCTTTGGCTTACGTGCAAAGATGAACTATTGATTGATGAACATCTTTTGCTTATGTGTATAGATGAACTGATTATTGGTATAATTATGACCAGGGATCATTTGGTATAATCATGACCTGTAATGTTACAGATGAGGTGGTAAAAGTCCTCATTGGCCCGTAGTGCATTGATGGACAGTTATTGGTATAATTATAACCAGGAATTATTCGGTATAATCATGACCATTGATGATTACATGAATATCCTTGGCCGTAGTGCAGGGATGATTCGATGATGTGGATTATTTATTAAGCTGAGTCTCAATGATAACTTATTGATTACACACTCTTAATTCGTAAAAGATAATAGATATCATGCTCTACTTGACTCCTCTAAAATACAATTATATGTCTTTGGCCTGTAGTGCAAAGATCAATTGTTAATGAATATCTTTGGCCGTAGTGCAAAGATGAATTTATTAGTATGATTATGAGCTGGAATTGTGATTTGGTATAACCATGATTTTTTATGTTTCAGGTAAAGATGGGTGATGAAAATTATCTTCGTCCTGGTGCGAAGAGGAATTTAGAATCACAATTATGATTATGAGTTATTCATATGATTGTGGACATGAATTGTTGATTGATGTGACAGGGATAAAACATTATTGGTGGACTTTTAACATGGAGAAGATAATAGACCTGATGGTCTATTTGATTCTTCTAATGGATTGTTCCTTCCGCTGCAACTATGGTTGAAAAGTTTTATCATCTACCATATGTTCTAAATCTCTGATTTATTACTATTAAAGGGTATTGATGATGTAAATTATCTTTAGTCATGATATTCTTTACTGGTTAGTTGTGCTCACACTTTTTGCTTCACAATTCCTTTCAGGTAATAAGAGTGTTGCCGAGTCAAGCGGGGATAACAAGGGAATAAAACAGTGATTTATAGCTGTTGGGGTTCTTCCTAAATAGTATGGAAATAATTTTATTGAGAACTTTAGAGAAGTGTGTCGTATTGTATACGGCATTTAATATTTAATTTTGGTGAAACGAATAGGGTGAGCTGAACCTAACTTTGGAATGGTGTTTTGCCACTATCATACAAGATGTCTAATGACATACAACCTCGTGTTATCATAAGCCAAGGTTGTGCACATCCACTTGCTGTGTATATCTACGAGCACCACCTATATGATCTTGGAGTTTATTTGAAATATAATTTTCACTTGGAGACAGTGGAGATAATTATATATCAAGGGAAGACTCTCCATTGGAAGGACCATGATAGTAATCTTCTAGTTTTTCTTTGGGGTCTATTGGGTCAACCAAGGATAATTCTGTGGACATATAATATCTATCATAACTTAGATTCATGGCCTCCTATGTACGAAGGTTTCCTTGAGCACTTCCCAAAGATTTTAATTTCTAAAACAGTTTTTGAGTGTACTTTTATGTAAAGTACCATTGTAAGGTTGTGGTCGAGGCACCATGAGAGTTACATACATTTGTATTAAAACTCACAATTTAACTGTGGTCGTATTCTGCACGACAGTTCAACAGTTGTATAAATGAAGTTTGTATTTGATTTTTATAGTATGATATCTGGCGACTCAGAATGGGTCGTGTGGACCTATTTTGGGGGCGTCACATACTCCCTCATTTCAACACATGTCATAATCAAACATATATAATGTAATAATAGTACTCCTTTTTCCTTAATCCACCCGTAAATCCATTTCTTCTCCCCCCATTTCATTTTTCTACGCGTGGGCCCTATGTGTTCCCTTCCCACCAACATGTCATCAACAAAGATGGATCCTACCATATTATATATATATATATTGAATAGCTTTCTACCGATTATTTTAAAAAATGGGTAAATGGGGGTCCATAACATAAGCAAAATTTACACACATACTTCATAAAAATTCCCTCAATATCTTTAACAACATTTATTATCATTATTATAATTCGCAATATTTAACAACCAGGTCGTTCCCAGGAAAGATGGGGCTTTCCAATAAGAATTTCTCCCTATTGGCGCGTAATTAGGTGACCAAACCTCTCCTTGACAGAACTTCTAGACATCGTCAATATTGCAAATAATAATATAAATAACTTGTCATCTCAATCATTGATTTAATAATATATAAAATATCGACAATAATTGAATCAAATAACATGAGATACTATGCAGCAATTACTCTAGCAATAATTGAACAAAACTGAGTGACTTCTCACGTAAGCATCAATAATCAATACCGTGTGCTACTATGAAACCACGCGTATTACTGTACTTTTACTACTGGGTAGTTTAACAGTTTTAAAGGTAAAACTTCTCCCGTTATTTTCATAAAAAGATATTGTTCTCCATCTGCTCCACATCACTATACTTAATTACAAATGAGCAAAGATATCAAAAGAAATTTGAAAGTTTGGTCAATGCATCCACAACTTTTCTGGGTAACATCTCACAAAATACAATTGGGATCAACTTCTGCAAGAATACATGACAATCGTGACTCTTGAATACAGAAATTTTCAATTGCTCAACCTTACAACAACGTGTTATGTTTGACGCATATCCATCTGGGAGCTTCAAGCCACTAACCCACTTACACACGTCTTTAACTTATTGCGTATTATTAGGGTGAAACTATAATTAGGTTTAGGTTTCGTATTGTTAGGGCAAAGCCACAATTCTGGCCGAATGGTCAATGCCTCCAAATCTTTTCGAGCTCTGTCATTGTCTTTCATTTTACCATTTGCATCTAACACGGTGTAAAACAAGTTCTTGAAAACATTATTTTTGGTATGCATTACATCTATACAATGAGAAACTGAAAGTGTTCCCCAATACGGCAACTCAAACTATTTGGGCAAGTATATCCAATTATGAGTCTTCACGTACCCGGATGCTCTCAATTTACTTTGCTCCTTCCCCGACAAAGGAAAATCAAGTTGGTTCAACCAGCCCAAGACCTCACTGCCCGACAGTCGACCAACAACCCCCTTCTTCTCTGTCTCTGTGTTGAACTGTGCAGACATCTTTCTATAATTGTGATCAAGAGGCAAGAATCTACGAGCAGTTCTAAAGAAACTATATTTCTGCCCATGTTGCAACTGATTGCCTTGCATATCCCCCATACACACTGGACATAATAGTTTCCCGTGATTTGACCAACCACTAACCATCCCAAGAGCCTGAAAGTCAGTGATAGTCCATAACAGGGCTGCTTTCATCACAAAATTCTCGTATATCAATTTATTATACGTCTGGACCCCTGTCTCCCACAACATCTTTAGTTCATCCACTAACGGTTGAAGGTACACGTTAATTTAATCTCGTCGACTTTCTTCCAAATTAGGTTTTTACACTTGACACACGGGTATTGCATCTTCCCGTTCGGATCATCAACATGTTCTATTGATTTGTTCAAGAAATCTGACACCCCGTCACGATAAGTTGAGACTAATCCCCTCCCATCACTGGGAATCCTACGGTACATCCATCTACGGTCGGTCGACATTTTTAACTACACAGAAGACACATTCACTTAATTTGGATATTCATACGGGGGTAAGGCTTCTATCCTGTTATTGGATGTGTCTCGTCACTAGGGCCAACACGTTGAGTATGTTTCATGAGTTTCAAGAAAATTTCGGTAACACTTTCCCATGGTCTCCAAGCATACAAAATAGACTAAGATAACTTAATCTAAGGATGCACTCGAAGAACATATAGAGATAACATTCAAAAAATCCTCAAAATAACAAAAATGTACCGTTTCGTATTGGCACCGGTCTAAGTGAGAGACGTAACATCCAGTAACAGTCCCAAACTGGGGAATGTTCGACATTCACTCCTACTGAGTGAATGTCAAATGGGTTTCTAAGTTTCAAAGTATAGTACATTATTGAGTGTATTGAAGATTAAAAGGAGAGTATTACTTGGTTTATTGAAAATTATGGCAAACTAAGCAAATACTACTTAGTTTATTTTGCCAATGAAAAACTAAGTAAGTGCTATATAGTTTGTGAGATCTGTTATTTGGAATATATGGAGACTACTGTAATCTTTGTCACTCATACTTGGCAAACGAGTTTCTAAGTTTCATATTATAGTACTTATTGAGTTTTTTGAATATTGCGGCAAACTAAGCAAATGCAACTTAGTTTATTTTATTAAATTAAATTAAATTCATTTTGTTTTACTTAATTTATTTTATTAAATCAGATTAAATTTATTATTATGTTTTAATTAATTTTATTTTATTTTTTATTATATTATATAATTTTATTTTGTATTATATTATATTATTTTAATTTTTTTATTAAATTAAATTAAATTCTTTTTATTTAATTTAAATTAATTTGAATTATATTAATTAAATTAAATTAAATTAATTTATTTTTTATTTTTTAAAATTTTTTATTAAATTAAATCATTTTTTATGTTTTATTCAATTTGATTTAATTTAATTTAATTTAATTTATTATTTATTTTATTTTATTTTATTAATTATTTATTTTATCTTTGTTACTTTATTTTATTTTAATTTAATTTAATTTTCTTTATTTTAATTTAATTTAGTAGTAAGAAACTAAGTAAATACTACTTAGTTTATTTTAATATTAGGAAACTAATTAAATAATAAATAAATATACTTGTAGGTCCCACACATTTGGCAATTGCAGTATTCTGACAGAAATTCCGTTGAAAATTTCGTCAGAAATATCAAATATCGCATTTACACCACACTGTCCACATTCCAAAAATCCAAATTCAATACAGTAACATATATATAAACTGCAATTGCATAAAGAAAAGAAAAGACATTCATAATTATCATATGTCCACATTCCAAAATTCAAATTCCAATTTTAGCCTCCCAATTTCAGATTTTAAGAGTCCAAATTTCAGCCTCCCAAATTCATAGCTACAATATATCATACAAATATCACAAATGTAATTAGGTTAATCTCATATTCAAACTCATACTAAACCTAAAACAAATTAAGCCACAAATTTTAGAAATATCATACAAACATCGTGTCCAATATCAAAAATATCATACCTTTAATTAATTTGCAAACTAAAGGTTTAGAAATATTATACCTTGAATTAATGTGCAAATTTCAGAAATACCGGTGGTGGTGGTGGTGGTGACGTTTAGCTGTGGTGGCGTCTGTCGGCGGTGGCTACTGGTGGTGGTGGTGTTTGCTGGTGGTGGCTGCTGTTAGTGGCGTCGTCTGGTGGTGGCAGCTGCTGGTGGTAGCGGAGATGGTGGTGGCGTCTGGTGGTAGGGAGATGAGAGCAGTGAGAGAGAGAATGAGAGACGGTTGGGGAGAAACTGATCTGATTAGGTTTTAAAGCTTATTTTCAACGAAATTTTTGTCGAGAATAAATGCGTCGTAATTATGTTATCTTTGACTGATAGTCCGTCAAAAGTAAACACTATTCCGTCGAATATAAGTTTGGCGACTGAATTATTTTCGATTGAAATATTCGTCGGACATAGCCTATCTTCGAGGGAATATTTCCGTCGTAATTAATTCTGTCTAAATTAGCCAGTTTTCTTGTAGTGACACCATGCATACGCCGAACAGATAATCAGCCTTATCAGAACCAAAGACAAATAACCAACCTTATCATGACCAAAGAAATAAATAATTACCCTTATATCAAATGAACCCCATAAAAAAAATGTTCACCCCAAAGCTGAACATACCACCAAACCTCCAAAAACACCAAAGTTCATCGTAAAACCTGTACATACCGCTGACCATAAAATAATTGTTCGCCCATAGGCTGAACATACCACCGAACCTTTGAAAAATACCAAAATTCGTACAAAGGCTAAACGTATCTCCAAACATAAAATAATTGTTCGCCCAATGGGTGAACACGCATCACTAAACCTCCAAAAACACCAAAATTCGCACAAAGGTTGAACAAATGTTCACACAAAGGCTTAACAAAGTTCGCACGAAGGTTAAATGCTTTTCTAAGCAACATTAAAATAAATGTTTGCCCATAGGCTGAACAAACGTTCACACGAAGGCTAAACGTATCACCGAACTCTATAAAAATAAATGTTCGCCCATAGGCTGAACGAACGTTCGCACGAAGGCTGAACGTATCACCGAACTTATCAATTTTTATGTAAAAATATCAGTTCCCTTAAATTTTCCTGATTATTATTTTAACACAACATTCATATTACAAAAATAGTCTCGTGTATTTTGTTGATTAATTTTGTACCTTGAACATAAAATTTGAGACTTCTAACATTAATAATACATGCAAACAAACGTAAGAAATCTATGTTTTTGAAATGGATTTTTATGTACTTAGTAGCTTTCGAACGTGGCCCACCACCAATTTGAAATATAATCATACTAGATGTGTCCCGTGCCTCCGGCACTACGTGGACCATGAGATTTATCCCAAATTTTGGACGGCCCAAACAATTTATTAGGGTGAACGGAAAATTCAAAATCAGTTGTATTTTGTTAGATAGATGAAACTATATTTGATACTCAAAATTGATTACACTACTAGCACATAGCACTACACTGCTAAACAATTAATGATGGATGAATAGTCTTGGTTGTGAGTTCTCCATCTGACTCAGAGCTATCTTCACCTCAGCTTCTATTATTTTACAGATTCCAACATCCACTGTTCTTCTTTACTCTTTCCCCACAACACACAGTAAAGCCCTCCCACCAACAAAATTCCTCCTAAAATGTTGCAAACACACCCCCACAATAAATTATTCAATTAAAATTGATGTGATTGACTTAATTACTACTATATTTATAGTAAAAAAATTTAATTTTTATAACCATATTGTCTAAAATTAAATTAATTTATATTAATTTTGAATCTAAAATATATCTCAAAATTAAATTTAATATTAATCATAAATAATTTAGAATGGAGGGAATATATGCATTGGATAGAAAGTTAATCACCTTGCGAAACTAAGTATCTTCCCCAAGTGGAATGCTAAACCAAAGATTGTGAAAACAAAGCCCAAAGAAGTTGACATGGCTAGGAACACTGGTCCTTTCTTCTCAATTACCCATGCCTGTAAGTAGTATGTCAAACCTGTGACACCCCCAAAATAGGTCTACACGACCCATTCTGAGTCGCCAGATATCGCACTATAAAAATTAAATATAAACTTCATTTATACAACTATTGAACTGTCGTGCAGAGTACGACAACAGATAAGCTGTGAGTTTTAATACAAATATATATAAATCTCGTGGTGCCTTGACCACAAGACCTTACAATGGTACCTTACATAAAGGTACAGTCAATAATTATTTTAGAAATTAAAATCTTTAGAAAATACTCAAGGAAACCCTCGTACATGGGAGGCCATGCATCTAGGTTATGATAGATATCATATGTCCACAGAATTATCCTTGGTTGACCCAAAAGTTCCCAAAGAAAAACAAGAAGATTACTATCATCTTCTTTCCAATGGTGAGTCTTCTCTTGACATATAATTATCTTCGTTGTCTCCAAGTGAAAATTATATTTCAAATATACTCTAAGATCATATAGGTAGTGCTCGTAAATATACTCAGCAAGTGGATGTGCACAGCCATGTCTTATGATAACATGAGGTTGTATGTCATTAGACATCTTGTATGATAGTGGCAAAACACCCTTCCAAAGTTGGGTTCACCTCACCCTATTCGGTTCACCAAAATTAAATATTTAAATGACGTATACAATACGACACACTTATCTAAAGTTCTGAACAAAATTATTTTCATATTATTTAGGGAGAACCTCAACAGCTATAGACCACCGTTCTATTCCCCTGTTATCCCGCTCGACCCGAAAACACTCTTATTACCTGAAAGGAATTGTGAAGGAAAAAGGGTGAGCAAAACTAGCCTAGTAAAGAATATCATGACTAAAGATAATTTATATCATCAATAGCCTTCATCAGTAATAAATCAAAGATTTAGAACATATGGTAGATGATAAAACTTTTCAACCATAGTTGCAGCGGAACGAGCAATCCATTAGAAGAGTCAAATAGACCATAAGGTCTATTATCTTCTCCATATTAAAAGTACACCAACAATGTTTTATCCCTGTAACATCAATCAACACTTCATGTCCACAATCATGTGAATAACTCATAATCATAATTGTGATTCTAAATTCCTTTTCGTGCCCAGGACGAATATAATTTTCATCACCTATCTTTACCTGAAACATCAAAAATCATGGTTATACCAAATCACAATTCTTCTTCATAATCATACTAATAAATTAATCTTTGCACTACGGCCAAAAATATTCATTAATAATTCATCTTTGCACTACATGCCAAAGACATACAACTGTATTTTAGAAGGGTCAAGTAGAGCATGATATCTACTATCTTTTACGAATTAAAAGTGTGTAATTAATATTTTATCGCTCTGACTTAGCTTAATAAATAATTCACATCATCGAATCATCCCTGCACTACGGCCAAGGATACTCATTATTATTATGACCACGAATTATCCATGCACTACGGGCCATGGATATTCGTGTTTTCAACAATGGTTATGATTATACCTAATAATCTCTGGTTATAATCATACCAACAACTGTCCATCAATGCACTACGGGCCAATGAGGACTTTTACCACCTCATCTATAACATTATAGGTCATGATTATACCGAATGATCCCTGGTCATAATCATATAAATCAGCAGTTCATATATACACATAAGCCAAAGATACTCATCAATCAATAGTTTATCTTTGCACGTAAGCCAAAGATATACAACTGTAAAACCAATAATCAACAGTCCATCTTTGCACGTAAGCCAACGATAACTTTCATCATAATATAAGCATGAGAATGATGACAATGATATAAGCATTAATCAAACGAAATCAAGGATAAATATTAAAGACTTTAAATTTATCCAGAGTTTAAAAATATCCAAATTGTCAACATGATACTGCTTTATAGGAGTAAAATTCAAGAATAATATTCATGTACCAAAAATAATTTGGACAGAAAATAAATATATTTTTCAGGTAAATAGTACCCCATGAATAGTGTGACGCCCCCAAAATAGGTATACATCACTTATTCAGAGTCACCAAATACATGGTACAAAATACAAATATAATCTTATATATACAACATGAGTTGTGAGTTTTAATACTAATATTGTCTTCTAGACAGTATTCAAACTCAAAATAAGTCTTCAATACATTTATTAACACATTATTTTATAGAATAATGGGGACTACTAATGCTATCATCTGGACCGTCACTCCGTTCCCCGACTAGTCCCTGCTACGTTCTCATTTCCTGAAGAGAACAATGAAAGAAAAAAGGGTGAGCTCAACTAGCCCAATAAGAAATATTATGACTAAGATAATGCAGAATAAATTATCATTAGCCTTTAACAGTGTTAAACTGATACAATATAACAAACATCAAGTTTAACTGCAGCAGAATAAGCAATCCATTAAAAGAGTCAAGTAGAGAATAAAATCTACTATCTTCTATGATTTAAAAGGTTTTTCATCACTTTTATCGCTGGGACTCAGCTTAATATACAATCCACATCATCCCTGTGCTACGGCCAAGGATATTCATTAGTATCACAACCACAAATTTTCCATGCACTACAGGCCAAGGATATTCGTGTATTCATCAATGGTCATGATCATGCCAACAACTGTCCATCATTGTACTGCGGGCCAATGAGGACTTTTACCACATCATTTGTATCATTGCGGTCATGATTATACCGAATAATCCCTGGTCATAATCATACCAAGTCCATCTGTATATAAACATGAGGATGATGACAATGATATAAGAATTCAATAAAACAAGTTCAAGAATTAATTTATCCAGGAACCAATAACATCCAAATTTTTAACATGATACTGCTTTGTGGGGTAAAACTCAAGAATGCTCAGAAGAATATTTCCATGAAAATATACTGGATGAAGCGCAAATAACAAGGATATTCCACTAATTTCATGGAGTATAAAAGCCAAAACTTTAACCAACTGAGTATAATAAAGAATAAATAACAAAAAAATCACCAGGTATGCGATAGACCGCACAGACAGGTTATTCCAATAGAAAAATAAATAACAGAACCAGGTCATGCGTAAACTTACAGACAGGATATTTCAACAAAATAATAAATAATGGAACTAGGTCAGACGAAATTTGCACCGACAGGATGTTCCAACATAATAATAAATAACGGAACTAGGTCATGCATAAACGTACAGACAAAATGTTCCAACAGAATAATAAAGAATGGAATAACAGAAGAATTTCACCATGTATGTTGTACTTCGCATTGATAGGTTATTCCAACATAATAATAAAGAATGGAATAACAGAAGAATTTCACCGAGTATAGGGAAGTCCGCGTATATAGGTTATTCCAACAGAATAATAAAGAATAGAATAACAGAAGTTCTCTTCATGAATACGAAAGAAATAATACCCTTTACCTTAGAAGAAACTGGATATATGAGTAGTGAAGTAGCATAATACTTTTCTTCTTTCTCTTTATAGTTTTGTTCTCTAGAGTTTCAGTGAATTCGTAAGAAATAATGAAGGAATGAGCTTCTATTTATAGGAGAATGGACTGAATAGTAATTAATTCATAACGGTCCAGATTGATTTACTTTTAAATGGACGGTCCATATTGATTTACTATGTAGTATTAATAAAATATTCTAACAAAACAAAATCTTTTAAATAAAATATAATATATTCTATTTATAATCTAATAAAACGAATAGCTTTATAAAAGTATTCTGTTTTATATAAAAAGATTTTACTATACAAACATTATGCACGCACTATGCAAACACTATGCATAATAGAATAATTTATATTATATTTATAGTCTAATATAACAAATAACTTTATAAAAGTATTCTGTTTTATATAAAAAGATTTTACTATGCAAACACTATGCAGGCACTATGCAAACACTATGCATAAAACAAATAACTTTATAAAAGTATTCTGTTTTATTACATTTATAATAATAATAAAACAAAACTTATCACCTTTATTATAATTCACAATATTAATCGACTAGGTCTTCCCATGAAAGAGGAGGCTTTCCAATAAGGATCTCTCCCTATTGGCGCGCAATTAGGTGACCAAACCTCTCCTTGGCAGAACTTCTAGACATCGTTAATATTGCAAATAATAATATTAATAACTCTGTCATCTCAATTATTGATTCAATAATATATAAAATATCGACAATAATTGAATCAAATAACGTGAGATATTATGCAACAATTACTGAAACAATAATTGAACAAAACTGAGTGACTTCTCACGTAAGCATCAATAATCAATATCGTGTGCTACTATGCAACCACGCGTATTCCTGTACTTTTAACATCGGGTGTTTCAACAGTTAATGGTAAAACTTCAGCCGTTATTTTTATAAAATATTTTTGTCGTTTTCTCAATCCGACAATAATTCCGTTGTGGGGTCCACTAATGATTGTGTCGTCGTACGAATATTTCCTGTTAAAATGAATATTCCCCGACCAATCGAATATTATATAACAACTTGCGTATTTTGAAAAATTTATAAATATTACCCACAATTATAACATTATATCAAATTCGGGAATAATACCTCGTGAATAGTACCCCGACATAAAAACTACTCCTAATACCCGAGTGAATAATATTCGGGTGAATAGTAATTTGGGTGAATAGTAACCCGTGAATAAAACTCCGACATGAAAAGTGTCCCGGATACCCGAGTGAATTATACTAGAATGAATAGTAACTGGGTGAATTGTAATCTGTGAATAATATCTCATAAATAAAATACCAAATAAAATGATATTTCATGACGAGTACAAAAGAAATGATATCTCATACGAATATAATAGAATATACAAGACTACAAATGGATTTTCATCCGTCATGCGGTAATCCACGTAGATAGATCATTTCCACAATTTAATAAAGAATGAATACGAAAGGTCATTCACCATGCATGCGGTAGTCTGCGTAGACAGGTTATTCCAACAGAATAATAAATAATGGAATAACAAAAGAATTCACCAGGCATGTAATAGACCGCACAGACGAGTTATTCCCAACATAATAATAAAGAATGGAATAACAGAAGAATTCACCAAGCATGCGATAGACCGCAGAGACGCGTTATTCCTAACAGAATAATAAATAATGGAATCAGGTCATGCGTAATATGCACAGATAGGATATTCCAACAGAATAATAAAGAATGGAACCAGGTCATGTGTAATCCGTACAGACAGGATATTCCAACGAAATAATAAAGAATGGAATAACAGAAGAATTTCACCATTATGCGGTACTTCGCGTATATAGGTTATTCCAACAGAATAATAAAGAATGGAATAACAATAGCTCTCTTCATGAATACAAAATAAATAATACTCTTTACCATAATAATAATATCTCTTACCTCAGAAGAAGACTTGATACTGGAATAGTGAGGTAGCAGACTTCTCTTCTTCTTTCTCTCTATAATAATTGCTCTATAGCTTTAATAAATTGGTGAGAAATGAAGAAAGAATGAGCTTCTATTTATAGTAAAATATAATTTCGATAATTGCACGTTTTGGGGCTCAGAATATTACAGTATAATACCTTTCTATTTTCTTTTATTTTTAATTTAGTCCTGCAAGTATTATCAAACTTGCACCACCTCCCCTAATAGTAAATCATGTGAATCAATAGTAAATCATGTGAATTAATAGTTCTAGACATGTAAAAATAAGAATTACAGTATAGTACCTCCATCTATACCTCCATTTTTAACTTAGTCATGCAAGTATTATCAATCTTGCACCAACTCCCCTAATAGTACAAGAATGTGAATCAATAGTACACACATGTGAACAAATAGTTATAATCATGTGAATCAATAGCAATTAATTGCTCATTTATCCAGTTAATTACCCGATTGATCAATATAACCTCCAGACATTAATTATTATCGAAATAAATGTCGATTTCCACTAACACTAATAATTCTCACACAATTGAACTATAAATTTCTTCTTTAATCAACATGAACTTATTCATCATTAATATTATAACGCACAATATTTAACAATCAGGTCATTCCCAGGAAAGAGGGGGCTTTCCGATAAGAATTTCTCCTTATTGGCGCGCAATTAGGTGACTAAACCTCTCCTTGATAGAATTTCTAGACATTGTTAATATAGTAAATAATAATATGAATAACTTTGTCGTCTCAATTATTGATTTAATAAAATAACATATTATGCAGATGATACTGTGATAATAAATGAATCAATAATATGAGAGATATGATGCAGCAATCACTGTAGCAATAATTAAGTATAACTGAGTGAGTTCTTACGTAAGCATCAATAATCAATATCGTGTGCTACTATGCAACCATGCGTATTACTATACTTTTACTACCAGATAGTTTAACAGTCTTAACGGTAACACTTTCGCCGTTATTTTTATAAAAAGATAATTTTGTCATTTTCTTACAACGACAATACTTCCGTTGTGGGGTCCACCAATGATTGTGCCGTCGTACGAATATTCCCAACAAAAAAAATATTCTCCGACCAAACGAATATTGTATAACAACTTGCTTACTTTGCAAAAAATTTCACATATCACCCTTAACTTTAACCTTTTATCAATTTAACCATTTACGAAATAAAATAATAATTATAATAAAATTGAACACTTTCATTTCATAATTTCGGGATCTCACAAAACTGGTCACTACAACTCCCTGCATGTCACAATTATTCAACCAATTTAATTACTACTCTCTCCGTTCCTTAATATAAGTCGTTTTAGAAAATTATTTTTGTTCCTTAATATAAGTCGTTTGAGAATTTCAAGTAAGCATTAATTGCTTAGTTTTCAATATTACCCCAAGTATTAAATGTAACTTTGGTTTTCTCACTATTTTTTGTCCAATAAATAACAATCTCTTAACAAGGGCAATATAGATAATTCATATTATAGTTAATGCTATACAATCATTATCTTAATACATGTGCACAACCCTAAAACGACTTATATTAAGGAACGGAGGGAGTATATCACAATTTTGTCCGTAAAAAGTCAAATAAGATTCTCATTTCTGATTTAACGGAGTATAAAAAAGATGAAAATTCATTAGCAAAAAAAGTTCATATTATATATAGTGCGGTGCTTACACAAGAAGCTACGGCAAGGAGCCTGACATTCCATCCCAGTTTCCATTGAGAAGGGTCTCCTTCCATAGCAATGGCAATGATAAATGATTGAGTGGAACTTAAAAAAAATATAAAAGAGTTGTGAGGAGAAACTTTGAAGGATAACTTTAATTCACATTACCCTGTATAAAATCAAGAACCAATTAATCATTTATTATATATCTCATAAATAATAACGCTATACTCGTGAACAGGTAAATTGGACATTATAATTGGACCGGAAGAATAAAAGAAATTTGTACAGGCTGAACATATCACCGAACCTTTGAAAACACCAAAATTAGCACAAAGGCTGAATGTATCTCCGAACATAAAATAATTGTTCGCCCAAAGGCTGAACACACATCACCGAAACTTTAAAAACACCAAAATTCGCACAAAGGTTGAACAAACGTTCACACAAAGACTGAACGCTTCACTAAGCAACATTAAAATAAATATTCGCCCATAGGCTGAACAAACGTTCGTACAAAGGCTAAACGTATCACCGAACTTCATTAAAATAAATGTTCGCCCATAGGATGAACGAACGTTTGCACGAAGGCTGAACGTATCACCAAACTTATCAATTTTTTATGTAAAAATATCGGTTCCCTTAAGTTTTCCTGATTATTATTTTAACACAACATTCATATCACAAAAATAGTCCCATGTATTTTGTTTAATCATTTGCTATATATCTCATAAATAATAACTCTATACACGTTAACAGGTAAATTGGATATGAAGATTGGACCGAAAGAATAAAAAAATTATACAGACTGAACATACCATCGAACCTTTGAAAACACCAAAATTCGCACAAAGGATGAAGGTATCTCCGAACATAAAATAATTGTTCGCCCAAAGGTTGAACACACATTATCGAAACTTTAAAAACACCAAAATTAACACAAAGGCTGAACAAACGTTCACACAAAGGCTGAACAAAGTTCGCACGAAGGCTGAACGCTTCACTAAGTAACATTAAGATAAATGTTAGCCCATAGGCTGAACAAACGTTCGCACGAAGGCTAAACGTATCATCGAACTCCATTAAAATAAATGTTCGTCCATAGGCTGAACGAACGTTCGCACGAAAGTTGAACGAATGTTCGCACGAAGGTTGAACGTATCACCGAACTTATCAATTTTTTATGTAAAAATATCAGTTCCCTTAAATTTTCCTGATTATTATTTTAACACAACATTCATATCACAAAAATAGTCCCATGTATTTTGTTTATTAATTTTGTACCATGAACATAAAATTTGAGACTTCTAACATTAATAATACATGCAAACAAACATAAGAAATTTATGTTTTTGAAATGGATTTTGATGTATTTACTAGCTTTCGTACGTGGCCCACCATCAATTTGAAACATAATCATACAAGATGTGTTTTGTGCCTCCGGCACTACATGGACCGTGGAATTTATACTAAATTTTGGACGACCCAAACAATTTATTAGAGTGAACGGGAAATTCAAAATCAGTTATATTTTGTTAGATAAATGAAACTATATTTGATACTCAAAATTGATTACACTACTAGCACATAACACTACATTATTAAACATTTAATGATGGACGGATAGTCTTGGTTGTGAGTTCTCCATCTGACTCGAACCTCATCTTCTCCTCAGCTTCTACTGTTTTACAAATTCCAACATCCAACTGTTCTTCTTTACTCTTTCCCCACAACACACAGTAAAGCCCTCCCACCAACAAAATTCCTCCTAAAATGCTGTAAACACACCCCACAATAAATTAATTAATTAAAATTGATGTGATTGACTTACTAACTACTATATTAAATTTTATCAATTTTTATAACCATGTTGTCTAAAATTAAATTAAATTATATTAATTTTGAATCCAAAATATATCTCAAAATTAAATTTAATATTAATCATATATAATTTAGAATGGAGGGAATATATATGCATTGGATAGAAAGTTAATAACCTTCCCAAACTAAGAATCTCCCCGCAGAGGAATGCTGAAAAAAAAGATTGTGAAAACAAAGCCCCAAGGAGTTGACATGGCTAGGAGCATTGGTCCTTTCTTCTCAATTACTCATGCTTGTAAATAGTATGTCAAACCGGTCACCACAACTCCTTGTATGTCACATTTATTCAACCAACTTAATTACTATATCATAATTTTGTCCGTAAAAAGTCAATAAGTTTCTCATTTCTGATTTAATGGAGTATAAAAAGATGAAAATTGTGACGCCCCCAAAATAGGTATACATCACCCATTTTGAGTCGTCAATAACATGGTACAGAAACAACTACAACTTTACTAAAACAATATATAAACTGTGAGTTTAAATATAAATATTGTTGTCTAGACAATATTCACACCTAAATAAGTCCTCATTATAATTATTGGTACATTATTCTACAAAAATGGTGAGGACTACTAAAACAACTTTCTAGAATCATCATTCCACACCCCGACTAGAACTCGCTACATTCTCACCTCCTGAGAAGAAAAATGGAATAAAAAGGAAAAGGGTGAGCTCAACTAGCCCAGTAAAGAATATTATAATTAAGATAATATAGAACAAATTATCGTTAGTCTTCAACAGGGAAAAAATCTGATAAAATACAATAGACAACAAGTTTCAGATCAATATTCGCAGCAGAAATAATAATTTATAGATGAGTTACGTAGAGAATGAAATCTACTATAATATATGAATTTAAAAGTCCATAATCAATATTTTATCCGTGTAACATCAATCAATATTCATCTTGAATCAAATATTCATCTTTGCACTACAGGACCAAAGATATTCATCAGTTGGTTATGTTCATCTCAACACCTGTACATCTTTATATTACAGCCAAAGATATTCATCATAAAATCATTAATCTTTGCACTACAGGCCAAAGATATTCAATAATATCATCATTTAGGACTGAGGATAATGAAAAATATTTTAAAGAAAACGAATCCAGTAAAACAAAAGAATAAATATTAAGGATTCGTATTTCGGTTTCTCCATGTCCAAAAATACCTCATAAATAATCATAGTAGAGTAAAATTTAAGAATGATTAAAACATGGATACAATCAAAGCTAGTATCCATAATAGATATTTTGGATGAAAAAGAAAATTTTTATTTTTCGATGAATAGTGTCGTATACGTGAATAGTGCCGTATACGTGAATAGTAACCCCGACACAAAAAGTTCCAAATTTGATTAAATATTTAAACTAATATTTTGGCATAATGATATTGAAGAAAATAATATCATTTAAGAAGATCAAATAACATCCCTTACCTTGAAAAGACTGTACTTCTAGCTGGAATACCGGATATAGTGCTGAAGAGAACTTGCACTGTATATCAATACTCAAAGTATCAAAATACTCACAAGAATACGCTCGATAATATAGAGAGAGAAAGTGAGAGAAAACTTCAGTTTCTGGTGTGATTTTTAATTCTAACCTAAGCACCCTATTTAAAGGAAAATGCTTAGAACACCAAAGTAGAAAATTTAATAAATATTAATATTATTTTTTACACAACTTACTACGCACACTAATTGAGCCAAACATTAGCCACCCACTTAATTAAAGTAAGAAAAACGTTTTCTTAAATAAAATATTTTAAACTTCAAAAATTAATTATTTCGGAACTTCGGAACTTCAATAATTCATAATAAATAGCCCTTTTATCAGAAAAATTCGAACCACGTGTCCTTTCTATAGGAAATTCCATTCTCTACAACTTTGTAAGTTTATGTTTTTCCAAATTCCAAACAGAAATTGACCGAAATCCACAAACGGGCGATTTTACAGGCTATAATCAAATTTCAGTCAAGAAATGGGCCCACAAACATGTTTTACATGTTTTAAATAATTTTTGTAACAAAAATACTCTTCCTCCTCATATACTCATATATCCCACATTCATTGTAAAAATATTACCATTATTATATTATTAAAATATAATAATATATTTAAATGAATTATTTATCAAAAAAGATAATAATTTTTTAACAATTGTCACATTAAAAATTTTCTCCATCTATATCCACATAAAATGAATACTTTCCTTATCATATAAATCAATAATTAATTATTCACAAATAATATTACAGAATCACAATACTGACAACCAGGCAGTTCCTAGGAAAGAGGGGGCTTTCCAATAAGGATTTCTTCTTACTGGCGCGCAATTAAGTGACCAAACCTCTCCTTAGACAGAACTTTCTAGACATTGCCAATAATGTTATCTAATAATATTATTCAAATAATATGAATTATTGATCTGATAATAAAAATACTGTGTAGTGACAATTATTGAAACAACAATAATATAAAATATCAATGTAGCAATTATTGAATCAATAACATAAAATATTGAACAGTAACTACTGTAACATTTATTGAGTAATGCCTTTCTACGTAAGAATTAATAATTGGTGCAATATCGTGTGCTATTGTGTTTTAACCACCCGGTATTCCAACAGTATTAACGGTAACAACTACGTCGTTATTTATAAACAACTTATACTTGTCGTTTTCTTCATCCAATCGCTTTTCGTGATGGGGCCCACACAAGGCTGCGCCGTCGTACGAATATTTCCCGACAGTAAGAATATTCCACGACCAAACGAATATTCTCTGATAAAAATGAATATTTTATAACCACTTGCATATTTGAAATATTTGCGCATTTTACCCATAACTAACCACATTAATCAAATCAACCCTTACTATTTCAAAATAATAAATAGAGAAAATTTGATTTTATTTAAAATAAGTTGGGGTCTTACAGCCTCCCCTCCTTATGAAATTTTGTCCTCGAAATTGACGTGCGTACCTGGTGTTTCGAAAAGGTGAGGATACCTCACTTTCATTTTTGTTTCCAACTCCCAGGTCATTTCCTCAATAGCATGGTTTCTCCAAAAAACTTTAACTTGTGGTATGACCTTTGTACGTAAGACATGCTCCTTCCTATCCAAGATCTTGACAAGTACCTCCTCGTACGTTAAGTCTTCGGCTATCTCATTCGGTTCTAACTCAACAATGTGGTTCGGATCTTTCACATATTTACGAAGCACAGATATATGAAAAACATTATGAATATGAGACATACTTGGAGGTAACGCAAGTCTATAGGCTACATTTCTTACTCGGTCAAGAATCTAAAATGGACCAATAAATCGTGGATTGAGCTTTCCTCTCTTCCTGAATCTTGTAACTCCTTTCCATGGGGCAACACGCAACAATACATGATCCCCAATACTAAATTTTACATCCTTTCAATGAAGATCCGCATAACTCTTTTGTCGATCTTGAGCCGTTTGTATACGTTATCGAATCATTTGGATCTTTTCCGTAGTCATACGTACCAACTCGGGTCCCAACAATGTTGTTTCACCCACCCCATCCCAACATATTAAAGAGCGACACTTTCGTCTATACAATGCTTCGAATGGAGCCACACCTATACTTGCCCGATAACTGTTGTTGTAGGAGAATTCCACCAATGGTAAATACTTATCCCAACTCCCTTTGAAATCTAGGACACAGAGTCTTAATAGATCTTCAAGAGATTGAATAGTCCTCTCTGATTGTCCGTCCGTTTGAGGATGGTATGCCAAACTAAATCGTAAATCCGTGCCCATAGCTTTTTGCAAGCTAACCCAAAATCGTGAAGTGAATCTTTGGTCACAATCCAAAACTATGGATACTGGCATGCCATGCAATCTCATAATCTCAATTACATACATATGAGCAAGACGTTCAAGGTAATAAGTATCCCTTATCGGCAAGAAATGAGCAGACTTGGTTAATCTATCAACAATAACCCAAATAGCATTTAAGCCTTGAGAAACTGTGGGAAGACCCGTAACGAAATCCATGGTAATATGTTCCCACTTCCATTTCGGAATCTCAAGTGGTTGCAATGGACCCTTAGGCACTTGATGCTCCGCCTTTACACGTTGACAAGTTAAACACCTCGAGATAAACTTCGCGATCTCTCTCTTCATATTGTTCCATCAAAATGTATGTCGAAGATTACGATACATCTTGGTACTTCCAGGATGGATTACAAATGGTGTATTGTGTGACTCCATCATGATCTTGTTCTTTAAATCAGAATCATTAGGAACACAAAGTCTGGAGTTGACTCGAAGTATTCCTTCTTCATCAATTCTTGCTTCTGGAATAGCACCCTCTTGTACTTTCTTCTTCATAAGCATCAGCTCCGAGTCTGTGGCTTGAGCAACTTTAACTTCATAGATTAAAGTTGGTTCTATGCGTATACTTGACATCATTGCACTCGTTCCTGCATATGATCTTTTACTCAACGCGCCAGCTGCCACGTTTGCTTTTCCAGGATGGTATTAAATGGTGTGCTCATAATCTTTTAACAACTCAAGCCAATGTTGTTGCCACATGATGAGTTCCTTTTGGGTGAAGAAATATTTGAGGCTTTTATGGTCTGAACATATCTCCATTTTCTCTCCATATAGATAGTGTGAAAGTAATATGCACACAAGCCAATCATGTTTGATGATAAAGCATATACTTTGTAACAATCTTATTCATTTATTAATAAAAAGTATTAATTTATTAAAGGCTTTTAAATTATCTACATGATGCTGTTTTATAATATGTGATAAACCCATAGTTTTAAGCAATGATTTTAGAATAATGATGATGATCATTCTAATGAGATCTAAATTCTTAGAAAGCTTAAAACTAAAATAGTTCCCAATCGTTGGATTACTAAATTGGGGATTAGTGAATCCGGATAGATTGGTACATACGTTGCTTGCTCATTGGATGAGGATGATTGATCTCATGATCATTTGTGTGGAGACACTAAAGCAAGTATGTAGGTGCTTATTAGAGAATAAGTTCACTGAACGTGACTCGCTAAGGAATACCTAATGGAGTTTTACTTGCATGTCAATAGGAATTCCTGTAGTGATAGTAGTACAAGTGATCCTTGGACTTGAGATCATCATAGTATCTTGTGTATGATGAGTTATACTTTGACTTATTCCTTAAGACCCTTAGGGTATATCAAAGGGTATGCTTGGGTATAATAAGTTGTACATGGAGATAATGTATGATCAATAAAGAATCTACCACTTCTAGTAAAAGAAGAGAAATGTCCTATGTGATTCGATAAATGACAACCCAGTAGTCCTTGGCCAAGGCAGAATGAAATTAGAAAGGAGTTTCTAATTTGCATTATTTGGGGTTGTGCATTTAAGAGTCGAAATACATATAATTAAATAAAATAAGACTTGACAGAAATTCCATGTCTTATATTTAATTGGGACATTGTATGGTGGAAGGATTTAATTGTACGGTAACTATTTACTCAAAGGTTCTTTTATGATTAATGTTGAAATCTATATTATCTGGAAAGTCGTTGATCGCTAGGGAGGCTTATCCCTATTGTAGAATAAATATTATTTATTTAAATAAATTATTAGTTTAATTTATTTATTTAAATAAGATTAGAATTGTTCTAATTGATTTATTCACAACCGGTTTAATATGGAGAACCTAAAGGGTCACACCATAAAAGGAAGAATAATTATTTAAGAAGTTAATGGCATAATCGTAATAATATGTTAAGTATATTTAATTTAATCTATGGTGATAGAATAAATTAAATAGCTTAATATTTATTATTTAATATTTTAGAAATATTAAATATAAATTAATAAGAGGAGTCTTATTAATATTATTACAATTATTATTATTTAATTCCTAAAGGAGTTTGGGAATTAATTAATAAAAGTACTCTCATTTATTCCTAATAGGATTAGGAGGGAAAATTAGTTAAAGGAGTTTAATTAATTATTCCTAATAAGATTAGGGAGCCCATTTAATTAAAAGAGTTTAATTAAATAAATAATACCTTATTTTTAATAGGGTTACTTGATATCTTTATAAGAGGAGTCTTATATCAGATATCAAATATACGTTATTCCAATTATTGGAGAGTACGCCCCTTTTTCTATAGAGATAGAAAACTAGGGTTTGAGCCAAATACCCATCTTCTTGAATTTTGTTCTTCCTTGGTGGATCACCTCTAGAGGCCAAACACTTGGGTGGCTAACGTTGATCAAAGGAAAGAACCAAACCCGGTGGATTCAAGTTGAACGCGAAAAGGATTGGAGGTGAACTTGTACCTGAGGAAGCTCGGATCTTCAAGGGTATGGTTCTTATTCTTTCTTTTTCGTTTAATTAATAATTGTGCATAAAGGGTGATCCGGGTTTATGATTTGTAAAATTTTAAACTCTGATTTTACACGCTTCCGCTTATTTTTGCAATTTGATTGCGTTCATGAATATTACAAACCTAACAGTGGTATCAGAGCCAAACCTTTATGCAAATTATTAATTATTTTAATTTGATATGTATATTGATATGTGTTTAGAATAATTTAATTGGGCATAATTTTATTGTATAAAAAAAAAAAACGTAATAAATTTCCGAAAACTGTTTTTTGGATTTTTGTTTGCTGATATTCGCGTGGTTCATTTAATTTTCAAAAGCTTGATCCGGTTTTACTTTTCGCTGGACTCTTAGTTATTAAATATACTGATCCCACGAATTGCCAGGAATTTTCGTGGCCATCCTTTTAATTTGTTAACTCCATGTGGCCAGGATAATTATCATTCCGTTTTTTTATTATTAAGGATTCACGTGCTTGTTTTGAATGGTACTTACTTCCAGGATTCTCAAGTTGACAGGATTTCTATATTAATGCATTACGTAATTATATATTGTAATTATATATTATAATTATATATATAATAACGTGGCATTTAATATATATAAATATATATATATATATATTAATTCAAAATAATTTTATAATTAAATAAAAGTTTATTTTAATCTTAAAATAAAAGGTTTATTTTAATTTTAAAATAAAAGATTTATTTTAATTTTAAAATTAGAATTTCATGCTAACTAATTAGAGTTGGAATTGGATTCCATGCTAACTAATTGGAGTTGAAATTGGATTCCATGTTTCCCTAAATAAAGGAGTTTATTTAGATATGAAATAAGATTTCATATTATTCAAAATAAAAGAGTTTATTTGTGAATAGAAAAGAGAATCCTAATTTCCTTAAATAAAGGAGTTTATTTAGATATGGAATAAGATTTCATATTATTCAAAATAAAGGAGTTTATTTGTGAATAGAAAAGAGAATCCTAATTTCCCTAAATAAAGGAGTTTATTTAGATATGAAATAAGATTTCATATTATTCAAAATAAAAGAGTTTATTTGTGAATAGGAAAGAAAATCCGTGTTTCCTTTAATATTTTTTTATATATATATGGAATAAGATTCCATAATTAATTAAAATAAAGGAGTTTATTTTGATTAAAGATTTTGATTAAAATAAAATAGTTTATTTTATTCAAAATTGGATAAATTAAAATAAAATAGTTTTATTTTGATTTATATTTGGATTAAAATAAAGGAGTTTATTTTGATTCAAAATTAGATTTTATACTAACTAAATTTTGCCCATTAAATGATATCAATATATATATTAAATGTTTATTATTCATTAGATGAATGTTATTTATTGATACATATGGTGATGTGTATGATAATAAATGGGATTGATTATGGACTATTGACCAATGTGATTGGATTTTATTTTAGTTGGATGCTTGAATAATTGGGTTTTATTAAATGGGGTCTGCGTACCTCGTCTTCTCTAATTTTTCTTAATGTAAATTCTATCTCCCTCCTATGTACTTCTCCTTGACTGCTGATCAAGGTTTCTATTTTTTTTAAATAGTTTTTTAATAGGAATAGTTAGAATTAATTTTGAAAAATTGGAGATCAAGAAGCGCGTGAAGACCCGTTTGTAATGGAGCCCAGGTTTAAATGTAATAGTTATGTTTAAATATTAATTCTTGCACCCCTAGAGTTTGACCTTTTGGTTCACTTGGTGGCTCTAGTGAACCAAACTAGAATAAAAGTCCATAATCAATCCAGGTAGAATATAGTATTCTATATGTGCATGCTTATATTATATATATATTATATATTATGCAAACATGCTTCGCATGTTCATTAATATGACGCGTATTTTATATATATATGTACATGCGCGCTAAACAAGATGAGACAAATTAATAACAAACCCCTCAAATATTTTTATATTAAGTTGTAACGTTCAAAGATATTTGGAATATCGAACGCCGCCTTCTAGCATGATAGAAACAATAGAGTATTGAATATTTAATATGAGTTTGTTGTGCACACACAAGGCGAGTATTAAATATTTAAGATGTTGTTTTTATTACATATGATGTTTATAAGGAATTGAACATTACTGCTTTGTTGTGCACACACAAGGGCTGTAGTTTTCTCTTCACTTATATGGAAATGCTGGGTCTGACTTAACTTAAATCATTTTAGTTCGGATGTGCACACACTTGACCATTATGATTTAAGAGGCAAAATACAAGGAGTTACATAGTTGATGTAATTGACAAGAGTTGTCTACCTATTTATTTATATATAGTTTGTTGTGCACACACAAGGCTATATACATTTGAAATGGGATCCTTATTCTCACTAGCATATCTTTAATTAGATTTTGCCGAACTATATAAGTGAGGGTAATATAGTTTGAAGAAAATAGTGGGAGATACCAATTTTAAACAAGACCTAAATTATTTTGGTAATTAATAAAAGAATGTATGTTAAAATGTTGTTAATTACAAATTCATTTATAGAATTTTACAATGTCTAAAATTACTATCACTGCGTAGCATATTAGATGCTAAATTAACCGGACCAAAATAAAATGGATTGGTTAAGGAAATTGAGAATAGTTCTCATGGCTGAAAAGCTTTCTTATGTCCTTAATACGCCTATCCCTGCAATGGTTGCAGACAATGCCTCTGAGGAAGATATTGCTACTTTTAGAAAGTGGCTAGATGATGCATAGTTGGCTCAATGCATCATGCTCGCATCCATGAGTAACGAGCTTCAGCGTCAGCATGAAACTATGGATGCTCCTATTATATTCCTGCACATCAAGTAGTTGATGGTGAGGAAAGTAGGACTGATAGATATCAGATATCTAAGGAGCTCTTCCGATCTAGAATGACCGATGACACTACGGTACAGATAAAAGTCCTTAACATAATCAATTTGATTGATCAATTAGGACAACGGGTTTTGTCATGGATGGAGAGTTGAGCCAAGATTTGATCTTGCACTCACTTCCGGACTCCTTTCACAATTGTTGTGAATTTTTTATATGAACAAGCTAGATATCAGCCTCGCTGATTTGCTTAACATGTTGAAAAATATTGAGTCACTTTCCAACCAAGAAAGACCAAGTCTTACTGATAGGGGCCAAAGGATCTTCTGAAAAGAAGAACGATTCTAAGAAGGTAAATAATAAAGGCAAAAACAAAGGATAATAAGAACAAAACTGATACGGATAGCAAAGGAGTTTGCTTCCACTGCAATAATCCTGGACACTGGAAAGAAACTGCGAGAAGCATCTTGCAGAGGCTAACCAAAGAAGCTTATTGAAGTTTCGGTTACAAATACAAATTTGTTCATGATTTAAAATAAATTTTTCTTTAAGTCAAGGTTCTACTTGGGTATTGGATACCGACTTTGGTTATCATAAATATAGATTTATGAAGGGACCAAGTAGAAGTAGAAAGCTAAACAAATATAAGTAAACCTATGTGTGGGAAATGAAGCAAAGGTTGCTGCATTAGCCATAGGAACTTATAGTTTAGCAATGCCTACGGGCAAGTCTATTAAGTCAATAAGTTGTTATTGTATTTCAGTTCTCGTTGGAAACATTATCCATTTTATTGTTGTACAATAAAATTTTTGGTATTATAATTAAGAACAATTGTTGTTCTATTTATAATAATAATGTTTTGTATAGAACTGGAATATTACTTAATGGATTTTGTGTACTTGACTTACATGAAAAATATATTTTTTGAAAATTGAACAAACTAGTATAAGAAAAGGAGATGATCATTCAAAGAGTTGAATGTGTGTATTTGTTGAAATACAAGTGTGAATTGTTTGAAAGGTTCAAAGAATTCAGAAGTGAAACAACATGGCAAAGTATTGGAATTCTTTGATCGGATCAAGGAAGCAATACTTGTGCAATGAGGTTTTAAATCATCTCAAATGGTTTTCTCACAATGGACGCCTCCCGATACACAATAATTGATTGATGTATCTGAAAGAAAAAATTGTATCTTGTTGGACATGGTGCGGTCCATAATGATTTTACCGACATTCCAGTATCCTTCTAGGATCATGTCCTAGAAATGGCTGCATATCTACGGAAAAGGTAACCTCAAAATCCGGCCCCAAGACTCCATAAAAGTTATGGACAGGGAGGATTCATAATCTTAAGTATGTTAAGATAAGGGGTTGTCCAACTTATGTGAAACGGTTTCAAAGGATAAGTTTGGGATAAAATTTGACAAGTACAGATTTGTGGGACATCCTAAAGTAAGTTTAGGGCATATGTTCTATAATCCTACTTAGCAAAAGGTGTTTGTTGCGAAACATGCTGCCTTCTAAGATAAAGGTGTTTATCATTGAAAGGGCTAGTGGGAGGATAATACATCTTGAAAAGTTCAAGAACCACAAAACACTACAAGTCAAATAAGAGGAACCTATAGATAGACCTATTGTACCACAACCGAATCGTAAATCTGGAATAGTACCGAAGATACCTAGGAGGTATGGATTCATCATGGATGATGATGATGAGGTACGTATCATAAAAGATGATGATCCAGTTATATACGATGAGGTAAGAGTTGTAGACACTCAGAGAAATGGATTGAAGCAAGTTTCTCAAATAATGGAACATTCATTTTGATGAGACAATCAAAAGAGTTTGATTTATCAAAAATAAGAATGAGCCAAGTGTGTACAAAAGGGTCAGTGGGAGCGTCGTGACATTTCTGGTATTATATGATGATATAATACGGATAAGGAATGACATGCCAATACTACAATCAGTAAAGATAAAGTTGTCTAAACATTCCTCCATGAATGATTTGGGAAGAGTATCTTAATTGGGGATGCAAATCTATATAGATAGATTTAAAAGGATGCTCGGCTTAACCCAAAGAACGTATATTCATTTGATGCTAAAGTCGTTTAGCATGGCAAACTCCAAGAGATATCTCATGTTGATGAGCCCTGGAGTTTATCTCTCTTAATAGTCCCCATAGACTCCTAAAAGAGAGACCGCATGAGTGACAATCATGTATGCATTGAAATATACGCGACCTGATGTTGATCAGTCATATTCTGAAGAACTTCACTATGAGTCAGTGAGAAACATCTTAAAGTACTTAACCGGCACTAAGGATGTGACCATAATACATGGTGGGTCTGAATTAAAACTAGAGGGCTTAACAGACTCAAGTTTTTCAGACAGACCAAGACGACAGAAAATCCACTTTAAGGTAAATCGTTACCTTGAACGGTGGTGCAGTGAATTGGAAAGGTTCCAAATAGCAAAGAGTTGCTGGTTTAGTGATAAAGACAAAGTATATAGCTATAAATGAAGCTACAAGTTGATTGTTTGGATGAAAAGTTCATTACAGAACTAGGAATAGTTCCTAAGTCTCATCTTAGATCTAAACATGTGTTGTGGCACTTTCATTTGATTATAGGAATCATTGAAAGATGGGAAATCACTATAGAGATAGTGGACTCTCAAGAACAACATTACATATCCATTTACTAAAGCTTATCCAACAGCAGGATAATCGTCACTTAGAGAAGAAGAGTATGAGATACCATGAAGATTGGCTTTAGTGCAAGTGGGAGATTGAAAGTAATATGCACACAAGCCAATCATGTTTGATGATAAAGCATATACTTTGTAACAATCTTATTCATTTATTAATAAAAAGTATTAATTTATTAAAGGCTTTTAAATTATCTACATGATGCTGTTTTATAATATGTGATAAACCCATAGTTTTAAGCAATGCTTTTAGAATAATGATGATGATCATTCTAATGAGATCTAAATTCTTAGAAAGCTTAAAACTAAAATAGTTCCCAATCGTTGGATTACTAAATTGGGGATTAGTGAATCCGGATAGATTGGTACATACGTTGCTTGCTCATTGGATGAGGATGATTGATCTCATGATCATTTGTGTGGAGACACTAAAGCAAGTATGTAGGTGCTTATTAGAGAATAAGTTCACTGAACGTGACTCGCTAAGGAATACCTAATGGAGTTTTACTTGCATGTCAATAGGAATTCCTGTAGTGATAGTAGTACAAGTGATCCTTGGACTTGAGATCATCATAGTATCTTGTGTATGATGAGTTATACTTTGACTTATTCCTTAAGACCCTTAGGGTATATCAAAGGGTATGCTTGGGTATAATAAGTTGTACATGGAGATAATGTATGATCAATAAAGAATCTACCACTTCTAGTAAAAGAAGAGAAATGTCCTATGTGATTCGATAAATGACAACCCAGTAGTCCTTGGCCAAGGCAGAATGAAATTAGAAAGGAGTTTCTAATTTGCATTATTTGGGGTTGTGCATTTAAGAGTCGAAATACATATAATTAAATAAAATAAGACTTGACAGAAATTCCATGTCTTATATTTAATTGGGACATTGTATGGTGGAAGGATTTAATTGTACGGTAACTATTTACTCAAAGGTTCTTTTATGATTAATGTTGAAATCTATATTATCTGGAAAGTCGTTGATCGCTAGGGAGGCTTATCCCTATTGTAGAATAAATATTATTTATTTAAATAAATTATTAGTTTAATTTATTTATTTAAATAAGATTAGAATTGTTCTAATTGATTTATTCACAACCGGTTTAATATGGAGAACCTAAAGGGTCACACCATAAAAGGAAGAATAATTATTTAAGAAGTTAATGGCATAATCGTAATAATATGTTAAGTATATTTAATTTAATCTATGGTGATAGAATAAATTAAATAGCTTAATATTTATTATTTAATATTTTAGAAATATTAAATATAAATTAATAAGAGGAGTCTTATTAATATTATTACAATTATTATTATTTAATTCCTAAAGGAGTTTGGGAATTAATTAATAAAAGTACTCTCATTTATTCCTAATAGGATTAGGAGGGAAAATTAGTTAAAGGAGTTTAATTAATTATTCCTAATAAGATTAGGGAGCCCATTTAATTAAAAGAGTTTAATTAAATAAATAATACCTTATTTTTAATAGGGTTACTTGATATCTTTATAAGAGGAGTCTTATATCAGATATCAAATATACGTTATTCCAATTATTGGAGAGTACGCCCCTTTTTCTATAGAGATAGAAAACTAGGGTTTGAGCCAAATACCCATCTTCTTGAATTTTGTTCTTCCTTGGTGGATCACCTCTAGAGGCCAAACACTTGGGTGGCTAACGTTGATCAAAGGAAAGAACCAAACCCGGTGGATTCAAGTTGAACGCGAAAAGGATTGGAGGTGAACTTGTACCTGAGGAAGCTCGGATCTTCAAGGGTATGGTTCTTATTCTTTCTTTTTCGTTTAATTAATAATTGTGCATAAAGGGTGATCCGGGTTTATGATTTGTAAAATTTTAAACTCTGATTTTACACGCTTCCGCTTATTTTTGCAATTTGATTGCGTTCATGAATATTACAAACCTAACATAGTGCCTCCAGATCTTTAGCGCGAAAATGACTGCTGCCAACTCTAGATCATGAGTAGGATAATTCCTCTAATATTCTTTAAGTTATCGTGAGGCATAGGCTATGACTTTCCCACGTTGTATAAGAACACATCCTAACCCTTTGCCTGAAGCTGCGCTGTAGATAACAAATCCATCCGAACCAGATGGTATTGTCAGAACAGGTGCCGAAATGAGTCTCCTCTTGACCTCTTGGAAACTCTTCTCGTATTCCTCGCTCCATACGAATTTTGTATCTTTTCGAGTCAGCTGAGTTAACGGAGTAACAATTCGAGAAAATCCTTCCACGAATCTCCGATAATAACCAGCTAAGCTCAGAAAGCTACGTACTTCAGTCACCGACTTCGGTTGCTCCCAACTTTGTATTGCTTCAATCAACGTCGGGTCAACAGATACTCTATGGTTTGACACCACATGCCCAAGGAATGCTACTTCCTCAAGCCAGAACTCACATTTCTTCAACTTGGCATATAACTTGTTTTCACGAAGCCTTTGGAGTACCAGCTTCAAATGGTGTTCATGATCTTCATTACTTTTGGAATATATGAGGATGTCATCAATAAAGACAACAACAATTTGATCCAAATAATCCTTGAATACTCGTTTCATCATATCCATGAAAGCCGCAGGAGCATTAGTCAATCCAAAAGACATGACTAAGAAATTTATAATGCCCGTACCGAGTTCTGAAGGCAGTCTTTGGAATATCCTCAGTTCTAATCTTCAGTTGATGATATCCAGAACGAAGATCTATTTTTTAAAAGAATTGTGCTCCTTGCAACTGGTCAAACAGATCATCAATACGAGGTAACGGATACCTATTCTTGATGGTGACATGGTTCAATTCTCGATAGTCAATACAAAGTCGCATACTCTTGTCTTTCTTCTTTACAAATAAAACAGGATCACCCCAAGGAGATGTACTAAGACGAATGAAACCGATGTCCAACAACTCCTGTAGTTGGACCTTTAACTCCTGAAGTTCAATAGGAGCCATTCGATATGGGGTTTTAGAAATGGGCTTTGTACCAGGCTCAAGATTAATAAAGAATTCAACTTCACGTTCTGGGGGTAGACCGGGAAGTTCTTCAGGAAACACGTCAGGAAATTTACTAACAACAGGAATATTATTCAAATCTGACGTGTCTTTATTCAAATCCATAACATGGGCTAAGAAATTTTGACATCCGTTTTTCAAAAAACGAATAACTTTATGACTAGATATGACAGTGATTGATTTTAATGGTTTAGTTGCTTAAATTCGTACAACGGGTTGGTTAGGAATATGAAAACTAACAACTTTAAGAAAATAATCAATTTTGGCATGATGAGTAGTTAGCCAATCAATCCCTAAAATACATCAAAAACAAGTATCTTTAAATAGATAAGGTCAACAAGTAATGTGATGGTGCCAACTTGGATCAAACAAGATTTATAAACAGTGGATGTGATGAAAATTTCTCCTAACGGAGTCTCCACATATAAATCAAAGTCTAATTTCTCCGGATTTATGTTTAAACGTTGAGCACAAACAGGAGAGATAAATGAATGGGTAGCACCGGTATCAAGTAAGGAATAAATTTCGCAAGAATTTATGATTAGCTTATCCGTGATCACCTCGTTTGGGTTCCTCGCATTTTGACTAGTCACGACAAACGCTCTTCCAGGAACCGTTGAGTTTGACTTTGACTTTTCTGGGACAGCCTTTTGAGTCACCATCCCCGCTGGACTTGGTTTCGCTACTGTACAATCTTAAGCGAAATGTCCTTCCTTTCCACAATTATAATATACCTTGAACTGTTGTGGGCAGTTTGGGCTGATATATCCCTCTTTTCCACATTTATAGCATACGACCGGTGGTCGTTCTCCTCCCTTAGAACCAGGTGCTGACGTCTTCACATGGTCATTGTTGAATCTCCTCTTTTTAAAATCTCCTCCCGACTCGCTTCTTCTATTCTCATGGCCATGAATACCACCAGAGTGGTTACCGGTCTTTGTCTGTATTCTTCTTTCTCCGCTGGTTATCGTTGTTCTGATGACTGCTGTCACCAGTATGATCCTGGTTATGGTCCTTCGGTTGAACGTACTCGTTATCTCGCTCTAACAATTGAGCCCTGTTGACAACATCTGAATAGAGAAAAAATTTATGAGAAATGAGATACTGACGTATGCCGGGTTTTAAACCTCTCAGAAACATCCGCGTCATACGTTCCTCATTCTCCACCAAATGAGGTACAAACCTGGATAACTCTGCAAACTTTGCCTCGTACTGGGACACCGTCATGTTATTTTGTTCCAGTCTAATGAACTCCACTTCCTTCATATGACGAATACTTTCAGGAAAGTACTTATCATTGAAAAGTTTCTGAAACGTCTCCCAAGACATGCTGAATGCGGCTGGATGGGTACGCTTCACAGATTTCAACCAGTAATCTGCCTCATTACGGAACATAAAGGTGGCGAATGGAACCTTCTGTTCCTCTATGCATCTCAAGACATCGAATATCTTGGTAATTTGTTTGACCCACGTCTCCGCCTTAATCGGATCTGGCTTTCCCCAGAATTCTAGTGGTCCCAACTCTTTGAATTGCTTGGCTGTAACAAACCGTGCGTTGTTATCATTTCTACCTGTATTTTTTACACGAGTCTCCCTCGTCTGATTTTGCATGAACTGCAAAAAACTTCTAAACATCCCGTCGTGCCTGTTGCACGTTCTCCTCATTGGTGAGTAAAGGTGTCTCCACGGTCTCATTTACTCCACTGTTAACATTCTCAGTCGACATTCTCAAATACTACCATAAAACAAGGGTTAATTAAGGAAATCAACATATCACATAATATCCCTATATACTGGAAAACTAACAAATAAGCTTAGGTAGGACACACTAGCGAAGGATTTACTCGTCTCTCCCCTCCTAGTTCTATTCCCCGATCTCCGTCAGAGATCATATCCCTAAGCTCTGATACCAACTGTGACTCCCTCAAAATAGGTATACATCACCCATTTTGAGTCGTCAATAACATGGTACAGAAACAACTACAACTTTATTAATACAATACATAACTGTGAGTTTAAATACAAATATTGTCGTCTAGACAATATTCACACCCAAATAAGTCCTCATTACAATTATTGGTACATTATTTTACAAAAATGGTGAGGACTACTAAAACAACTTTCTAGAATCATCATTCCACACCCCGACTAGAACTCGCTACATTCTCGCCTCCTGAGAAGAAAAATGGAACAAAAAGGAAAAGGGTGAGCTCAACTAGCCCAGTAAAGAATATTATGACTAAGGTAATATAGAACAAATTATCGTTAGTCTTCAACAGGGAAAAAATCTGATAAAATACAATAGACAACAAGTTTCAGATCAATATTCGCAGCGGAAATAATAATTCATAGATGAGTTACGTAGAGAATGAAATCTACTATAATCTATGAATTTAAAAGTCCATCATCAATATTTTATCCCTGTAACATCAATCAATATTCATCTTGAATCAAATATTCATCTTTGCACTATAGGCCAAAGATATTCATCAGTTAGTCATGTTCATCTCAACACCTGTACATCTTTGCATTACAGTCAAAGATATTCATCATAAAATTATTAATCTTTGCACTACAGGCCAAAGATATTTAATAATATCATCATTTAGGACTGAGGATAATGAAAAATATTTTAAAGAAAACAAATCTAGTAAAACAAAAGAATAAATTTTAAGGATTCGTATTTCGGTTTCTCCATGTCCAAAAATACCTCATAAATAATCATAGTAGAGTAAAATTCAAGAATGATCAAAACATGGATACAATCAAAGCTAGTATCCATAATAGATATTTTGGACGAAAAAAAAATTATTTTTCGATGAATAGTGCCGTATACGTGAATAGTAACCCCAACACAAAAAGTTCCAAATTTGATTAAATGTTTAAACCAATATTTCGGCATAATGATATTGAAGAAAATAATATCATTTAAGAAGAAAATAACATCCCTTACCTTGAAAAGATTGTACTTCTAGCTGGAATACCGGATATAGTGCTGAAGAGAACTTGCACCGTATAGCAACACTCAAAGTATCAAAATACTCACAAGAATACGCTCGATAATATAGAGAGAGAAAGGGAGAGAAAACTTCAGTTTCTTGTGCGATTTTCAATTCTAACCTAAGCACCGTATTTAAAGGAAAATGCTTAGAACACCAAAACAGAAAATTTAATAAATATTAATATTATTTTTTCCACAACTTCCTACGCACACTAATTGAACCAAACATCAGCCACCCACTCAATTAAAGTAAGAAAAACGTTTTTCTTAAATAAAATATTTTAAACTTTAAAAATTAATTATTTCAGAACTTCGGAACTTCAATAATTCATAATAAATAGCCCTTTTATCAGAAAAATTCGAACCACGTGTCTTTTCCATAGGAAATTCCATTCTCTACAACTTTGTAAGTTTAAGTTTTTTCAAATTTCAAACAAAAATTGACCGAAATCCACAAACGGACAATTTTACAGGCTATAATCAAATTTCAGTCAAAAAATGGGCCCACAAACATGTTTTACATGTTTTAAATAATTTTTGTAACAAAAATACTCTTCCTCCTCATATACTCATATATCCCATATTCATTGTAAAAATATCACCATTATTATATTATTAAAATATAATAATATATTTAAATGAATTATTTATCAGAAAAGATAACAATTTTTCAACAATTGTCAGATTAAAATTTTTCCATCTATATCCACATAAAATGAGTATTTTCCTTATCATATAAATCAATAATTAATTATTCACAAATAATATTACAGAATCACAATACTGAATTATTACAGAATCACAAATAATATTACAGAATCACAATACTTTCCAATAAGGATTCTCTTTACTGGCGCGCAATTAGGTGACCAAACATCTCCTTAGACAGAACTTTCTAGACATTGCCAATAATGTTATCTGGTAATATTATTCAAATAATATGAATTATTGATCTGATAATAAAAATATTGTGTAGTGACAATTATTGAAATAACAATAATATAAAATATCAATGTAGCAATTATTGAATCAATAACATAAAATATTGAACAGTAACTACTGTAACAATTATTGAGTAATGCTTTCCTACGTAAGAATTAATAATTGGTGCAATACCGTGCGCTACTGTGTTTTAACCACCTGGTATTCCAACAGTATTAACGGTAACAACTACGCGCCGTTATTTATAAACAACTTATACTTGTCGTTTTCTTCATCCAATCGTTTTTCGTTATGGGGCCCACACAAGGCTGCGCCGTCGTACGAATATTCCCCGACAGTAAGAATATTTCACGACCAAACGAATATCCTCTGATAAAAATGAATATTTTATAACCACCTGCATATTTGAAATATTTGCGGATTTTACCCATAACTAACCACATTAATCAAATCAACCCTTTCTATTTCAAAATAATAAATAGAGAAAATTTGATTTTATTTATAATAAGTTGGGGTCTTACAAAAATTCTTTAGCAAAAAAATTGCATATTATATATAGCGCAGTGCTTACACAATAAGCTACGACAAGGAGCCTGACATTCCATCCCAGTTTCCATTGAGAATGGTCTCTTTCCATAGCAATGGCAATGATAAATGATTGAATGGAACTTAAAAAATATCAAATGGTTGTGAGGAGAAGCTTTGAAGGATAACTTTTTATCGCATTACCCTGTATAAAATCAAGAACTAATTAATCATTTATTATATATCTCATAAATAATAACTCTATGCTCGTGAACAGGTAAATTGGACATGATAATTGGACCGAAAGAATAAAATAATATTTGTACAGGCTGAACATACCACCGAACCTTTGAAAACACCAAAATTAGCACAAAGGCTGAACGTATCTCTGAACATAAAATAATTATTCGCCCAAAGGCTGAACACACATCACCGAAACTTTAAAAACAACAAAATTCGCACAAAGGCTGAACAAAAATTCACATAAAGGCTTAACAAAGTTCACATGAAGGCTGAATGCTTCACTAAGCAACATTAAATTAAATGTTCGCCCATATGCTGAACAAACGTTCGCACGAAGGATAAACGTATCACTGAACTCTATTAAAATAAATGTTCGCCCATCAGCTGAACGAACGTCGTACAAAAGCTGAACGAACGTTCGTACGAAGGCTGAACATATCTCCGAACTTATCAATTTTTTATGTAAAAATATCAGTTCCCTTAAATTTTCCTGATTATTATTTTAACACAACATTCATATCAAAAAAATAGTCCCATGTACTTTGTTGATTAATTTTGTACCTTGAACATAAAATTTGAGACTTCTAACATTAATAATACATGCAAACAAACATAAGAAATTTATATTTTTGAAATGGATTTTGATGTATTTACTAGCTTCCGTACGTGGCCCACCATCAATTTGAAATATAATCATACTAGATGTGTTTCGTGGCTCCGACACTACATGGACCGTGGGATTTATACCAAATTTTGGACGGCCAAAACAATTTATTTGGGTGAACGAGAAATTCAAAATCAGTTGTATTTTGTTGGATAGATGAAACTATATTTGATACTTATAATTGATTACACTATTATCACATAGCACTACATTGCTAAACAATTAATGATGGATGAATAGTCTTGGTTGTGAGTTCTCCATCTAACTCGGAGCTCATCTTCACCTCAACTTCTACTGTTTTATAGATTCCAACATCCAACTGTTCTTCTTTACTCTTTCCCCACAACACACAGTAAAGCCCTCCCACCAACAAAATTCCTGTTAAAATGCTGCAAATACACCCTCACAATAAATTAATAAATTAAAATTAATGTGATTGACTTAATTAATACTATATCAATTTTTTTTCAATTTTTATAACCATATTGTCTAAAATTAAATTAATTTATATTAATTCTGAATCTAAAATATATCTCAAAATTAAATTTAATATTAATCATAAATAATTTAGAATAAAGGGAATATATATGCATTGGATAGAAAGTTAATCACCTTTCCAAACTAAGTATCTCCCCTAAGAGGAATGTTGAACAGAAGATTAAGAAAACAAAGCCCAAAGGAGTTGACATGGCTAGGAACACTGGTCCTTTCTTCTCAATTACCCATTCCTATAAATAGTATGTCAAATAGGTCACCACAACTCCATGTATGTCACAATTATTCAACCAATTTAATTACTATATCACAATTTTGTCCGCAAAAAGTCAAATAAGTTTCTCATTTCTGATTTAATAGAGTATAAAAAAGATGAAAATTCATTAGCAAAAAAAGTGCATATTATATATAGTGTGGTGCTTACACAATAAGCTACGACAAAGGAGCCTGACATTCCATACCAGTTTCCATTGAGAAGGGTCTCTTTCCATAGCAATGGCAATGATAAATGATTGAATGGAACTTAAAAAATATCGAAGAGTTCTGAGGGGAAGCTTTGAAGGATAACTATTCATCGCATTACCCTGTATAAAATCAAGAACTAATTAATCATTTGCTATATATCTCATAAATAATAACTCTATACACGTTAACAGGTAAATTGGATATGAAGATTGGACCGAAAGAATAAAAAAATTATACAGACTGAACATACCATCGAACCTTTGAAAACACCAAAATTCGCACAAAGGATGAAGGTATCTCTGAACATAAAATAATTGTTCGCCCAAAGGTTGAACACACATTATCGAAACTTTAAAAACACCAAAATTAACACAAAGGCTGAACAAACGTTCACACAAAGGCTGAACAAAGTTCGCACGAAGGCTGAACGCTTCACTAAGTAACATTAAGATAAATGTTAGCCCATAGGCTGAACAAACGTTCGCACGAAGGCTAAACGTATCATCGAACTCCATTAAAATAAATGTTCGTCCATAGGCTGAACGAACGTTCGTACGAAAGTTGAACGAATGTTCGCACGAAGGTTGAACGTATCACCGAACTTATCAATTTTTTATGTAAAAATATCAGTTCCCTTAAATTTTCCTGATTATTATTTTAACACAACATTCATATCACAAAAATAGTCCCATGTATTTTGTTTATTAATTTTGTACCTTGAACATAAAATTTGAGACTTCTAACATTAATAATACATGCAAACAAACATAAGAAATTTATGTTTTTGAAATGGATTTTGATGTATTTACTAGCTTTCGTACGTGGCCCACCATCAATTTGAAACATAATCATACAAGATGTGTTTTGTGCCTCCGGCACTACATGGACCGTGGAATTTATACCAAATTTTGGACGGCCCAAACAATTTATTAGAGTGAACGGGAAATTCAAAATCAGTTATATTTTGTTAGATAGATGAAACTATATTTGATACTCAAAATTGATTACACTACTAGCACATAGCACTACACTGCTAAACAATTAATGATGGATGAATAGTCTTGGTTGTGAGTTCTCCATCTGACTCGGAGCTCATCTTCACCTCAGCTTCTACTGTTTTACAGATTCCAACATCCAGCTATTCTTCTTTACTCTTTCCCCACAACACACAGTAAAGCCCTCCCACCAACCAAATTCCTCCTAAAATGCTGCAAACACACCCCCACAATAAATTAATTAATTAAAACTGATGTGATGGACTTAATTACTACTATATTAAAAAATTTCAATTTTTATAACCATAAAATTAAATTAATTTATATTAATTTTGAATCTAAAATATATCTCAAAATTAAATTTAATATTAATCATAAATAATTTAGAATGGAGGGAATATATATGCATTGGATAGAAAGTTAATCACCTTCCCAAACTAAGTATCTCCCCCAAGAGGAATGTTGAACAAAAGATTGTGAAAACAAAGCCTAAAGGAGTTGACATGGCTAGGAACACTGGTCCTTTCTTCTCAATAACCCATGCCTGTAAGTAGTATGTCAAACCGGTCACCACAACTCCCTGCATGTCACAATTATTCAACCAATTTAATTACTATATAATAATTTTGTCCATAAAAAGTCAAATAGAATTCTCATTTCTGATTTAACAGTATAAAAAAGATGAAAATTTATTAGCAAAAAAATGCATATTATATATAGCTCGATGCTTACACAATAAGCTACGGCAAGGAGCCTGACATTCCATCCCAATTTCCATTGAGAAGGGTCTCTTTCCATTGCAATGGCAATGAGAAATGATTGAATGGAACTTAAAAAACATTGAAGAGTTGTGAGGAGAAGCTTTGAAGGATAACTTTTCATTGCATTATCCTGTATAAAATCAAGAATCAGTTAATCATTTATTATATATCTCATAAATAATAACTCTATGCACGCATATAGCTAAATTGGACCGGAAGAACAAAAGAAATTTGTTCCAACGAACAAATAAATTGTATTGTCAAATTGTTCGCTGGAACAAATTCATTTTGTTCTTCCTGTCCAATGTACTGTCCGCATAAAAGGACTCATCTCATAAAATTTACCCTACACAGTACTTGTTCCATAAATAGACATAAGAAAGGACCAGCATTACTGTATTTTACAACCGGTGAAACTCAAATCGCGTATAAGAAAGTGTAGTCGGAAGTCGCCAACCAATTAGGCTACACCTCTGGCTGCTGAATCAGAAGTGAATATAAATATTTTCATGAAGAAAATGGAGATGGGGACTTGAGATAATTAATTAAAAATATCTCTCTTTCTCATAGATCTGATCACTTCTAGTCAACCAAACAAAGAATGGAAACTTCATTAAATTATAAATAAAAAACAAAAAAGTTATACCTGGAATATAATCCACAAACCCCATAAGGTGCTGGCAAGAAGCATGAGGAAAACACCCTTTACCCAGGTTTCAGTACAACCATGAAGAAGAGGTTGATGTATTTGGTTATAGTGACTGAACAGGTGATGATGTAACAAGAGCTTCAAGTAAGGGCCCTTGTAAAAGGCCATTGTCCCAGCTCCAGCTGAACACAAGGCTACACCTGCAAGCTTTGCAATTCCTGGGATTGTCTTCAACTTCACATTCTCCATTCTGCAATACAACAATGTAGCAAGTGCTCAAACTAATTATATATATATATATATATATATATATATATATATATATATATATATATGTATATATATATATATAGAAACCTAGCATGATCATATTCTGTAAATTACTACACCCGTCAAAAAATCAGAATCTTATTTAACTTGTTGACAGTTTCGATTTGTATATTAAAATTTGTTGTATCTACAATTAGTTAATAAACACAAAAATAAAAACAACTATTACTACTAAATATTAATTAATTATTACCCGAATAGAGCTGCAAGGAGGAAAGTAATGACAGGAAGGGAGTTTGAAGTGGCTGCAGCCAATGTAGCAGATGTATATATAAGGCCAACACCATATATATTCAAGCTCATTGTAATCCTGCAATAAAACAAGACCAAACAATAAGTCTCTTGAATGCTTTTAAGGCAAGAGACTTTAAAATAAAGCATTAATTAATTTAATTACATACCCTAATAGAGAGAGCACAAAAATCTTCAGGAGGATTTTGAAGGTAAGTGGTGGTGCAGATTTCCTATAAACCAAAAGAAAATGTAAATGATCAAATTGAATCTCTCTTTAATTACACAAAAGAATTAATTAGGCCACCAAAAAAAACAACAAAAATATGAAAATACATGTACCTACCTTTCGGCGAACATGGCTATAGGAGCTAAGAAAAGAGTTGCAGCAGCCTGTCTATAGAACACAAACACAAACGTATTCATGCCCAAATCGAATGCCACCTTGGAGAGCAAAAACATACCTGCATATATTGATTGTATTGCGATAACAACTAAGTAAGGCTTCTTGCTATGATCCATTGTTAATGGTGTTTAATTATATATAGTTAAGTGCTCAAGTTTGCTAGCTAGCTCTTAGCTCCCTCAATATTCTTTTAAGTGTGTAGGCAATAGGTATTGATACTTATATAGATAATTTCATACAAATATATATTGCTAACTACCTAGCTCTTATTGTGTGGTGATAATTGTCGGTTGCTTTTTTATTTTTGGAACTGGTAGTATGGACCTACAAAAGTTACTAAGATGTCTCTATTCCATAATTGCTAGCTAGTAATGTCTTTTTCTTTCAAGAAATATCATACTTTATACATTGCATGTTTGCTTTATTTTTATACATATATATATATATATATATATATATATATATATATATATATATATATATATATATACACACACGGTCCGAATCAAGTGCATACCCCTTATCTTACTTACCCGTGCTCACTCCCCTTTAAGCGACAGTTTCGGTCATACA
>CM035098.1:49526404-49766404 GCA_020205505.1 Panax japonicus
TAACAAGTTGATTATATTGTGAAATCAAACTCACGAAATACACTCCCATAAACATAAATAAAGAGATATAAAATATGAACACAAAAATTTACGTGGAAACTCAATTGAAAAAAAAACTACACAGAGAGAGAAATTCGCTATAATAATATAGAGAATACAAATTGTTTATTTGTGTCATATGTAATTGTCTCCTTCCCTCAAACCCTTACTTATTGTTGTATTTATAAATGTCATATCCACCGAAATTCAATTAGGAGTAGAAGTCATTTTTAGAATCACCTTATAAGTGCAATTATTGGCTGATAGATTCTTTCCCATATTAGATCTTCTTATCCCACCAAATAAAAAAACACAATCTTACTTCAATAGGGATTCTCCCACTGTAAAAATAAATATATGGGCCAACACCAAATTCGGTCCATTAAATAAATTAGGTTACACCTTGGCTAGACCCAAATAATCACATCCCAATATTGTCTCCTATTCTCTTATTTATAAGGAACTTAAAATAAAAGAGTATATAAATTTATTCCAATAAAAGATTGTATCTGCCGAAGCATAAAGAGTTGCAACAACTTGTCTATAGAACACAAACACGAACATATTCATACCCAAATCGACTGCCACCTTGGAGAGCAAACACATACATGCATGCATATATCGATTGTATCGCGATAACAACTAAGTAAGGCTTCATGCTATGATCCATTGTTAATGGTGTTTAATTATATATAGTTAAGTGCTCAAGTTTGCTAGCTAGCTCTTAATTAGCTCCCTCAATATTCTTTTAAATGTGTAGGCAATAGGTATTGATACTTATAAAATAATTGTTCGCCCAAAGGCTGAACATACCACCGAACCTCTAAAAATACCAAAATTCGCACAAAAGCTGAACGTATCTCCGAACATAAAATAATTGTTCACCCAAAGGATGAACACACATCACCGAACCTCCAAAAACACCAAAATTCGCACAAAGGCTGAACAAACGTTCGTACAAAGGCTGAACAAACATTCGCACAAAGGCTGAATGCTTCACTAAGTATCATTAAAATAAATGTTCGCCCATAGGATGAACAAACATTCGCATGAAGGCAAAACGTATCACCGAACTCTATTAAAATAAATATTCGCCCATAGGCTAAACAAACGTTCGCACGAAGGCTGAACAAACGTTCGCACGAAGGCTGAACGGACGTTCGCACGAAGGCTCAACGTATCATCGAACTCCATTAAAATAAATGTTCGCCCATAGGCTGAACAAACGTTCGCACGAAAGCTGAACGTATAACCGAAATCTCAAGAAAATTCCCTCGAACTTGTGCATAAAACAGCTTGTATTCACTCTCATATAGAGATCCTCCTCAGATCTCTAAATTACTGCAACTTAGCTTCAAAACCAACCGGTTCGTTTCTAATTTGCACTACTTCCATATCTTCTTTGAGAGTTGTAGGAAGAGAGGAATGTCCTTCCAAAGCCAGTATTGACTCAGATAATTCCATTTCCTTGAGCCTAACACGAGTAAGCTCACTACATTCTTGTAAAATTTCAGCTTGTGTTCTGATCTTCCTTTGTTCGTCTTTACATTTTTTTCAGAGTTCAAACATAGCATTAAAATTTTTTAATTACAGCTCACAGTTGGTATCATAGCTTAGGGATATGATCTCTGACTGAGATGTAAGACTAGAACTAGGAGGAAAGAGATGGGTAATTCCTTCGATAGTATGACCTACCTAAGTTACTTGTTATTTAATTGGTCGGTCAAAATATAGGGATAATATGTGACATGTCAATTTACCCTTATTTTGAAACTATATTCTAGAATGATATCTGAAATACAGGAGATGAAAAATGGGAAAATCATGATAGAGAGGAAATAACCGGAAAGGTACAATCCGAAAAGAAAACAAGGTATTCTCATCTATTCGAACTACCAGGTACGTAAATTTCGAGGGCAAAATTTTATAAGGAGGAGAGATTGTGACCCCGAATTTTATGAAATAAAAATATTCAATTTCCTTATAATTATTCTATTTAGTAAATGGTTAAATTGATAAAAGGTTAAAGTTAAGGGTGATATGTGAAAATTTTTCAAAATAACAAGTTGTCATAAAATAATCGGTGATAAAAGTACAGTAATACGCGTAGTTGCATAGTAGCACACAGTATTGATTACTGATGCTTACGTGAGAAGTCACTCAGTAATAATCAATTATTGCTACAGTAATTGTTGCATCATATCTCTCATATTATTGATTCACTTATTGTTACAGTATCATCTGAGTAATATTTTATATTATTAAATCAATAATTGAGAAGACAAAGTTATTCATATTATTATTTACAATATTGACGATGTCTGGAAGTTCTGTTAAGGAGAGGTTAGGTCATCTAATTGTGCGCCAATAGGGAGAAATCCTTATCGGAAAGCCTCATCTTTCCTGGGAACGACCTGGTTGTTAAATATTGTGAGTTATAATATTAATGATGAATAAGTTCGTGTTGATTAAAGATGAAATTGATAGTTTCATTGTGTTGGGATTATTAGTGTTAATGAAAATCGACATCTATTCTGATAATAATTGATGTCTGGAGGTTATATTGACCAATCGGGTAATTAATCAGATAAATGAGCAATTAATTGCTATTAATTCACATGTTTATATCTATGTGTTCACATGCATGTACTATTAGGGGAGGTGGTGCAAGATTGATAATACTTGCATGACTAAATTAAAAATAGAGGTATAGATGAATGTACTATACTGTAATTATTTTTTTCACTGTGTATAGAAATATTGAGTCACGTGATTGTACTATTGATTCACATGATGTACTATTAGGGGATGTGTTGCAAGTTTGATAATACTTGCAGGACTAAATTAAAAATGAAGAAAAAGATGAAGGTATTATACTGTAATATTTCGAGCATCAAAATGTGCAATTATCGAAACTATGTTTTTCTATAAATAGAAGCTCATTCTTCTTCCATTCTCATCAATTCACTAAGACTCACAAGAGAAATTATAGAGATAAAAGCTATACAGAGAGAATCTATAAAGAGATAGAAAAAGAGTAGTCTGCTACTTTACTACTACAATATCCAGTCTTCTTCTGATGTAAGGGGTATTATTTATTTCATATTCTGAAGAGATATTATTTTTCATATTCGTATAAATATTATTTTCGTTCAATATTCATAAATAATATTATCTTCGTTCAATATTCGTAGGAATATTATTTTCATTCAACAGTCGTAAAGGATATCATTATTATCGTAAGGGGTATTATTTATTTCATATTCTTAAGAGATATTATTTTTCGTATTCGTATGAATATTATTTTCTTTCAATATTCGTAAGGAATATCATCTTCGTTCAATATTCGTAGAAATATTATTTTCGTTCAACAGTCGTAAGGGGTATTATTTATTTAATATTCTGAAGAGATATTATTTTTCGTATTCGTGTGAATATTATTTTCGTTCAATATTCGTAAGGAATATCATCTTCGTTCAATATTCGTAGGAATATTATTTTCGTTCAACAGTCGTAAAGGGCATTATTTATTTCATATTCTAAAGAGATATTATTTTTCGTATTCGTATAGATATTATTTTCGTTCAATATTCATAAATAATATTATCTTCGTTCAATATTTGTAGGAATATTATCTTCGTTAAATATTCGTTGTAATATTATTTCTGTTCAAGGGATGTTATTTTTGTTCAATATTCGCTTGAAATAATATCTTCTTCTGTGACGCCTTCAAAACAGGTATACATCACCCATCTTGAGTCGCCAAATACATGGTACAAAATTCAAATACAACTTAATTATACAACAGTCATGTAAAATACGACAAAACATATGCTGTGAGTTTTAATACAAATATTGTCATCTAGAAAATATCCACACTCGATGGAGTCCTCATTACATTTATTATCACACTATTTAACAGAATAGTGAGAACTACTAATGTTATCATCTGGACCGTCACTTCGTTCCCCGACTAGTCCCAGCTATATTCTCATTTCCTGAAGAGAACAATGAAAGCAAAGGGTGAGCTCAACTAGCCCAGTAAAAAATATTATGACTAAGATAGTGCAGAATAAATTATCATTAGTCTTCAACAATGTTAAACTGATAAAATACAATAGACATCAAGTTTAACTATAGTGGAATAAACAATCCATTAGAAGATTCAAGTAGAGCATGATATCTACTATCTTCTATGATTAAAAATGTTTTCATCAATTTTTATCACTAAGACTCAACTTAATAAATAAACCACATCATCGAATCATCTCTACACTACGGGCCAAGGATATTCATTAAATCATCAATGGTCATGATTATACCGAATAATTCCTGGTCATAATCATACCAAAAATCAATGCACTACAGGCCACTAAGGACTTTTACCACATCATTTATAAAATTACAGATCATGATTATAATGAATGATCCCTGGTCATAATCATACCAAGTCCATCTATGCACGTAAGCCAAAGATGACTTTTATCACAATATGAGGATGATGATAATGACATAATAATTCAATAAAATATGTTCAAGAATAAATTTTAAAGATTTATAAGTTAATTTATCCTAAAATCAATAACGTACAAATTGTCAACATGATACTGCTTTGTGGAGTAAAATTAAAAATGCTCAGAAGAATATTTACATGAATAGATACTGGATGAAGCACAAATATCCAGGATATTCTATAAATTTTATGGAGTATAGAAGTTAAAACTTTAACCAACTGAGTATAATAGAATATATATGAAACTGCAAATGGATTTTTGCCCGTCATACGGTAATCCACGTAGACAGATCATTTCCATAATTTAATAAGGAATGAATACGAAGGATCATTCATCATGCATGCGGTAATCCACATAGTCAGGTTAATCCAACAGAATAATAAAGAATGGAATAACAGAAGAATTCACCAGGCATGCGATAGACCGTACAGACAGGTTATTTCCAACAGAATAATAAAGAATAAAACCAGGTCATGTGTAATCCGCGCAGACAGGATATTCCAACAGAATAATAAAGAATGGAACCAGGTCATGCGTAATCCGCACAGACAGGATATTCTGACTGAATAATAAAGAATGGAATAACAACAGAATTCATCAGGCATGCGATAGACCGCACTAGACAGGTTATTCCAACAGAATATTAAAGAATCGAATAACAAAAGAACTTCACCATGTATGTGGTACTTCGCATAGACAAGTTGTTCCAACATAATAATAAAGAATGGAATTAAAACCCTTACGAGTATTGAAAGAAAATAACTCTCTTCATAAATACGAAAGAATAATACCCCTTACCTTAGAAGAAGACTGGATACTGGAATAGTGAGGTAGCAGACTTCTCTCCTTCTTTCTCTCTATAATAATTGCTCTATAGCTTTAGTGAATTGGTGAGAAATGAAGGAAGAATGAGCTTCTATTTATAGGAAAATATAGTTTTGATAATTGCACATTTTGGGGCTCAAAATATTACAGTATAATACATTCCTCTTTTTCTTCATTTTTAATTTAGTCCTGCAAGTATTATTAAACTTGCACCACCTCCCTTAATAGTAAATAATGTGAATCAATAGTTCTAGACATGGGAAAATACGAATTACAGTATAGTACCTCCATTTATACCTCTATTTTTAACTTAGTCATGCAAGTATTATCAATCTTGCACTAACTCCCCTAATAGTACAAGAATGTGAATCAATAGTACACACATGTGAACAAATAGTTATAATCATGTGAATTAATAGCAACTAATTGCTCATTTATCCGGTGAATTACTCCTACTAGTCAGTATAACTTCCAGACATCAATTAATATCGAAATAAATGTTGATTTTCACTAACACTAATAATTCTAACACAATGGAACTATCAATTTCATCTTTAATCAACACGAACTTATTCATCGTTAATATTATAATTCACAATATTTAACAACCAGTTCGTTCCCTGGAAAGAAGGGGCTTTCCGATAAGGATTTCTCTTTATTGGCACGCAATTAGATGACCAAACCTCTCCTTGACAAAACTTCTAAACATTGTAAATATTGCAATTTAATAATATGAATAACTTTGTCGTCTCAATTATTGATTTAATAATATATCATATTATGCAGATGATACTGTGACAATAATTGAATCAATAATATGAGAGATATAATGCAGCAATTAATGTAGCAATAATTGAGTATAACTGAGTGACTTCTCACATAAGCATCAATAATCAATACTGTGTGTACTATGCAACCACGAGTATTACTGTACTTTTACTACCGGGTAGTTCAACAATTTTAACGATAACACTTCCACCGTTATTTTTAATAAAAGATAATTCTGTCGCTTTCCTTACTACGATAATACTTCCGTTGTGGAATCTACCAATGATTGTGCCGTCGTACGAATATTTCCTGTTAAAATAAATATTCCCCGACCAATCGAATATTATATAACCACTTGCTTACTTTGAAAAATTTGTAAATATTACCCATAACTAGAACATTATATCAAATCCACACCATAATATTCAAAAAAAATATTTCGAGAAATTTAAATCTTTATTCATAAAATCTGGGGTCTCACAATCTCCACTCTTTATGAAATTTTGCCCTCGAAATTTACGTACGTACCTGATATGCCGAAAAGGTGGGATACCTTGAATGCCTTTATCTCGAAAACATTACACGTTGCATACGTGCATGCCTGATGTCCTCCTATTACCTCTGAATGCACATCAGTCCCTAAAATAGCCATTTTAGGCCTTGATACCGACCTCAAATCTAAAAACATAAAGAATGAAAGTTTTAGATCTACTCGTTATCTTTCCGAATAATCCTGAATCACATCAATCAAAGTTCGTATGAAAATATTATGCCCAGTTTACTAAAGGACGTCCGGATAGATTTTAGCTTAACACTTGACCAACGCCTAGGCGCCCAAATTTGGCCTTGGGCAAGCGCCTAGGCGCCCAAGAACAGATTCTAAGCGCCGATTCTAGTGCCTAGGCGCTCAACCTTTGGCACTTAACTCCAATTTTCCAGATTTTATAACTTTTGACACACATACTTCAAATCATTCACAACTTCTTCATCCGTTATCGGAATTAGGACATTTTTTGAGTCTATGGAAAGCTTGTAACATGCTCTATAAAACCTCCATGATTTCATAATTTTTCAAATTCATTAATTATTCCAAAATTTGGCTCCAAAGTCTCCCAGACTAAGTTTTTACTTACAACGATACGTGAAAAACGTTATGAACACGCGACATACTTGGCGGTAAAACGAGTCTTATAGGCCACAAGTTCCTACTCGATCGAGGATTTCAAATAGACCAATAAAATTAAGGGTTGATATTTCCTCTCTTTATCAATTCTTGCTACTAGAATAACGCCCTCTTGAACCTTCTTCTTCACATTCATCAGATTCGGGTGTGTAGCTTGACCGAACTTTTAACTTTATCGATTAAAGTCGATTCTACTCGTATATTTGATATCACCACATGGGTCCTTAGAGTCTTTAACTCTATCTTCATCATTTGTAAGTTATACGAAATGGGTTTTTATGTTAACAACGTCACACTCGTAACCGCATACGATCTTCTACTCAATGTGTCAGCTACCACGTTCGCTCTTCCACGATGATATTGAATGGTATGATCGTAATCTTCAACAGCTCGAGGAAACGTCTTTGGCGCATGTTACGTTTATTTTGGGTGAAGATATATTTAAGGGTTGAAGAAATGGGTTTTGTACTGGGGTCAATACAAAATTCGATTTCACGCTCTAGGGGTAGGTAGGAAGTTTTCAAGAATACGTCAGGAAATTTATTATAAATAGAAATGTCATTCAAAACTGTGACTCTCATCCAAGACTTGGATAGCATGTCACATTGATATCTATCAACTTGCTACCGTTATTCACGACGTTCCCTACGGATATTCTGGCTTTGGTGTATTCCAGAGCCGGTCCTTGGGTTTTTTAAGGCTCAGGGCAAAAAAATTTAAATGTGCCCCTTTATACAAACTAAATAAAAAATTAAAAAAATTATCAACTAATTAATTTTATTAAAATTATAAGAATTTACAAAAGATAAGGAAGAACACTTTAAAATGTTATCGAAGCAAAGACTCATCACATGTACCTACAAAATAAAAATATCAATGAAATCGGTAAAACTAATGAAATACACACTATAATTGTCAAGTTTTACTGATTACACAATTGAACTTTTAATTTTTCAAAATACCTCACTAAACTAATTATTATTTTGAAATTGGTTTATTCCGTTAAAAAAATAAACGGACGTTAATTTTTTAACTACGAAACTAATGAATTACTCACTATAGTTGGCACGTTTTACTGATTATATCGTTGAACTTTTAAATTTTCCGATAACCCTATTAAATTAATTTAAAAATGATTATTTTAAATATTTTTAAAAATTGTTATTATTTTCAGTAAAAAAATATTAGAAACTTTAATTTTTTCCATAAAATGAGTAAAATTTCATAAAATATAGATTTAAAAAAATTAAAGTTTTATGAAACCTTACTAATTTTAAAACAAAAACTTTTTTTCTTTTGAAAATAAATTTTATTTTTTTTGAATCTATATTTTATAAAATTTTACTCATTTTTTTAAAATATGAAGAATTTTCCAATTTTTTTCTTGAAAATAATATTAATTTATAAAATTATTAATTTCTTTTTTGAAAAAATTGAATCAGTTTTTTATTTATATTTAACTTTTTTTATTTAATTTCTATTCTTAGTTTTTTTTAAAAAAATTATAATATTAAGAATGGGTCATTCTTTTAAAAATTAAGTAGACATTAATTTAATTTAAAATCACATTAATTTTTTTGAATCTATAATTTATGAAACTCTACTAATTTTATGAAGTAAAAAAGTTTCTAATATTTTTTACTTAAAATAATAATTATTTTGAAAATTATTTAAAATAATTATTTTTAATTAGTTTGATGGGGTAATTTAAAAAATTAAAAGTTCAATGGTGTAATCAGTAAAATGTGCCAACTACAGTAGATAATTCATTTGTTTTGTAGATAAAAAATTAACAGTCCGTTTATTTTTTTTTTAATAGAATGACCCAATTTTAGAATAATAATTAGTTTAGCGGTGTAATTTAAAAAATTAAAAGTTCAATGGTTTTAATCAGTAAAACCTACCAACTACAGTGGATATTTTTTTAGTTTTGCCCAATGAAATCAAAACCATAAAACATCATTTAAAATGTCTTCTTGTTACACTTTTAGATGCAAAATCATAAAATATACTATCATATTTAATATTTTTTAATATATCATTTTCAATGCATAATATCGCTAATCTTTTTATTATTTATTTTTTTATACACATAAATACATAAATTTATAAAAACTTTTGGGCCCCCTTTAACTTTGGGCCCTGGGCGGTTGCCCTGTTGGCACATGCCCAGGGCCGGCTCTGGTGTATTCCAAGACTTGGAAGTCACCAGTGAAAGGCTCGGGGCTCTTTATTTATGGCTTGGTATGACAGTGATTGACTTTAGGGTTTGGATTTTTTGAATTTGCATGATAGGTTGGTTAAGAATATGAAAGCCCTTACGAAAAGCATAATGAGTAGTTAACCAATCGATTCCTAAAATCACGTCAAAGGCAAGTATTTTCAAAGAGATAAGATCGACAGGTAACGTGAAAGTGTTGATTTGAATCAAACAAGATTTATAAACAGTGGAGGTAACAAAGGTTTCTCCCAAAGGAGTTTCAACAGATGAATTAAAGTCTAGTTTCTCCGAAGTCAAATTTAAACATTTAACGCAAGTAGGAGAAATAAAAGAGTGGGTAGAACTGGTATCGAATAAGGTATAGATTTCGCAAGAGTTTATAATTAACTAACCCGTGCTAATTACGTTCAGGTTACTAGCTTTTTGAGAAGTCACAAAAAACGCTCTTCCTGAAACCACCTACTTTGTTTTGTCCGTATCCGCCTTTGGTGCCACCGTCCCAGCTGGACTTAACTTTGGTGCACGACAAAATCGGGTTAGGTGACCTTCTTTTCCATAATTGTAACATGCATTGGACTGCATCATGCAGTTTGGACTGATACGTCCTTCCCCTCCGTATTTGAAGCATACAATTGGTGGTCGTTCTTCTTCCTTGAAAACGGGTGTTGGTGCTGCTATCTTTCCATCATTATTGAACCTTCTTTTCTTAAAATTTCCACTCCTATTATCTTAGCCATTATTACCACCGAAGTGGTTACCATTCTTGGCATCATAATTTCCCCCACGATGGTTATCATTGTTCCGATGGCCGTTGCCACCGGTACGATTATTATCGTGTTGTTGGTCGTTGCCTTTTGGTTGTACTGACTCATTATCGCGCTCCAATAACTGAGCCCTATTCACAACATCTGAATATAAACATAGTTTATGAGAAATGAGGTATTGACGTATTTCGGATTTCAACCCTCTTAGAAATATTCGCGTCATTCGCTCTTCATTATCGACCAAATGGGATGCAAACTGGGATAACTCCGTAAATTTAGCCTCATATTGCGACACGGTCATATTGTTTTGCTCCAACTTGATAAACTCCACCTCCATCATGTGATGAATACTTTTGAGAAAGTATTTGTCGTTGAACAGCTCTTGGAACTTCTCCCAAGACATCTTGAGTGCGTCAAGCTGGGTACGTTTTACAATTTCCCACCAGTAATCTGCCTCTTCACGCAACGTAAAGGTGGCAAAGGGAACCTTTTTCTCCTCGGAGCATCCCAAGACATTAAATATCTTGGTGATCTGCTTTAACCACGTTTCCACCTTAAGTGGTTCTGGCTTTCCCAAAAACTCCGGTGGTCCCAGCTCCTTGAACTGCTTAGCGGTAACCGACCGTGGGTTGCCATTATTTCCACCTATATTTTGAACAGGAGTCTCTCTTACCTGATATTGCATGCATTGCATAAAGCCTCTGAACATCCCATCGTTCATCATTTGATCAGTTTTGTTTACCTGAGGATTATTGTCTTCCTGTTGCACATTATCCTGGGTATTAATCTGTGGTGACTCAATGGTCTCATTTGCTTCATTGCTAATCTCAACATTTTCGAATGTTATTTTCAAATACTGCCACAAAATAAGGGTTAATTATCATATCACATATTATCACTATACTCTGATCGACCAATTAAATATAAAATAAACTTAGGTAGGTCATACTAGCGAAGAAATTTCCCGTCTCTCCCCTCCTAGTTCTTGTCTCACATCTCAGCCAGGGATCATATCCCTAAGCTATGATACCAACTGTGACGCCCCCAAAACAAGGTACACATCACCCATCTTGAGTCGCCAAATACATAGTACAAAATTTAAATACAACTTAATTATACAACAGTCGTGTAAAATGCGACAAAACATATGCTATGAGTTTTAATACAAATATTATCATCTAGACAATATCCACACTCAAAAGAGTCCTCATTATATTTCTTATCACAATATTTAACAGAATAGTGAATTTCGCTTAACCTGGTTCCGTTATTTATTATTCTATTGGAATATCCTGTCTATGTATTTACGCATGACCTGGTTCTGTTATTTATTATTCTGTTGGAATAACCTGTCTGTGCAGTCTATCGCATGCCTGGTGATTTCTTTTGTTATTCCATTCTTTATTATACTCAGTTGGTTAAAGTTTTGACTTTTATACTCCATGAAATTAGTGGAATATCCATGATATTTGCGCTTCATCCAGTATCTTTTCATGGAAATATTCTTCTGAGCATTCTTGAATTTTACTCTACAAAGAAGTATCATGTTGACAATTTGGACGTTATTAGTTCCTGGATAAATTAATTCTTGAACTTATTTTTATTGAATTCTTATATCATTGTCATCATCCTCATGTTTATATTATGTTGAAAGTCATATGTGGCTTGTAGTGCATAGATAGACTTGGTATGATTATGACCAGGGATTATTCTGTTAAATAGAATGACAATAAATGTAATGAGGAATTCTTTGAGTGTGGATATTGTCTAGATGACAATATTCATACTAAAACTCCCAGTTTATGTATTGTCGTATATTACACGACAGTTGTATAATTAAGTTTGTATTTGTATTCTGTACCATGTATTTGGCGACTCAGAATAGGTGATGTATACCTATTTTGGGGGTGTCACAGCAGCGGAATAAACAATCCATTAGAAGAGTCAAGTAGAGCATGATATCTACTATCTTTTATGATTTAAAATTTTATCATCAATTTTATCAATGAGACTCAACTTTATAAATAAACCACATCATCGAATCATCCCTGCACTACGGGCCAAGGATATTCAATAAATCATCAATGGTCATGATTATACCGAATAATCCCTAGTCATAATCATAGCAAAAACTATCCATCAATGCACTACAGGTCACTAAGGACTTTTACCACATCATTTATAACATTACAGACCATGATTATACCGAATGATCCCTGGTCATAATCATACCGAGTCCATCTATGCACGTAAGCCAAAGATGACTTTCATCACAATATGAGGATAATGACAATGACCTAATAATTTAATAAAACAAGTTCAAGAATAAATTTTAAAGATTTATAAGTTAATTTATCCTGAAATCAATAACGTCCAAATTGTCAACATGATTCTGCTTTGTGGAGTAAAATTTAAGAATGCTAAAAAGAATATTTCCATAAAAAGATACTAGATGAAGCGCAAATATCCAGGATATTTTACTAATTTCATGGAGTATAGAAGTCAAAACTTTAACCAACTGAGTATAATAGAATATATAAAACTGCAAATGGATTTTTGCCCGCCATGCGGTAATCCACGTTGACAGATCATTTTCACAATTTAATAAGGAATGAATACGAATGATCATTCACCATGCATGTGGTAATCCACATAGACAGGTTATTCCAACAGAATAATAGAGAATAGAGTAACAGAAGAATTCACCAGGCATGCGATAGACCTGCACAGACAGGTTATTCCAAGCAGGATAATAAAGAATGGAACCAGGTCGTGCGTAATCAACACAGACAGAATATTCCAACAGAATAATAAAGAATGAAACCAGGTCATGCATAATCCGTACAGACAAGATATTCCAACAGAATAATAAAGAATGGAATAACAACAGAATTCATCAGGCATGCGATAGACCACACAGACAGGTTATTCCAACAGAATAATAAAGAATAGAATAACAGAAGAATTTTACCATGTATGCGGTTCTTCGTATAGACAAGTTATTTCAACATAATAATAAAGAATAGAATGACAACCCTTACAAGTATTAAAAAAAATAATTCTCTTCATGAATACGAAAGAATAATACCCCTTACCTTAGAAGAAGACTGGATACTAGAATAGTGAGGTAGCAGACTTCTCTCCTTCTTTCTCTCTATAATTTCTCTCTATAATAATTGCTCTATAGCTTTAGTGAATTGGTTAGAAATGAAGGAAGAATGAGCTTCTATTTATAGGAAAATATAGTTTCGATAATTGCACATTTTGGGGCTCAAAATATTATAGTATAATACCGTCCTCTTTTTCTTCATTTTGAATTTAGTCCTGCAAGTATTATCAAACTTGCACCACCTCCCCTAATAGTAAATAATGTGAATCAATAGTTATAATCATGTGAAAATATGAATTATAGTATAGTACCTCCATCTATAACTTAGTCATGCAAGTATTATCAATCTTGCACCAACTCCCTAATAGTATTAGAATGTGAATCAATAGTACACACATTTGAACAAATAGCTATAATCATGTGAATTAATAGCAATTAATTGCTCATTTATCTGGTGAATGACCCGACTGGTAAGTATAACTTCTAGACATCAATTAATATCGAAATAAATGTCGATTTCCACTAACACTAATAATTCTAACACAATGGAACTATCTATTTCATCTTTAATCAACACGAACTTATTCATCATTAATATTATAATTCACAATATTTAACAATCAGGTCGTTCCCAGGAAAGAAGGGGGCTTTCTGATAAGGATTTCTTCTTATTGGCGCGCAATTAGATGATCAAACCTCTCCTTGATAGAACTTTTAGACATTGTAAATATTGCAATTTAATAATATGAAAAACTTTATCGTCTCAATTATTGATTTAAAAATACATCATATTATGCAGATCATAATGTGACAATAATTGAATCAATAATATAAGAGATATGATGCAGCAATTACTGTAGCAATAATTGAGTGTAACTGAGTGACTTCACACGTAAGCATCAATAATCAATACCATGTGCTACTATGCAACCACGCGTATTATTGTACTTTTACTACCAGGTAGTTCAACAATTTTAATGGTAACACTTCCGCCTTTATTTTTAATAAAAGATAATTTTGTCATTTTTTAATACGACAATACTTGTGTTGTAGAATCCACCAATAATTGTGACGTCATACGAATATTCCCTGTTAAAACGAATATTTCCTAACAAATCAAATATTATATAACCACTTGCTTACTTTGCAAAATTTATAAATATTACCCACAACTATAACATTATATCAAATCCACACCATAATATTCAAAAAAAATATTTCGAGAAATTTAAATCTTTATTCAAAAAATCTGGGGTCTCACACACATCTCCCATACTCTGTAGTATGTAAGTAATATTATTTCGTTTCAGATTTTGAATTTTATACTCATTTTTTTGAAGTTTTGGCTTCTATACTCCATGAAATTAGTAGAATATCCTTGGTATTTACGCTTCATTCAGTATATTTTCATGAAAATATTATTCTGAGCTTTCTTGATAATTATTGATCTTTTCATAACAGAATACTATTTATGGGTTACTATTCAGCTAGTTACTATTCACTCAAATATTATTTCACTCGGGTATTCGGGGCTCTTTTCGTGTCGAAGTATTATTCACGAATTACTATTTACGGGTTACTATTCACCCAGTTACTATTCACTCAAATATTATTCACTCGGGTATTCAGGACACTTTTCATGCCGGAGTACTATTCATGAGTTACTATTCACGGATTACTATTCACCCAATTACTATTCACCCGAATATTATTCACTCGGGTATTTGGGATACTTTTCATGTCGGGGTACTATTCACGAGGTACTATTCCCGAAGTACTATTCACAGGGTACTATTTACCCAGAAAATATATTTCTTTTCTGTCCAAATTATTTTTTGTACATGAATATTATTCTTGAATTTTACTCCACAAAGCAGTATCATGTTGACAATTTGGATATTTTTAAACTCTGGATAAATTTAAAGTCTTTAATATTTATCCTTGATTTCGTTTGATTAATGCTTATATCATTGTCATCATCCTTATACTTATATTGTGATGAAAGTCATCTTTGGCTTACGTGCAAAGATGAACTATTGATTGATGAGTATCTTTGGCTTACGTGCAAAGATGGATTGTTGATTATTGGTTTTATAGTTGTATATCTTTGGCTTACGTGCAAAGATGGACAGGTGTATGACATGATCATAACCACTGGTGATCATAACGAATATCCTTAGCCCGTAGTGCATGGATAATTTGATGATGTGATTGGCAGGATCATGACCATTAGCTAATAGTTGAATGTCTTTGGCCGTAGTGCACTGACAAACAATTGATTGCTATGATCATGACCATTGGTTTTATAGTTGAATATCTTTGCCTCGTAGTACAAAGGTAGATAATTGATTGGTATGATCATTGTTATTACATTTGAATATCTTTAGCCTTTAAGGTAAGGATATTGAGTAAGCATTCTATTAAGCCTTTGTGGCAAGGAGAAACTGTTGATTTACATGATTATAAATATGAATTGTGGATTTAACTATAATCTTTGGTGGTTCAGGTGAAGGCAGATAATGATAGTTCTTTTTGTCTTGGATATAACAAAGAACTGTTGATGAGTATTATAGGAATAAAATATTAACTATGAACTTTTAATCTATAGGAGATAGTTGACATTATGTTCTACTTGACTTCTTCTAATGGATTGTGTGACTCCCCCAGAAATAGGTATACATCACCCATCTTGGGTCGCCAAATACATGGTACAGAATACAATTACAAACTTAATTATACAAACGTCGTGTAATATATGATAAAACATAGCTGAGAGTTTAAACAAGAATATTGCCTTCTAGACAATATCCACTCTCAAATAGTGTCCTCATTACATTTATTATCACACTATTTTATAGTATAGTGAGGACTACTATAACACCATCTCGGACCATCACTATGTTCCCCGACTAGTCCCAACTATATTCTCATTTCCTGAAGAGAACAATGAAAGAAAAGGGTGAGCTCAACTAGCCCTAGTAAAAAATATTATGACTAAGATAATGCAGAATAAATTATCCTTAGCCTTCAATAGTATAACAACTAATAGAATACAATAGACAACAAGTTTTAGATCAACAACTGCAGCGGAATAAGCAATCCATTAGAAGATTCAAGTAGAGCATAAAATCTACTATCTTCTATGATTTAAAAAGTTTTTCATCAACTTTATCGCTGAGACTCAGATTAATAAATAAAATCAAATCATCCTTTCACCACGGCCAAGGATATTCATGTAATCATCAATGGTCATGATTATACCGAATAATCCCTAGTCATAATTATACCAACAACTGTCCGTCAATGAACTACAGGCCAATGAGGACTTTTACCACATCATTCGTCACATTACGGTCATGATTATACCGAATAAAACCTGGTCATAATCATATCAAGTCCATCTATGCACGTAAGCCAAAGATGACTTTAATCACAATATAAGCATGAGGATGATGACAATGACATAATAATTCAAAAAAACAAGTTCAGGGATAAATTTTAAAGATTTATAATTTAATTTATCCATAAATCAATAACGTCCAAATTGTCAACATGATACTGCTTTGTAGAGTAAAATTCAAGAATAATATTCATGTACCAAAAATAATTTGGATAGAAAAGAAATATATTTTTCGGGTAAATAGTACCCCGTGAATAGTACTTCAGGAATAGTACCCCGTGAATAGTACCCCGACACAAAAAGTGTCCCGAATACCCGAGTGAATGATACTAGAGTGAATAGTAATTAGGTGAATAGTAACCCTTAAATAGTAACTCGTGAATAGTACTCTGGCACGAAAAGTGCCCCGAATACCCGAGTGAATAATACTAGAGTGAATAGTAACCAGGTGAATAGTAACCCATGAATAGTAACTCATAAAAGAAAAATATCAAATAAAATGATATTCCATGACGAGTACAAAAGAAATGATATCTCATACTAGTATAATAGAATATACGAAACTGCAAATGGATTTTCTCCCGCCATGCGGTAATCCACGTAGACAGATCATTTCCACAATTTAATAAGGAATGAATACGAATGATCATTCACCATGTATGCGGTAATCCACATAGGCAAGGTTATTTCAACAGAATAATAAAAAATGTAATAACAGAAGAATTCACCATGCATGCGATAGACCGTACAGATAGGTTATTTCCAACAGAATAATAAAGAATGGAACCAGATCATGCGTAATCCGCACAGACAAGATATTACAACAGAATAATAAAGAATGGAACCAGGTCATGCGTAATCCGCATAGACAGGATATTCTAACAGAATAATAAAGAATGAAATAACAACAGAATTCACCAGGCATGCGATAGACCGCACAGACAGGTTATTCCAACAAAATAATAAAGAATGGAATAACAAAAGAATTTTATCATGTATGCGGTACTTCGCATAGACAGGTTATTCCAATATAATAATAAAGAATGGAATAACAACTCTTACGAGTATTGAAAGAAAATAACTCTCTTCATGAATACGAAAGAATAATACCCTTTACCTTAGAAGAAGACTGGATACTGGAATAGTGAGGTAGCAGACTTCTCTTCTTCTTTCTCTCTATAATTTCTCTATAATAATTGCTCTTGTGAGACTTAGTGAATTGATGAGAAATGAAGGAAGAATGAGCTTCTATTTATAGAAAAATATAATTTTGATAATTTCACGTTTTGGGGCTCAAAATATTACAGTATAATACCATCCTCTTTTTCTTCATTTTTAATTTAGTCCTGCAAGTATTATCAAACTTGCATCATCTCCCCTAATAATAAATCATGTGAATCAATAGTAAATTAAGTGAATCAATAGTTTTAGACATGTAAAAATACGAATTACAGTATAGGACCTCCATCTATACCTCTATTTTTAACTTAGTCATGGAAGTATTATCAATCTTGGACCAACTCTCCTAATAGTAAATGAATGTGAATCAATAGTACACACATGTGAACAAATAGTTATATACATGTGAATTAATAACAATTAATTGCTCATTTATCCGATTAATTACCTGATAACTTTCAGACATCAAAATTATTATCGAAATAAGGATTTCTCCCTATTGGCGCTCAATTAGATTATCTAACCTCTCCTCGAAAGAACTTCTAGACATTGTCAATATTGCAAATAATAATATGAATAACTTTGTCGTCTTAATTATTGATTTAACAATATAACATATTGGGTAGATGATACTGTGACAATAATTGAATCAATAGTATGAGAGATATGATGCAGCAATTACTGTAGCAATAATTGAGTATAACTGAGTGACTTCTTACGTAAGCATTAATAATCAATATCGTGTACTACTAAGCAATCACGCGTATTATTGTACTTTTACTACCGGGTAGTTCAACAGTTTTAACGGTAAAACTTTCGCCGTTATTTTTATAAAATGATAATTCTGTCATTTTCTAACTACGACAATACTTTGTTGTGGGGATCCACCAATGATTGTACCGTTGTACGAATATTCCCTGTTAAAACGAATATTCTCCGACCAATCGAATATTATATAACAACTTGCTTACTTTGTAAAATTTATAAATATTACCCACAATTATAACATTATACCATAATATTCAAAAAAATATTTCGAGAAATTTAAATCTTTATTCATAAAATTTGGGGTCTCACAGATTGCTTATTTTGCTGCAGTTAAACTTGTTGTTTATTGTATTCTATCAGTTGTTATACTGTTGAAGGCTAAGGATAATTTATTCTGCATTATCTTAGTCATAATATTTCTTACTGGGCTACTTAAGCTCACCCTTTTCTTTCACTGTTATCTTCAGGAAATGAGAATATAGCTGGGACGAATCGAGGAAAGGAGTGATGGTCCAATATGGTGGCTATAGTAGTCCTTACTACTTAGTGTGATAATAAGTGTAATGAGGACTGAATTTGAGTTTGTATACTGTCTATGAGGCAATATTCATGTAAACTCTCAGCTATGTTTTGTCGTATTTTTACACGACAGTTGTATAATTAAGTGTGTAGTTGAGTTCTGTACCATGTATTTGGCGACTCAAGATGGGTGATGTATACCTATTTTGGGGGTGTCATAGTTTCTATCTCTATGCTTAATATTAATTTACATATATATATATATAGAAACAAAAAGATTATACTTGTTCCATGTGCCTCAACAGTCGAAAGCATGTAAAGTTATTGCTCCCTTTTAGCAGCTCTCCATGAATAAATAATTAATTATGTCCGCCACACAATTCTTATACAAATTGTTCATGCTGCTATAACAAGAACCTACTAATTCAAAAAGGGTGTAGTTTTGTATGAATTCGTATTCAAAATATGTATATTATGATGATACTACAAAAATATTATGAATGCATCGGATCAATAACAGAAATCTTACGCACATGCTGGATATATATTATCGATTTAATAAAAAAAATCATTTATCTTTTATGTGTAGTGTAAGACACCAACTTTTATGAATAAAGATGAATTTTCTATAATTATCATTTTTAAATATTATAGAATGAATTTGATATAATGTTATAGTTGTGGGTAATATTTAGAAATTTTGCAAAGTACGCAAGTTGTTTATAATATTCGATTGGTCAGGGAATATTTGTACGACGACAAAATCATTGGTGGACCCCACAACGGAATTATTGTCGGATTGAGAAAACGACAAAAATATTTTTTATGAAAATAACGATGGAAGTTTTATCGTTAACTGTTGAAACACCCGGTGTTAAAAGTACAGGAATACGCGTGGTTGCATAGTAGCACACGGTATTGATTATTGATGCTTACGTGAGATGTCATTCAGTTTTATTCAATTATTGTCGATATTTGATATATTATTAAATCAATAATTGAGATGAAAAAGTTATTAATGTTATTATTTGCATTATTAATGATGTCTAGAAATTCTACCAAGGAGAGGTTTGGTCACCTAATTGCGCGCCAATAGGGAGAAATTCTTATTAAAAAGTCCCCTCTTTCCTGGGAACGACCTGGTCGATTAATAGTGTGAATAATAATAATAATAATGAAGTTTTGTTTTATTAGTATTATTAATGTAATAAAACAGAAAAGCTTTTTATATAAAACAGAATATTTTTATAAAGTTATTCGTTTTATTAGGTTAATAGTAAAATCTTTTTATATAAAACAGAATACTTTTATAAAGTTATTCGTTTTATTAGGCTAATAGTAAAATCTTTTTATTTAAAACAGAATACTTTTATAAAGTTATTCGTTTTATTATACAATAATTAGAATAAATTATATTTTATTATGCATAGTATTTGCATAGTGCCTGCATAGTGTTTGCATAGTAAAATCTTTTTAAAAGTTATTCGTTTTATTAGATTATAAATAGAATATATTATATTTTATTGTAAACCAATCTGGACCGTCCGTTTAAAGTAAATCGATCTGGACCGTTCATGGATTAGGTTACTATTCAGTCCATTCTTCTATAAATAGAAGTTCATTCCTTCATTATTTCTTACAAATTCACTGAAACTCTAGAGATGGAAATTGTAGAGAGAATTATTCATCTATCTTGAGCGTATTTCTTTAGCGTTTAAGAAAGCTTTGAGCGTAGTGCAAGTTTCTTCAAGTATATTCCCGCCCTACCCTCGGAGTACTCTTCTTTATAAGGTAAGGGGTATTACTTATTTTGTATTCATGAAGAGAACTTCTGTTATTCCATTCTTTATTATTCCGTTGGAATAACTTGTATACGCGGGCTACCCTATACTTGGTGAAATTCTTCTATTATTCCATTCTTTATGATTCTATTGGAATATCATGTCTGTGCGTTTTACGCCGGACCTGGTTCTGTCTTTATTATTCTGTTGGAATATCATGTCTGTGCGTTTTACGCCGGACCTGGTTCCGTTATTTATTATTCTATTGGAATAACCTGTCTATGCGAAGTACCGTATGCATGGTGATTTCTGTTGTAATTTCATTCTTTATTATTCTATTGGAATATCATGTCGGTGCATATTACGCCTGACCTGATTCCATTATTTATTGTTCTGTTGCAATAACCTATCTATACGAAGTACTGCATGCATGGTGATTTCTTTTGTTATTCCATTCTTTATTATACTCAGTTGGTTAATGTTTTGACTACTATACTCCATGAAATTAATGGAATATCCTTGATATTTGCGCTTCATCCAGTATCTTTTCATGGAAATATTCTTCTGAGCATTCTTAAATTTTACTCTACAAAGAAGTATCATGTTGACAATTTGAACGATATTAGTTCCTGGATAAATTAATTCTTGAACTTGTTTTATTAAATTCTTATATCATTGTCATCATCCTCATATTTATATTTTGTTGAAAGTCATCTGTGGCCTGTAGTGCATAGATGGACTTGGTATGATTATAACCAGGGATTATTCGGTGTAATCATGACTGTAATGTTACAAATGATGTTGTAAAAGTCCTCATTGGCCCGTAGTGCATTAATGGATAGTTGTTGGCATGATCCTGACCATTGATGAATACATAAATATCCCTGGCCCGTAGTGCATGGATAAATTGTGGTTATGATACTAATGAATATCCTTGGCCGTAGTGCAGGGATGATGTTAATTATTTATTAAGTTGAGTCACAGTGATAAAAGTGATGAAAAACCTTTTAAATCATAAAAGATAGTAGATTTTATTCTCTACTTGACTCTTTTAATGGATTGCTTATTCCGCTGCAGTTAAACGTGATGTCTATTGTATTTTATCCATTTAACATTGTTGAAGACTAATGATAATTTATTATGTATTATCTTAGTCATAATATTTCTTACTGGGCTAGTTGAGCTCACCCTTTCTTTCACTGTTCTTTTCAGGAAATGAGAACGTAACTGGACTAGTCGGGGAACGGAGTGACGGTCCAGATGATAGTATTAGTAGTCCTCACTATTCTGTTAAATAGTGTGTTAATAAATGTAATGAGGACTTATTCTGAGAGTGGATATTGTCTAGAAGACAATGTTTGTATTAAAACTCACAGCTTTCTTGTTGTATATTAAAGATTGTATTTGTATTCTGTACCATGTATTTGGCAACTCAGAATAGGTGATGTATACCTATTTTAGGGGTGTCACAGGTAGGATCCTTTCTTGGTGAATTGGTGATTTTTCGAACATAATTTTACTTTCCCACAGACGGCGCCAGTGTTAACGCAAAATTTTGTACGCCTGACAAAATCACCAAAACAACAGGCCAAAATTGCGCTAACAAATTGATTGTATTGTTGCGAAATTAAACTCACGAAATACACTCACATAAACATAAACAAAGAGATATAAAATGTGAACACAAAAATTTATGTGAAAATCTAATTGGGAAAAAAATCACAGAGAGAGAGAGAGAGAAATCCACTATAATAATATGGAGAGTACAAATTATTTATTTGTATCATATGTAATTGTCTCATTCCCTCAAACCCTTACTTATTGCTCTATTTATAGATGTCATATCCACCGAAATCTAATTAGTAGTAGAAGTCATTTTTACATTATATAACTGCAATTATTGGCTGATAGATTCCTTCCCAAATTAGATCTCCTTATCCCACCAAATAAAGAAACACAATCTTACTTCAATAGGGATTCTCCCACTTTAAAATAAATATATGGGCAAACACCAAATTCGGTCCATTAAATAAATTGGGCTACACCTTGGCTAGGCCCAAATAATCACATCCTAATATTGTCCTCTAGTCTCTTATTTATAAGGAACTTAAAATAAGAGAGTGTACAAATTTATCCCAACAAAAGATCTGTATCTGCCGAAGACGAACTGTCTCACCCAAACACCATACATACGTCGAACACATAATCATCCTTATCAGAACCGAAGACAAATAACCAACCTTATCACGACCAAAGATATAAATAATTACCCTTATACCAACTGAACCCAATAGAAACAATTGTTCGCCCCAAGGCTAACATACCACCGAACCTCCGAAAACACCAAAGTTCACCCCAAAGCATATACATACCTCCAAACATAAAATAATTGTTCGCCCAAAGGCTGAACATACCAACGAACCTCTGAAAACACCAAAATTCACACAAAGACTGAACGTATCTCCGAGCATAAAATAATTTTTCGCCCAAAGGCTGAACACACATCATCGAACCTCCAAAAATACCAAAATTTGCATAAAGGCTGAACAAACGTTCGCACGAATGCTGAACGCTTCACTAAGCACCATTAAAATAAATGTTTCGCCTATAGGCTGAACAAACTTTCGCACGAATGCTAAAAGTATCACCGAACTCCATTAAAATAAATGTTCGCCTATAGACTGAACAAACGTTCGTACGAAGGCTAAACAAACGTTCGCACGAAAGCTGAATGTATCATCGAACTCTATTAATATAATGATTATAATAATTAATAATGATTAAAATAATTAATAATGATCAAAATAATGATTAAAAAAGTTTGGTCAGAGAGAAAAAAGAATCAAATAAATAAATAAATAATACATATTTATCTTTGTAAATAATAAATAAATAAACAGTTGTGGAGCTGATGATTTGCAGTCCTTTGATCGAAAAGGGAAAAATGGTGATTGCCAAATTCTAGAGGAACATCTGTACGAATATTGCAGAAATGGGATAATATTTACCAGGGGTGGTTAGCATAATTAATTAATAAAATACGACACATAAATTGAGAATTAATCTCTTTTTATGTGTTAATATTATATTAATTAATTGACTAACTTACTATGAAGTATTTATCCATTTTGGCCTTCTTTATTATTTTAGGTATTCCATTTTTGCCTTTTGTTGAGTACTTTTGGACCTTGTCGTTTTGCTCTTCTTTATGTCGTTTAATACAAAGAAGAAAGACGGGGATGTTAATGGTGTATTAACTTCGTCAATGGGTGGTCGTTGGATATTTATGACATACACGTGATAGCAAACCGGTGAGCTGACCTTGGTCACCATATAGGTCTACGTGGAGGATATTTACCTCGAGTTTTACCCATATTTGTATAAGACATTCGGACTTAATTTATTACTAGTTCTCATTAGACCTCACAATTTAATTTATAAATTGATGGTCCAACTTATATTAATTAGAATTAATTAATTATTTTAAATTTTTGGGATTAGTTAAATTTGAAACTATATGTTTTAAAAGAAAAATAGAGTCAAACATGTTAACTGATTTTGACCCATTTTTATGAATAAGTCTTGGCAGATCGGAAATTTAAACAGGAAAATTAGATATTTTTAATTTTTTAAAATTTTGTTTTTACTTGTGACTCCCAAAATATATACTCCCTCCGTTCCAAATTAACTGCTCAGTTTTGACTTTTTTTAGTCAAATTGACTATTTTTAGAATTAATAATTAAGCATATATAAATATATTTCTAAAATTATAAAAATTAGGATTAGTAATAAATTGTATATACTTTCTTTTGGTTATAATCTCTTCACCTATATTTTAGAAAAAATAGTAAAAAGATTAGTTTTAAAAATGGTCAATTTGACTTTAAAAAGTCAAAACTGAGCAATTAATTTGGGACGGAGGGAGTAGTATTTATTTTAACAGAAATTTTTACAAAAATATAGTATTTTAGGTGTAATTTAGATTCATATACAAGAACAGGGTTACAGTCTGTACAATATTTTGTAAAAATTTCTGTTAAATCAAATACTATATATTTTTTTAGAGTCACAAATAAATAATAATAATAATAATAATTAACAATATCCAATTTTACTGTACAAATTTTCGGTCACTGTAGAAGTACTCCATTTTTATAGATGACGGACACACAGACATGATGAGAGTGTACAAAAATTTAAGAATGAGAGAGAGTATAAAAACTTTTAGAGAGAGAAGGTCAAAGGAAGATAAAAAAATAATATATTAAGTAATTTAATTTATTGGGTCATATAACAATTTAAAAGAGATATTATAAAAAAATTAGAGAGTGAGAGAAAAAAAATATATAAAAAAAATGAGCGTAAAAGAATATATAGAGAAATCAAATGTACAAAAATTTCAGAGAGAAAATTTAAAAATTTCAAAGTGAGTGTATAAAATAATTTAGAGAGAATTTATAAAACATTAGAAATAGAAGGTGAATGAATATAGAAATTAAATATCATAAATAATTTATTTAATTGAATCATAATAATGGTAACCTTAAAATTTGATGTAAGACACCAAATTTTCTGAATAAAGATTAATTTTTTCGAAATATTTTTTTGAGTATTATGGTGTGGATTTGATATAATGTTATAGTTATAGGTAATATTTATAAATTTTGTAAATTAAGCAAGTTATTATAAAATATTCGATTAGTCGGATAATATTCGTTTTAACAGGGAATATTCGTACGATGGCACAATCATTGATGGACCCCATAACAAAATTATTATCGGAGTTAGAAAATGACAGAAATATTCTTTTATGAAAATAACGGCAGAAGGTTTACCGTTAACTGTCAAATTACCCGGTGATGAAAAGTAAAGTAATACGTGTGGTTGCATAGTAGCACACAGTATTGTTTATTGATGCTTACGTGAGAAGTCACACAATTTTATTCAATTATTGTTACAATAATTGCTGCATAGTATCTCACGTTATTTGATTCAATTATTGTCGATATTTTATATATATTATTAATCAATAATTGAGACGATACAGTTATTCATATTATGATTTACAGTATTGATGATGTCTAGAAAGTTCTGTGTTTGGTCACCTAATTGCACGTCAATAGGGAGAAATCCTTATCGAAAAGCCCCCTCTTTCCTAAGAATAATCTGATTGTTAAATATTGTGAATAATAATAATGATGAATAAATATTGTTAAAAATACTGAGAGAATTTTTATGAAGTATTTGTTAAAAAAATTACTTATTATCTAAAGCTCCATTTACCTATTTTTCAAAATAATTGGTAGAAAGTTATTCAGTATATATATAATGGAACCCACTTGTGATGGTAACATGTTGGTGGGAGGGGAACACGTGGGGCCCACGTGAAAGAAAATAAAAATGGGGGTGGGGGAAAAACGTGTTTGGGAAGGAGTGTTAGTGTGTGTGTGTGTGTATATATATATATATATTATAAAGTTTTATTTTATTAGATTATAAATAGAATATATTACATTTTATTTAAAGTTTTTATTTTATTAGAATATTTTATTACACAATAATGCACAGTAAAAATAAAATTTGAGAAAGTTTCGCCGATTGTGCACTCATGATGGCTTTACTGTTGATCCGTGAATTTTTTTTCTAAATAGTATCCTTCCATTCTCTTATAAATAAGATGTTTAGTTAGAATTGAAAAACACACCAGAATCATAGAATTATTCTTCTATAATATTGAGCGTATTTCTTTAGAGTTTTAAGAAGCTTTGAGCATAGAAAACACTGAAAGTTTTCTTCAAAAATATTCCTGCTATACCAGTTGGAATACTCTTCTTTTTAAGATAAGGGATATTATTTATTTCATATTCGCTTACGATATTATTTTTTGTATTCGTAATAAATATTATTTTCGTTCAATATTCGAAAGGAATATTATTTTTGTTTAATATTCGTAAGGGATATTATTTTTTTCAATACTCGTAAGAAATAATATTTTTTTCTATACTCTGTAGTATGTAAGTAATATTATTTCGTTTCAGATTCTGAATTCAATAATCTTTTTGTTAAAATTTTGGCTTCTATACTCCATAAAATTAGTAGAATATCATTTATATTTGCGCTTCATCTAGTATTTTTTCATGAAAATATTATTCTGAGCATCCTGGATAAGTTTTAATTTTTTCAGACCGGAGTACTATTCACGGTGTGACGCCCCCAAAATAGGTTTACATGACTTATTCTGAGTCGCCAAATACATGGTACAGAATACAAATACAATCTTAAATATACAATAAGAGAGCTGTGAGTTTTAATACAAACATTATCTTCTAGATAATATCCACTCTCAGAATAAGTCCTCATTACATTTATTAACTCACTATTTAACAGAATAGTGAGGATTACTAATACTATCATTTGGACCATCACTCCGTTCTCCGACTAGTCACGGCTACGTTCTCATTTTTTGTAGAGAACAATGAAAGAAAGGGTGAGCTCAACTAGCCCAGTAAGAAATATTATGACTAAGATAATGCAGAATAAATTATCATTAGTCTTCAACAATATTAAACTGATAAAATACAATAGACATCACGTTTAACTGCAGCGGAATAAGCAATCCATTAAAAGAGTCAAGTAGAGAATAAAATCTACCATCTTTTATGATTTAAAAGATTTTTCATCACTTTTATCGCTGGGACTCAGCTTAATAAATAATTCACATCATCCCTGCACTACGGCCAAGGATATTCATTAGTATCACAACCACAAATTATCCATGCACTACGGGCCAATGATATTCGTGTGTTCATCAATGGTCATGATAATGCCAACAACTGTCCATAAATGCACTACGGGCCAATGAGGACTTTTACCACATCATTTGTAACACTACAGTCATGATTACACCGAATAATCCCTGGTCATAATCATACCATGTCCATCTATGCACTACAGGCCACAGATGAATTTCAACAAAATATAAACATGAGGATGATGACAATGATATAAGAATTCAATAAAACAAGTTCAAGAATTAATTTATCCAGGAACTAATAACGTCCAAATTGTCAACATGATACTTCTTTGTAGAGTAAAATTTAAGAATGCTCAAAAGAATATTTTCATAAAAAGATACTGGATGAAGCGCAAATATCAAGGATATTCCATTAATTTCATGGAGTATAGAAGTCAAAACTTTAATCAACTGAGTATAATAAAGAATGGAATAACAAAAGAAATCACCATGCATGCGGTACTTCGCATAGACAGGTTATTCCAAAAGAACAATAAATAATGGAATCAGGTCAGACGTAATACGCACCGACATGATATTCCAATAGAATAATAAAGAATGGAATAACAACAGAAATCACCATGCATGCAGTACTTCGCATAGACAGTTTATTCCAACAGAATAATAAATAACAGAACCAGGTCCGGCGTAAAACGCACAGACAGAATATTCCAACAGAATAATAAAGACAGAATCAGGTCCGGCGTAAACGCACAGACATGATATTCCAACATAATCATAAAGAATGGAATAACAGAAGAATTTTACCAAGTATAGGGTAGCCCGCGTATACAAGTTATTCCAACGGAATAATAAAGAATGGAATAACAGAAGTTCTCTTCATAAATACAAAAGAAATAATATCATGTACCTTATAAATAAGAGTACTCCGACGGTAGGGCGGGGATATACTTGAAGAAACTTGCACTACGCTCAAAGCTTTCTTAAACGCTAAAGAAATACACTCCAGATAGAAGAATAATTCTCTCTACAATTTCTCTCTCTAGAGTTTTAGTGAATTCATATGAAATAATGAAGAAGTTAGCTTCTATTTATAGAAGAATGGACTAAATAGTAACCAATCCATGAACGGTCCAGATCGATTTACTTTAAACAGACGGTCCAGATTGGTTTACAATAAAATATAATATATTCTATTTATAATCTAATAAAACGAATAACTTTTAAAAAGATTTTACTATGCAAACACTATGCAGGCACTATGCAAAAACTATGCATAATAAAATATAATATATTCTAATTATTATCAAATAAAATGAATAACTTTATTACAGTATTCTGTTTTATATAAAAAGATTTTACTATTAGCCTAATAAAACGAATAACTTTATAAAAGTATTCTGTTTTATTACATTAATAATACTAATAAAATAAAACTTCATCATCATTATTATTATTTACACTATTAATCGACTAGGTCGTTTCTAGGAAAGAGGGGACTTTCCAATAAGGATTTCTCCCTTTTGGCGCGTAATTAGGTGACCAAACCTCTCCTTGGCAGAACTTCTAGACATCGTTAATATTACAAATAATAATATTAATAACTTTATTATCTCAATTATTGATTTAATAATATAAAAAAATATTCACAATAATTGAATCAAATAACGTGAGATACTATGCAACAATTACTGAAACAATAATTGAACAAAACTGAGTGACTTCTCACGTAAGCATCAATAATCAATATCGTGTGCTACTATGCAACCACGCGTATTCCTGTACTTTTAACACTGGGTGTTTCAACAGTTAACGGTAAAACTTCCGCCGTTATTTTCATAAAATAATTTTTTTGTCATTTTCTCAATCCGACAATAATTCTGTTGTGAGGTCCACCAATGATTGTGTCGTCGTACGAATATTCCCCAACCAATCGAATATTATAAACAACTTGCGTACTTTGCAAAATTTCTAAATATTACCCACAACTATAATATTATATCAAATTCATTACATAATATTTAAAAATGATAATAATAAAAAATTCATCTTTATTCATAAAAGTTGGGGTCTTACACACGGGATTACTATTCTCGAAGTACTATTTATGGGGTACTATTCACTCGGGTACTATTCACCCGGAGTACTATTCATGACAAAAATTAATTTTTTTTCGATCTAAATCATTTTTAATACAATATTATTCTTGAGTTTTACTCCACAAAGCAGTATCATGTTGACAATTTGAACATTATTGAATCTTGGATAAATTAAATTGTTAAAATCTTTAATATTTATCCTTGATCTTATTTAATTGAATTCTTATATCATTGTCATCATCCTCATGCTTATATTGTTATGAAAGTCATCTTTGGCCCGTAGTGCATAGATGGACTTGGTATGATTATGACCAAAAATTATTCGGTATAATCATGACCTTAATGTTACAAATGATGTGGTAAAAGTTCTCATTGGCCCGTAGTGCATTGATGGACAGTTTTTGGGGTCTTGCAACCTCTTCTTCTTATGAAATTTCTCCCTCGAAATTAAGGTACATACCTGTTATGACGAATAGGTGAGGATACCTTGATTTCATTTCAGATTCTAACTCCCAGTTCATTTCCTCAACATCGTGGTTTTTTCACAAAACTTTGACTTGAGATATAACCTTGGAGCGTAGAATATGTTCCTTCTTATCCAAGATTTTAACAGGTACCTCTTCATACGTTAAATCTTCCGCTATCTCTTCTAGTTCTAATTCAATAATGTGGTTCGGGTCTTTCAAATATTTACGTAACATAGATATGTGAAAAACTTTATGAACACGAGACATACTTAGCGGTAAGGCGAGTCTATAGACCACAGTTCCTACTCGGTCGAGGATTAAAAATGGACCAGCTTTTCTCTCTTTCCAAATCTCATAACTCCTTTCCATGGAGCAACACGTAACAACACATGATCTCCAATATTGAATTCCACGTTCTTTCGATGAAAATCATCATAACTCTTTTGTCGATCTTGTGAGGTTTTTATACGTTGCCGGATCGTTTGAATCTTTTTCGTAGTCATACGTACCAACTCTGGTCTCAATAACGTTGCTTCACCTACCTCATCCCAGCATACTGGAGAACGACACTTTCTTCCATACAACGCCTCAAATTGAGCCATGTCAATACTTGCTTGAAAACTTTTGTTGTAGGAAAACTCCATCAATGGTAAGAACTTGTCCCAACTTCCCTTGAAGTCAAGGAAACAGAGTCTTAATAAATCTTCAAGAGTTTGAATAGTCCTCTCTGATTTTCCGTCCGTCTGAGGATGATATGCCGAACTAAATCATAAATCCGTGCCCATAGCTTTTTGCAAACTAACCCAAAATTGTGAAGTGAATCTTGGGTCTCGATTAGAAACTATGGATACTGGAATACCATGCAATCTTTCAACCTCGTTTATGTACATACGAGAAAGATGTTCAAGTGTATAAGTTTCTCGTATTGGTAAGAAATGAGCAGACTTGGTCAATCTATCAATAATGACCCAAATTGAATCTATGCCTTGAGAAATCTTGGGAAGACCAGTAACGAAATCCATGGTAATGTGCTCCCACTTCCATTCTGGAATTTCAAGTGGTTTTAATGGACCTTTGGTACTTGATGCTCCGCCTTGACTCGTTGACAAGTTATACACCTTGAGATAAACCCTGCTATCTCTCTCTTCATATTGCTCCACCAAAATGTATGTTGAAGATCATGATACATTTTGGTACTCCCATGATGGATTACAAACGGTGTGTTGTGCGCCTCCATCATGATTTTATACTTTAAATCAGGGTCGTTAGAAACACAAAGTCTGGAGTTGACTCGAAGTATTCCTTCTTCATCGATTTTTGCTTTCAGAATAGCACCTTCTTGCACTTTCTTCTTCATACGCATCAACTACATGTCTATATCTTGAGCAATTTTAACTTTATCAATTAAAGTCGGTTCTACTCGTATATTCGTCATCATCACATGGGTCCCTGGAGTCTTTAACTCTATCTTCATCCTTTGTAAGTCATACAAAATGGGCTTTTGTGTTGACAAAATTGCACTTGTACCCGCATATGATCTTCTACTCAATGCGTCAGCTACTACGTCTGCTTTACCAAGTTGGTATTGGATGGTATGATCATAATACATTTCAAGCCAACGTCGTTGCCTCATGTTGAGTTCCTTTGGGTGAATAAATATTTGAGGCTTATATGATCCGTATAGATCTCCACCTTCTCTCCATACAGATAATGCCTCCAAATTTTAAGTGTGAAGACAATAGCTGCCAACTCTAGATCATGAGTAGGATAATTCCTCTCATATTTTTTGAGTTGTCGAGAGGCATAAGCTATGACTTTCCCATGTTGCATGAGAACACATTTAAACCCTTTGCCTGAAACACCACTGTAGATGACAAATCCCTTCGAGCCAGATGGTATTGTCAGAATAGGTGCTGAAATGAGTCTCCTCTTGAGTTCTTGAAAACTCTTCTCACATTCCTCGCTCCAATCAAATTTTGTATCTTTCCGAGTCAGCTGAGTTAATGGAGTAGAGATTCGAGAAAACCCTTCTATGAATCTCCGATAATAACCAGCTAAGCCGAGAAAGCTACACACTTCGGTCATTGATTTAGGTTGCTCCCAACTTTGAATAGCTTCAATCTTTGCCTGGTCAACAGATATTCCATGACTTTATACTACGTGTCAAAGGAATGCTACTTCCTCAAGTCAGAACTCGCATTTTTTTAACTTGGCATAAAGCTTGTTTTCACGAAGCTTTTGGAGTATCAGCCTCAAGTGTTATTCATAATATTCACGGCTTTTGGAATATATGAGAATGTCATCAATAAAGACAACCACATAATGATCCAAATATTCCTTGAATACTCGGTTCATCATATCCATTAAGGCAGCAGGAGCATTAGTCAATCCAAAAGACATGACTAGGAATTCATAATGCCCGTACTGAGTTCTGAAAGAAGTCTTTGGAATGTCATCAGTTTTAATCTTCAACTGATGATATCTGGAACGCAAGTAGGAGAAATAAAAGAATGGGTAGAACCGGTATCAAATAAGGTATAGACTTCGCTAGAGTTTATGATAAGCTTACCCGTGATGATCTCGTTCGGGTTCCTTGCTTTCTGGGAGGTTACGACAAACGCTCTCCCTTGAACTACTGTTTTTGACTTTTCTGGAACGGCCTTTGGTGCCTCCATCCCAGCTGGACTTAACTTTTCTGAACGAAAAAATTGAGCTAGGTGACCTTATCTTCCACAATTGTAACACGTTTTGGACTGCTGCGCACAGTTTGGACTGATATGTTCCTCCCCTCCGCATTTGAAACATATGATAGGTGATCGTTATCCTTCTCATTCCTTAACAACGGGTGCTGATGCTGACATCTTTCCATTATTGTTGAATCTCTTCTTCTTAAAATATCCACTTTTATTGTCTTGGCCATGATTACCACCGAAGTGGTTACCATTTCTGGCATGTTGATTCCCTCCACGATTGTTGTCACCGCTTCAATGACTGCTACCACTAGTATTATCATTTTTTTGGCTACTCTCTCTTGGTTGGGTTGACTCATTATCGCGCTCCAATAACCGAGCCCTATTCACAATATCTGAATACAAGCAAAGTTTGTGAGAGATAAGGTATTGACGTATCTCGGGTTTCAAACCTCTTAGAAATATTCACGTCATTCTCTACTCATTATCAACTAAGTGGGACGCAAATCGGGATAACTCGACAAACTTGGCTTTGTACTGCGACACGGTCATATTGTTTTGCTCCGGTTTAATGAACTCTACCTCTTTCATGTGACGAATACTTTCGAAAAAGTACTCGTCGTTGAACAGTTCTTGGAACTTCTCCCAAGTCATCTTTAGTGTGGCAGGTTGAGTACGCTTTACAGATTTCCACCAGTAATCTGCCTCTGCTCGCGACATGAAGGTGGAAAAAGGAAACTTTTACTCCTCAGAGCATCCCAAGTCATCAAAAATATCTTGTTGATCTACTTTATCCACGTCTCCACCTTAAGTGGGTTTGGCTCTCCAAAAAACTTTGGTGGTCCTAGCTCCTTGAACTGTTTAGCGGTGACCGTCCGAGAGTTGCCAGTGTTTCCACCTGTATTTTGGACAGGAACCTTTCTCGCCTGATGTTGCATGAATTGCATAAAGCTTCTGAACATTCTATCGTTCATTATTTGATCGGTGTCGTTGTTTACCTGAGGATTATTGTCTTTCTGTTGCACATTATCCTGGGTATTGATCTTTGGTGACTCAACGGTCTCCTGTGCTCTATTTCTATTCTCAATATTCTCGGATGTCATTTTCAAATACTACCACAAAATAAGGGTTAATTGACATATCACATATTATTCCTATAATCTGACTGACCAATTAAATATCAAATAAACATAGGTAGGTCATACTAGCGAAGGAATTTTCATCTCTCCCCTCCTAGTTCTTGTCTCACATCTCAGCCAGGGATCATATCCCTAAGCTTTGATACTAACTGTGACGCCCCCAAAATAGGTATACATCACTCATCTTGAGACGCCAAATACATGGTACAAAATTCAAATATAACTTAATAATACAATTGTCGTGTAAAATACGACAAAACATAAACTGAGAGTTTTAATACGAATATTGTCTTCTAGACAGTATTCAAACTCAAATGGAGTCCTTAATACATTTATTATCACACTATTTCATAGAATAGTGAGGACCTAATAATATTACATACATACTACAGAGTATGGAAGAAAATATTATTTCAAGTGAATATTGAACAAAAATAACATCCCTTACCTTGAAAAGAAGAGTATTCCAACTGGTATAGCGGGATATTCTTGAAGAAAACTTTCATTATTTTCTATGCTCAAAGCTTTCTAAACTCGAAAGAAATACGCTCAATATTATAGAAGAAGAATTCTCTGATTCTGGTGTGATTTTTAAGTCTAACTAAGCATCTTATTTATAGGAGAATGGAAGAGGTACTGTTTGAAATTCTCACAGACGCACAGTTTTTTTAAAAAAAATTCACGGAAGTCTTTCACAAGTTATTCAGTGTATATATATATACACACACACACACACTGAATAACTTTCTACAGATTATTTTGAAAAAATGGGTAAATGAGGGTCCATATAATAAGAAAAATTTACAACAAATATTTCATAAAAATTTCTTCAATATTTTTAACAATATTTATCATCATTGATATAATTCACAATATTTAACAACCAGGTCGTTCCCAGGGAAGAGGGGGCTTTTCAATAAGGATTTCTCCCTATTGGCGAACAATTAGGTGACCAAACCTCTCCTCGACAGATATTCTAGACATTGTCAATATTACAAATAATAATATAAATAACTTTGTCGTCTTAATTATTGATATATAATAATATAAAATATTATGCAGATGATACTGTGATAATAATTGAATCAATAATAAAAGAGATATGATGCAATAATTACTGTAGCAATAATTGAGTATAACTGAGTGACTTCTCACAGTAAGCATCAATAATCAATATCGTGTGCTACTATGCAACCACGCGTATTACTGTACTTTTAACACCGATTATTTCAACAATTAACAGTAAAACTTTCGCCATTATTTACATAAAAGATATTTCTGTCGTTTTTTCATTCCGACAATAATTACATTGTGGGGTCCACCACTGATTGTGCCGTCGTTCGAATATTTCCTGTTAAAACGAATATTCTCCGACCAATCCAATATTATAAAATAACTTGCTTACTTTGCAAAATTCATAAATTTTACCCACAATTATAACATTATAACAAATTCAAACCTTAATATTCAAAAATTATATTTATAGAAAAATTCATCTTTATTCATAAAAGTTAGGGTCTTATATATATATATATATGGTCTGGTTCCTGTAAGGGCTCCTTCACGCTACTAAAATGCGCAATTTTTTTTTTTTACTTTTTTTTAAAAAACATCTAAAAAAAGTTTAATATTTTATGGAACTGAAATTTTTTTTCATAATACAATATTTTGGGTGTGATTTGGATACATATACCAATACAGGTCAGTACAGATTGTACAGACCTATTTTGTTATATGTATTCAAATCACACCCAAAACACTGTATTATGAAAAAAATTCAGTTCCATAAAATATTAAACTTTTTTTTAGTTGTTTTAAAAAAAAGTAAAAAATAAAAAAAATAAAAAAATTCCACATTTCAAGAAAGTAAGGGAGCCTTTACCTAATCCGCTCTGTATATATATATATATATATATATATATATTATAAAGTTTTATTTTATTAGATTATTAATAGAATATATTATATTTTATTAAAAATTTTGTTTTATTAAAATATTATATTACACAATAATGCATAGTAAAAATCAAATTTCAGAAAGTTTCGCCGGTTGAGCGTCCGTGATGGTTTTACTGTTGATCCGTGAATTTTTTTTCTAAATAATACCATTTCATTCTCTTATAAATTGGATGCTTAGTTAGAATTAAAAAATACACCAGAATCAGAGAATTCTTCTTTTATAATATTGAGCGTATTTCTTTAGAGTTTTAAAAAGCTTTGAGAGTAGAAAACTGTGAAAGTTTTCTTCAAAACTATTCCCGCTATACCAGTTGAAATACTCTTCTTTTTAAGGTAAGGAATATTATTTATTTCATATTCACTTACGATATTATTTTTCGTATTCGTAAGAAATTTTATTTTCGTTCAATATTCGAAAGGAATATTATTTTTGTTTAGTATTCATAAGGGATATTATTTTTGTTCAATACTCGTAAAAATAATATTTTCTTCCATACTCTGTAGTATGTAAGTAATATTATTTCATTTCAGATTCTGAATTCTATACTCATTTTGTTAAAATTTTAGCTTTTATACTCTATGAAATTAGTAGAATATCTTTCATATTTGCGCTTCATCCAATATCTTTTCATGAAAATTTTATTATGAGCATTCTTGATAGGTTTTAACTTTTTTCATGTCAGAGTACTATTCACGAGATTACTATTCCCGAAGTACTATTTACGGGATACTATTCACTCGGGTACTATTCACCCGAGTACTATTCATGACAAAAATTGATTTCTTTTCGGTCTAAATTATTTTTGATACAATATTATTCTTGAATTTTACTCCACAAAGCAGTATCATGTTGATAATTTGAATATTATTGAATTCTGAATAAATTAAATTGTTAAAGTCTTTAATATTTATCATTGATCTCATTTAATTGAATTCTTATATCATTGTCATCATCCTCATGCTTATATTATTATGAAAGTCATCTTTGGCCCGTAGTGCATAGATGGATTTGGTATGATTATGACCAGAGATTATTCGGTATAATCATGACCGTAATAGTTACAAATAATATGGTAAAAGTACTCATTGACTCGTAGTGCATTAATGGACAGTTTTTGGTATGATCATGATCATGGATTCTCTTCGGCCAAGGATGCAAAGATGAATTATTTTATGGCGTGGATCATGACTGTTGATGAAAATACGAATGGATAATTCGTGGTCGTGATACTAATGAATATCTTTGGCCATAGTGTAGGGGTGATTCGATGATGTGGATTATTTATTAAGTTGAGTCTCATCGATAAAATTGATATTAAACTTTTTAAATCATAGAAGATAGTAGATATCATGATCTACTTGACTCTTTTAATGAATTGCTTGTTCCGCTGCTGTTGTTGATCTAAAATTTGTTGTCTATCGTATTCTATCAGTTGTTATACTGTTGAAGGCTAAGGATAATTTATTCTGCATTATCTTAGTCATAATATTTCTTATTGGAGCTAGTTGAGCTCACCATTTCTTTCATTGTTCTCTCCAGAAAATGAGAATATAGCTGGGACTAGTCGGGGAATGAATTGACGGTCCAGATGTTTGTTTTATTAGTCGTCACTATTCTGTGAAATAGTGTGATAATAATTGTTATGAGATTGAATTTGAGTTTGTATATTGTCTAGAAGATAATATTTGCATTAAAACTCACAGCATATGTTTTGTCGTACTTTACACGACTAATTGTATAATTATGTTGTATTTGAATTTTGTACCATGTATTTGACGACTCAGAATGGATGATGTATACATATTTTGGGGCATCACATTTGAAATATAAATCAACCTATATTTGACTCATAAATATATTATTCCAACCCACACAACTCATATTAAAAATAGGTAATATAATTTTAATTCTTAAGTAGAACCATAACTAAATTTTATAAATTAAAATCAATTCATAACTATATTTTATCATGTATAATTCTCATTAATGATATAATATCCTAACAGAAGAGAAGTATAATGAAATGTGTTACCAACAATACTTGATGTTCTGCATTTTATTAGACCAGGTACTATTTACATTAAAGAGTATATATATATATATATATATATATATTCTTTGGAAAATGGTTTGTTAGGAAATCCTTTTCAAGTGAAAATAGTTTATATTGTCTTGTTTGTGATATAGTTGTGCATACAAACCTCATTAATTAATCATCATGAGAAAAAATAATTAAATCCTAATAGAATCTCTTCTAATATAAAATGATAAAATTATAAAACACGCATATACTTTTTCAATAGAATTGATTCTAATTAAAAAAAATATATAAATCTTACACACAAGTCCCAAAGTTTTTTTGACCAACGGCAAAAGGGTAATCTTATTTAGTTTTAACTACTTGTTTACATTATTTTAACCTATAGAGTATCATTCTTATTTCAAGATGCTTCTTTTTCAAGGTAATAGGATTCAAAATTTCTTGAAATAGGGCTACCCACTATCTCTCTGCTTTGGCTAATAATTTACTATTATTTTTTTTGGTCGTATATGATCCTCATAAAGTAAAGATTAAATTCTTGATTCCCATCTCCATAAATCATTGATCACTTTAAATACTTAATATTTCTTTGGAAGGTCAATCAAATATTTTACAATAAACTCTACGGTATTCCTTCCAACAACCAAAAAAAAAAAAGAGTTAGTGGGAAATATTGTTCTTAATTAGATTAAAATATTTGCATTGTAATCTCTCTTTTTTAATGTCTTTTTTGACAAGAGACATTGGTGATGTAATGAGCAATGTATTACAATATAAAATAACAAAGAAAGTTACTTTCATTTGTATAAGTTAATATTTTGGGCATGTAGCTTCGTATTAAATATTATTACTTTGAAAGTAATATATAGAATAAAGGTCATATTCAAGTGAGATCATTCAACTTCAGAAAACTGTATCCATTATCCAGATTCAAGATGCACGTACATTGTAACTTTAAATTTAAGGATGAGAAAATATTTTGAACTCCATTCGACTAAAATTCGATTCGAAATATAAATGATTCAAATTTGAATAAATTTTAAAATTTGATAAATTACTCAAACTTTCTCAAATTATATTCGGATCATAGTCATTCGAAAAGTTTAAACTGATCTGGTTCAATTCGAAATCGTGTTTGACTAGGTAGTTAAACGAGACTCAATTAAAACTTATTTTATACTCGATAACAAATCTGAACAACTCAATACTTGGCTCAGCTCGATTCATTTACACCTTTATTTGCATCTGGTGGGTTTAGAAATCGAGTCCATCCACACTTAAGTGAATTATCAGGCTCCACATATTCGTCTGTCAAACTTGGAGATCAACAAAAGAAAATCCTCTTTTTTTAATACTCTCCCGCTTTCAATCCAATCAACAAATGAAATATATATAAATTTTTAACTACTTCTTAGACTTAGTATAGACAATAGATGTACTGGGGATAAGCGAATTTCCCAAATTTTAATATAATCAAACATGTTTTTTTTTGGCAAAAAGCACTTTTTGGCCACTGTGGTTATAGTGATTTAACGAATTAGCCACTGTGCTTTTAAAATATTCAATTAGCCCACTAAACTTTTTAAAAATGTACAATTAACCCATTCCGTCCATTTTGAGTAACAGACGTTAACAATTTGCTTACATGGCTTTTTGAAAAAAAATAAAAAATTATGTCTTTACTGACTGGGCAGGAGAAAGCTTAGTTGGCTTTTTTCTTTTTCTTTTATCTTTTTTTCCAAACAATACAAATTATCATAAAATAGAAAATTAGCTATAAAATAATTAATTTTAAAAATAAAAATATAAAAAAATAAAAATAATTAATTAGTTTTAAAATAATTAATTTTAAAATAATATAATATTTTTCTCTTTTCTTTTTCTTTTCAAACAAAAAAATAAAATTAAAAAATAATTATGTGAAAAAAAATTAAAATAATAATATAATTAAAATAAATATTTTAATTCATTTTTATTTTTTTTCTTTTCTTTTTATCTTTTCTTTTCTTTTAATAATTATTTTTATTTTAAAAATTAATTCCAAATAATATAATTTTGCTAATATTATTTTTCTTAATTAATTCAAACCACCTACTGTTCATCTCTTCCTCACCAAAATTGAAACCCTAGAATCCGTCGACCCACCACCACCAGTCCATCAGTCGCCTACCCAAAGCCATAGAATCCGGCCAGAACAATACCCACACCATATCAAAATAAAAAACAGCCGATTAACCAAAAGGCGGCACAGAAAAGAGAGAAAGGCAGCAGCAGTTGTGAGATTAGAGATTTAGAAAGACAAGACTATAATTTGCTGTGAGATCAGATTTGCTCTATACTCATTATATTCGTAGGGATATGCCGCCGCTGCCACTGCTGCTTTGGTTATTATTTTTGTTTACTCCTACCGCCACGGCCACCACCACGGCCACCAGGACTACGGACGACAGGCCATTCACGGTGGCCTTCAGTGAACGTGAGGGTCTGTGAGATTAGAGATTTCAGTGAACGTGAGGGTCTGTGAGATTAGAGATTTCAGTGAATGTGAGGGTTTGTAGAAGAATTTTGTACAAGAGACAAGATCGAGCAATTTCAGTGAACGTGAGGGTCTGTGAGATTAGAGATTTACATAGATACTTAACAAGAAATTTGGGATTCAACGAGAGAGAGGGTCTGTGAGAGATAAGGTCTGTGATGGTGAAGATAACAAGAAATTTGGGATTTAGATAGATACTCAATCGGAACTTGAGAGATAAGGTATGAGAAATTTGAGAGATAATGTCTGAGAGATACTCAATCGGAATATTTAGATAGAAATTTGAGAGATAAGGTCTGAGAAATTTTTGTTCAGATGTAATTTTGGATCGGAAAAAGAAAAGAGAAAAATATTATATTATTTTAAAATTAATTATTTTATTTTAAAACTAATTAATTATTTTTATTTTTTTATTTTTATTTTTAAAATTAATTATTTTATAGCTAATTTTCTATTTTATGATAATTTGTATTGTTTGGAAAAAAAGATAAAAGAAAAAGAAAAAAGCCAACTAAGCTTTCTCCTGCCCAGTCAGTAAAGACACATAATTTTTTATTTTTTTCAAAAAGCCACGTAAGCAAATTGTTAACGTCTGTTACTCAAAATGGACGGAATGGGTTAATTGCACATTTTTAAAAAATTCAGTGGGCTAATTGAATATTTTAAAAGCACAGTGGCTAATTCGTTAAATCACTATAACCACAGTGGCCAAAAAGTGCTTTTTGCCTATTTTTTTTTGTATTTTCATTTATTTGATTTATTTAAAAAAAGAAAAGAAAAGAAAAGAAAAGGTCTCATTTGTCATGAAAATAAACTATTCTACAAAAAAATGATTACAATTATAAAATGACCCAATATTTTTAATTTTTTATCAAGGGCGGAGGGGGGTGCCGGGGGGTCCACGACCCCCTCTGTTGCGAGAAATTTTTTTATGTACTAGGGAGGGTCCAGCTTGAAATTCGGGAAGTCCGGGGGGTCCGAGATGCGTTGAGAAGAAGAAGGAATGGGAAGAAAAAAAAAGTAATTTTTTTTATAACTTAGAATTGGGTTGTTTGACTTGTTTCAGAACTAGCCCACACAAAGAAAAATATTTCTCATGTAGTCATGTTCGTATGTATTTTTTCTAAAAGTCATGATGGCCCATTAAGCCACTAAAGTCAACATATTACATATGTGATATTACCAAATAACAAAACTGCCACCACAAGTTCACACTGAAATAGAAACAGAAACAGAGCCACGGAGCACGAAGTAATTGTTCGCTGCTGCGGTGCTGCCTGCTGAAGAGTGGAGACTGAAGTGCCGCTGCTGCCTGGCGCCTGCTGCTGTCCTGCCATGGTGCCTCCAGACGCCAATCGACTCCATCACTCCAACTTCTAAGGTTAGGTTCTAACATTTTTTGTTTGATTTTTGTTCCTTAATTTCTGACTAAAAAATAGGGGTTTTCTTTGATTTATAAACCAAAATTGATATATTTTCGTTAATTCTAAGTGAGTTTTGTTACCAAATTTGGTTGCATTCATTCTAACTTCTAAGTGGGTTTCACTTATTTGAATTTAGGATTTTAATTGTTAATTTTGTGTTTCAATTTGTAATTGATTTTTTTTGTTTTAATTGAATTTGAGGAACTAATTGAAATGTTGAATTGCTTATGATTTATAATTATGATTTGGTTGAATGTTGAATTACTTGTGATTTAGGAATATGGAAAAATATTTTCAACGAACTAAGAGGCCGTTCACAACAACTACGTCACAAGACTCACAACCACAACCACAATCACAATCACAATCACAATCGCAACCACAACCGATTGAGCCGTTATGTGAGGATGTTAATGATATTATTGGTGATCCAGGATTGTGCAAATGCATCAACGAGTACGAGCCTCGGATTAGAGATGAAGTTAGAAGAAAATATGTGCAAATGGGCCCTTGTCAACCAATTTCTAATGTTTATCCGAAAATAAAAATAGGGGATAGAATGAGGGCTTTCCAATTTAATTGGTTCAAGAAATGGGAATGGTTGGAATATAACATTTCTAAAGATGCCGCATTTTGTTTTTGGTGTTATCTTTTTGGGGATAAAAAAGTTGGAGATGAGGTATTTACAAAAAAAGGATTTCGAAATTGGAAGAAAGCTTCAGAGAAATTTGGGGACCATATCGGAAGTGAAGGAAGTGCACACAACAATGCCCAGATTTCATATTTTGCTTTCAAAGATCAAAGGCAAAGTGTGACACGCAAGATATCTTCTGGAACACAAGTGCCTATCGCACTCGGTTGACAGCAAGTGTGGATGTTGTTCGATTGCTTCTAACATGCGGGTTGGCTTTTCGTGGGCATGATGAGTCGACACACTCGCTAAATAGAGGTAATTTTCTTGAAATACTTACTTGACATAGCTTGCGTTGTGATGAAGTTGACAAAGTAGTTAAAGAGAATGCACCTGTAAACCATCAATTTACTTCTCCTGATATTCAAAAACAAATTGTTAGTGCTTGTGCCTCAGAAACAACGAAAGATATTATTGATGATATTGGTGATAAATGCTTTACTTTATTGATTGATGAGGCTCGAGATAGTTCTGTAAAAGAGCAAATGGCCGTTGTTTTAAGATATTTAAACAACAAGGGAGAAATTTTAGAACGGTTTGTTGGAGTTGTTCATGTTAAAGACACCACCGCACTTTCTTTGAAAAATGCCATTCATAATTTTTTTGCTAAATATGGATTATCAATCTCACAAATTAGAGGTCAAGGATATGACGGGGCTTCTAACATGCGGGGTGAGCTAAATGGTTTGAAAACTCTGATTTTGAATGAAAATCCATGTGCAAGATATGTTCATTGTTTTGCTCACCAAATTTAGTTAGTTGTTGTGGCAAATGCTCAAGTAAACCAATTCGTGTGTAACTTTTTTGAATATGTGGCTTTGATAACGAATACGATTGGGGCTTCTTGCAAAAGAATGGATGAACTAAGACAAAAACAACATGAAAATATGGTGGAGCGTTTAGAAAAGGGTGATATTTCCATAAGAAGAGGTTTGAATCAAGAAACTAGTTTAGCTCGGCCGGGTGCTACACATTGGGGTTCACACTACAAAACAATTGTTCGTCTTCTATCTATGTGGTCATCAGTGGTTGAAGTTCTTCAGAATATATATGAAGATGGACAGGAATCCAAAAGTAAAGGCATTGTTGTGGGCTTGATCGATAAGATGGAAACATATGAGTTTGTATTCATTGCTCACTTGATGAAGGTAGTGTTGGGGTTGACAAATATTTTGTCACATTTTTTGCAACAAAAAGATCAGAATATTGTATAGGCCATGAATTTGGTTGTTACTACCAAGAGACAATTGCAACATCTCAGGGAGAATGGATGGGATGATCTATTAGGAGATGTGAATAGTTTTTGTTCTGAACATAATATTAGCATCCCTAATATGGAAGATAATGTTCCAGGTCGCCTTCGTTGCAAACACGCATACTTTCACCACTTTCGAGTTGAGATATTTTGTCAGGTATTCAATTGTTTTTCTCTATTTATACTTCTAATTATGTTTTTGAATATAGAATTAATTTTATTTTATATTTTTTAAGTTGTTGATCGTATTAGTTAAGAGACGGATAATCATTTCACTGAGACTAACACAGAATTGCTCTTGTGCATAGCATGTCTTGATCATAAGAATTCGTTCTCCAATTTTAGTTTTTCAAAGTTAGTTCGACATGCAGAACTATATCCACAAGACTTTTCAATGGATGATCGAATGGAGCTTAAAGAACAACGAAAGATGTGGATTTCCGAAATGAGAGGAAATGCAAGTTTTTCTAAACTAGAAAATGTCGGAGAACTTGCAACTAATATGGTTGAGGTGGGATATCACACTACTTTTCATTTAGTATATCTTCTTATCAAGTTGGCTTTAGTTTTGCCTGTTGCGACTGTTAGTGTGGAACGAGTATTTTCTGCGATGAATATTGTTAAGACAAATTTGCGCAACAAGATGGGAGATGACTTTCTCATCGACTGTTTGGTGTGCTATGTCGAGAGAGATATTTTTAGGCGCATTGATAATGAAATGATTATCCAACATTTTCAGAATATGAGAACTCGCCGGTTGAATTTATCGCCTTTACGGTCCGAACTCCAAAGAGAGACTCCGTCGTTCTAGTACCGTTACCGGTTCAACAATCAACAATGTGTTTCAATTTGTAATTGATTTTTTTTTCAATTGAATTTGAGTAACTAATTGAAATGTTGAATTACTTGTGATTTAGGATTATGATTTTGTTGAATGTTGAATTATTTGTGATTTAGGAATATGGAAAAAAAATCAACGAACTAAGAGGCCGTCGAAAAAAAAATTACATGCATAATCCGGACCCTCCCTTTTGAAATCCTCTGGCTCCGCCACTGTTAGTAATCATATTAAACGTTTTAATATGTATATAAAATAACAATTCATAATTTATTCAGTTATTAAGCACAAAATTTCGAGTATGTTGTAAGACCCCAACTTATTATTTAATGAAATTAAATTTCCTCTATTTATTATGTTGAAATAGTAAGGGTTGATTTGATTAATGTGGTAAGTTATAGGTAAAATGTGCAATTATTTCAAACAAGCAAGTGGTTTTAAAATATTCATTGTTGACAGGGAATATTCGTTTGGTCATGGAATATTTTTACTGTCGGGGAATATTCGTACGACGTCGCAGCCTTGTGTGGGCCCCATAACGGAAAGCAATTGGATGAAGAAAACGACAAGAATAAGTTGGTTATAAATAACGGCGTAGTTGTTACCGTTAATACTGTTGGAATACCCGGTGGTTAAAACACAGTAGCACACGGTATTACACCAATTATTGTTTCTTACGTAAGAATGCACTACTCAATAATTGTTACAGTAATTACTGTTCAGTATTTTATTTTATTGATTTAATAATCGTTGCGTTGATATTTTATATTACTGTTGTTTTAATAATTATCATTGCACAATATTTTCTATTATCGGAGCAATAATTCATATTATCTGAATAATATTATTAGATAACATTATTGGCAATGTCTAGAAAGTTCTATCTAAGGAGAGGTTTGGTCATCTAATTGCGCGCCAGTAAGGAGAGATCCTTATTGGAAAGCCCCCTCTTTCCTAGGAACTGCCTGGTTGTTAGTAATGTGATTCTGTAATACTATTTGTGAATAATTAATTATTAATTTATATGATGAGAAAAATATTGATTTTATGTGGATATAGATGGAGAAAATTTTTTAATGTGACAATTGTTGAAAATTAATATTTTATCTTTTTCTAATAAAATAATTCAATTAAATATATTATTTTAATAATATAATAATGGTGATATTTTTATAATAAATATGGGATATATGAGTAAATGAGGAGGAAGAGTATTTTTGTGGCATTAAATGATTAACCCATGTTTTGTGTGTCGGTAGACCCCAATTCTTGACCGAAATTTGATTATAGCTAGTAAAATCGTCCGTTTGTGGATTTCGGTCAATTTCTGTTTGGGATTTGGAAAAACTTTCTTCTGCAAAGTTGTAGAGAATAAAATTTTCTATGGAAAGGACATGTGGTTTGAATTTTTCTGACAAAAGGGCTATTTATTGTGAATTATTGAAGTTCCGAAGTTCCGAAATAATTGATTTTTAGAAATTTTATTTATTTTTATCAAGGAAAACGTTTTTTCCATTTGAGTGGCACATGTTAATGGTTGAATCAGCTGGTGAGGCGTGCTAAGAAAATTAAGAAAAGTATATTATTATTTTATTAAATTTTCTGCTTTGGTGTTCTAAACATTTTCCTATAAATAGGGTGCTTAGGTTATAATTAAAAACACACCAAAAACTGAAATCTTCTCTCTCTTTCTCCCTCGATATATTGAGCATATTCTTGTGAGTATCTTAATACTTTGAGTATTACTATACGGTGCAAGTTCAAGTCATAGCCTATATCCGGTATTTCAACTAGAAGTATCAACTAGAAGTACTATCTTTTCGAGGTAAGGGATGTTATTTTTTTTTAAATGATATTATTTTTTTCAATATCATTATGCCGAAATATGTGTTTAAACTTTTAATCAAATTTGGAACTTTTTGTGTCGGAGTTACTATTCACGTATACGGCACTATTCACGTATATGGTACTATTCACGAATACGGCACTATTCATCGAAAAATGAAATTTTTTCCTTTTCGTTCAAAATATCTATTATGGATACTAGATTTGATTGTATCCATGTTTTGATCATTCTTGAATTTTACTTCACTATGATTATTTATGAGGTATTTTTGGACATGAAATAGCTGAAATACGAATCCTTGATATTTATTCTTTTGTTTCACTGAATTCATTTTCTTTAAAATATTTTTCATCATCCTCAGTCCTAAATGATGATATTATTGAATATCTTTAGCCTATAGTGCAAAGATAAATGATTTTATAATGAATATCTTTGGCATGTAGTGCAAATATGAATAGGTGTTGAGATGAACATGACCGACTGATGAATATCTTTGGCCTGTAGTGCAAAGATAAAATTTGATTCAAGATGAATATTGATTGATGTTACAGGGATAAAATATTGACGATTGACTTTTAAATTCATAGATAATAGTAGATTTTATTCTCTACGTAACTCTTCTATGAATTATTATTTTCGCTGCGAATATTGATTTGAAACTTGTTGTCTATTGTATTTTATCAGATTTTTTTCTTGTTGAAGACTAACTGATAATTTGTTTTATATTATCTTAGTCATAATATTCTTTACTGCGCTAGTTGAGCTCACCCTTTTCCTTTTTGTTCTATTTTTTTTTCAGGAGGCGAGAATGTAGCGAGTACTAGTCGGGGTACGGAATGAAGGTTCTAGGAAGTTATTTTAGTAGTACTCACCATTTTTGTAAAGTATTGTATCAATAATTATAATGAGGACTTAGTTGGGTATGTATATTGTCTAGATGACAATATCTGTATTTAAACTCACAGTTTATGAGTTGTATTAATAAAGTTGTAGTTGTTTCTGTACCATGTTATTGACGACTCAGAATGAGTGATGTATACCTATTTTGGGGGCGTTACATATGTTGTCAATGATAAATTAAACTTATAATAATAAATAATCAAACAACACTATATTTTGTATGGACAATGAATTATTTTAATTAAACTAAACATGTTGACAAACAAAAAAACTAAAAAATATATATAAATTATGTGGTTAATACAGATATTTATGTCTCAGTTACTAAATATAAAGGATATTTTTGTCTAAATAAAAATTTCAAGATAACCATTATGTGATAATCTCATATTACCACTTATTTTTTTGATTATTTGATTACTTGAAAATCTTGATATTTTACTAGATAAGTAGATATCTGATTACTGAAAATATAAGATTATTAGTATAATAAACACTATATATAAAAATGAAACCCCGGGTTACCGATGTAGACCCCGGGGGGTTGAGGTGTGGGGGACTTGTTAAAACCCCAACAATTAATGAAAATTTGTAAAAAAATTACTCAAAGATGAAACAACTAATAATAAAAGTTTTTTTAAGAATCTATACTATACTATTAAAATATTTATAATAATTTTTCAATAATATAACAAGTAATAACATTATATATATATATATATATATATATATACATACACACCTCTTATTGACCCCTAATATGTCTTTCTAATCAAAATTTTGTTAATAAATATTTAAATTTCTTATGTTATAAAAATAATATAAATTAGATTATTATTTCTTTTAAAAATATTAGAGAAAGATGCATACATCAAAGCATGGAATTGAGAAAGTTATAAAAAATTCAATTTGATCTCGTATATTAAAAAATTATAAAATTTTATTGGGTCAAATTATTCATTACACTAAAATTACTTCTAAATTTATCATGTATCATAAAATAATTTTTTTTCAGTGGGGTCAATTGACCCCACACTCTAAAGGATGGCTTTGCCCCTGATTTCACACCCTCATTTAATTGGACAATAAATCAATCATTATCCAACTCATCTTCATTTTCAAATTATAAAATTAATATTGACTTATTTTTTAAAAATTAATTACAAACGTATTTAAAATTGATATAATTTTATTTAATTCATGTCAATATAATTATAATATTATAAAATTACTATTAATTATAAAATTTATTATTTTCAAATTTTAAATGAATCATATTGATTTTAAATTTAAAAATATCACAAATTAACTTTTTAAAAGATAATATTGATCTTATGTACATTTGCAACAACAATCTATTTAATACTCACTTTATAAATTACTTAAAATTTTAAATAAAATAAAAGTTATTTTACAGTGGAATACAATTGATAAATTAGTACTCTTTTATAAATTACAAGATTAGTATTAATTTTTATAAGTCAATTTGATGCATTCTCAAACTTAATAATTTTGTTAAAAATTGTAAAAATAATAAATGTTATAAGTAGTAGTATCTTTTTTCTAAACAAGTTACAATATGTATTGATTAAATTTATATTAATTTTAAATTTAAAAATATCACATACTTACTTTAAAAAATATTAATAAATTAATAGCGCTTTTTTAATTAAAAACAAGAGATTGTAGTATATTACATATATTATAATTGTTGAAACTTTTAAATTTTAACTTTCAAAATACTTTATGACTATGAATAAATATGAATGCTTTAAGTGGAAGATTTTAACTATAACTAATACTCCCTCCGTCTCATAGTTATAGGCTGATTTTTTATTTTGGGATGTCCCAATATACATGTTACTTACTATTTATAAAATTTAGTTGGTTTATTGTTTTACTTTTATGCCCTTATAATAAATATTCAACCATTACTTTATTTTTTTGAAAAATAACATTCAATGTCATTATTGTTATCACCATATTTAATGTTGTTGTATTCTCAATAAAAGAATTCAACTTTTTAGGCTCAATAAATGAATTTGAAATAACATAAACGTTTTTGTGATTGGTTGAAAGTTTATGTAGATTAAAAATTTATCTTCGGTTAAAGTTATATTTTAATGGTCAGTGCACGTTGATCAATTAAGTTGAGAGTTTCAGTGTGATAAGTAAGAAGTAATTAACTTATTCATTAATTTCATATTAAGGGGTATATGTGAATTTTTTTTGTTAAAATTGCCACTTAAATTGATTTTTTTAAATTATGTGCCAAAATAAATCAGCCTATAACTATGAGACGGAGGGAGTAATATTTTTACACCTCAATTATATACAAAATAATTAAATATGAAAATAATTATAAAATTAAATATTCAGTATAAACGGTACGGTACCCAATAATTAATGCCGCAAAGGAAATCAAAATTGAAGATACGTGTAATGAGAGGGTTAATCACAACTCACAAGAGTCGAGGGAGAATCAATTAAGAGTAATTGTGCATCAATCACCAGAGAAAATCAAGCCATATATTTTCATCATTTATTCTTTTGAAATGTTACAACATTAATTGAATATATTAGTCAAAATATCCTTAATTTGTATTTTTTACAAAGTGTGAAATTGTGTTTAATCTACACAAAATTCAGATGATCTTTTTAAGGATAAAATTACATGTAGAAAATATCACAAATATATATATATATATAGAAGCCGGATTAGGTCCGGACTCCCGGACCTGATCAAAATCCGGACCTTTTTTTTTTTGCTTTTTTTTGAAACAACTAAAAAAAAAATTATGGAACTAATTTTTTTACACAATACAGTATTTTTGGCATGATTTGGATGCCTATACCAAAATATTTCTGTACAGTCTGGGCAGACTGTACATACATTGGTTGGTGTAGGTATTAAAAACACACCCAAAACACTGTATTATGGAAAAATTTTAGTTCCATAATTTTTTTTTAGTTGTTCTACAAAAAAAAAAAATTGGTCCGGATTTTGATCAGGTCCGGACTCCCGGAATGATCATATATATATACAGGTGAGGGAGCCCTTACTTTCTTAAAATGCGGGATTTTTTTTAAAACAACTAAAAAAAAAGTTTAATATTTTATGGAACTTTACTGACCTGTATTGTTATATGTATCCAAATTATACCTAAAACACTGTATTATGAAAAAATTTCAGTTCCATAAAATATAAATTTTTTTAGTTGTTAAAAAAACAAAAAAAAATGCGCATTTAAGAAAGTAAGGGCTCCCTTACAGGAACTGGACCATATATATATATATATATATATATATATAAATACAAATAACATCTAGAGCGTCCGTTCCAATGATCAATAGTTAGTTGAGATTATAAGGGTGGACACGTCGTCTGCTAGCGGATAAATTAAATAAATAACTTAGACAATTACACGCTCAATTAAATAGTCCGCTAGCGGATAAGTATTTTACTAATCTCAGAATAAGAATTTGAATTTATTAATTAAGGTTTAAATTTTATTAATTAGAATTTAGGATTTATTAGGATTTATTAATCGAATTTTTTCCATACCCTTATTTTATAATGTATTTTGGAAGATGTTGCATTAAATGTTTTTTCTACAAAAGCTAGGCTAGGGAAAGAAACGTAGTCATGTAGATAACTAAAACGGCCCTGTCAATCAACTTAAATGAGTTGTTTTTCAAAAGTAGTAATGAAAACGAAACTCGTACGTAGTATCTCTAAAATAATATTATTATGGTTTAATCACAAGCCATTTCCGTGTAAGAAGCCTATTGCTTGACAAAAAACATGCACGGCTACTCATTAATGTTAGTTGCGTCTGAATTGAATGAATGAAATAAAAAATAAAATAAAATAATTTTAAAATATTTTAAATATAAGTTTAACCGTTGGTGATGGTGGGTATTATCTTATAATGACAAAATTATTATTATTATTATTATTATTATTATTATTATATATATATATATCTCACCTTCTCTACATAAAATAAAAAAAACAAAGAGATGAAATGAATTTATATTCAATTGAAATGGTTTGTCCTCCATCAAATATATTATTTTTATTATATAATGGTACACAATAAAAGAAAGAAAAAGCAAATTCAATCATCCATGTATTATTCCATGTGATTGAACCTTGAAGTATATCTCTCTTTAATATTTGTGGGACTACAAGTATCTAACTCGATCGGTGTGGCTGATGAATAGTCCCAATCTCAATATGTATAAAGAGTTTTTGACCTTTGGTCCAATTTTTTTTATTGTCTTTTAAAAAATGTGAAGTATACACGAATTTTTATAAAATTCAATGATTTAGGTATAATTTAGATACATACTATAAAATATAATTTTGTAAAAATTATCGTTGAAATAAATACTACACATTTTTTAAAGGCAATACGAAAAAATATCTGGAACCGGTCACAACTCCCGGTGCATTTGGTTATAGTGCTTGCAAGTTTGGAACGCATTTGAAGGTTTTGAACTCGTTAAACGCAATTGAAAATTTTATTTGTTTACAAACAGCTTATTTCAAACGATGTTTTAGGATCTCTAAATACTACCGTTACGATCGCCGGTAACCGAATATACCCATAGTTGCTAATTATCTAGTTCATAATTTAGTCAAAAACAAATTTTGATGAATTAATGTTTAATACTTCTTCTGTTCGATAATAAATGTCTTGTCTGTTAACTTTTTATATAATTTACGATTTTCATTACTGTATTGCTTATCAAATGAATTCTATCAATTTTTAAATTTGAAAATATCATAAATTAACTTTAAAAAATCAGTATTAATCTTAGAAGGTGATGTTGAGTTGATAAACATATTATATGACAAAATGATTGTTGGTTAATTAGACTTGTCTTGGCCACCAGGCCCATTTCACGATTTCAATCCAATCCAATCCAATGCATCCAACTTTATGCATCAAATCCAATGGCAATGGGGAGTTATGTCATTTGGATTTTGGAGCTAATTATGAAAATTTTAAAATTTTATTTACAAAATATTGCAAAAAATAAATTGAAAGTATGGAAGATAAAACTTCAATTATACAAAACATCCTTCCTGCTCCTTATTCAATTAGTCATGTTTTGTAAAGAGTTCTTCTCTGTTTTTATTTTTTAAAAAAAATATGTAATATTTATTTTAACGAATTTTTTTATAAAATTTAATAATTTAGATATAATTTAAATATATATAAAAAATAAAATTTTGCAAAAATTATCGTTAGAATAAATAATACACAGTTTTTGAAATGTAATACAAAAAAATAAAAATTGAAATCTGGACCGGTCGCTACTCAGTACTCCCGGTCAGCCTAGAATTTTTCATTAATTTTTTAATACAATAAATACAGACAAAGGATCACGTGACCTTCACGTGTCACAGGGCTTAAGGAGGGTTTTTGATTCTTCGCCCTTTTCATGCCCCTAGTGCGTCTGTGTCATTCCCGAAATGAGTGAAGCCGTCCATCTTAATCAATTCAGTCCATAAACCCTATCATCTCTAAACCCTAAACCATGAAATCTCTCTCTCCTAAAACTCTTTTCTTTTTCTCTTCACGAACCCTATTCAGCAATTCCAAAATTCCCCCAAATACCCTGTTCAAATTCTCCCATTTCTCAACCTCACCCGTCCAATTCCACTCTTCTTCACACTCTCCTCCTTCTTCTTCTTCACACCCTTCTCGGCTGCACGAAGAAGAAAGCCGCCTTGTTAGGGTTTCAGTTTGGTGGGATTTTGAAAACTGCTCAGTACCTGCTGGTAGCCATGTGTCTAGAGTAGCTCAAAGTATTACATCTGCAGTTAGGGCAAATGGTATAAAGGGTCCGATTCAGATTACGGCTTTCGGAGATGTAATGCAGATGTCCAGGTCGAATCAGGTGGCTTTATCGTCCACTGGGATTAATCTCACTCACAGTTCCTCGTGGTTTGTTTTCAATCATTTTCATTTTTATTGAATTATGATATCTATATAACAAAATATAAGTGATTTTGAATTTCACGCTCACCCTAATAAATCATATCTGGGCCGTCCAAAGTTTGGATAAATCCACCGTCCATGTAGTGCCGGAGGCACGAGACACTAGTTTATATACATGGATTGTTGCTGAACAATTGTATGCACATAAAGATTCAAATTTTGAGGAGTATGGATGTTACGAGTTGGATTAAATGTTTTGCTTGTTATGTCAGGTGACTTAGCTGGAAATGTATTAATTCATATTTAGACTAACATAAAGATGAGTATACTCTAGAAACAGTTGAAGGGTAGTTTGTTGTTTTGACTTAAAATTCTCCACAATTACTAAAATCGTCGATTTTCTGTATTAAATGAACTATTGTTAAAATTATGTGGTCATAGAGTAAAAACCTTGTTTTTTTACTTTTTTATCAGAATGACGTGGAAGTGAAATTAACTTGGAAAAATCTAAGGGACAGTTGTAAGTGTAGTTTGAATTTCTTGAACAATCAGATTGACAAAGCAATTGTTTTTTTTTTCTTTTTGTTGCTGTTATTTATGGTTTTGACTAACATACCAAACCAAAATTCATCTAAGCCAAATCCGGCATTAGCTTATTATAACAACACATGTAATGTATTATATCTGGCCCGCTGTTGCAAAGGCAGTAAAATTATCCTCTATTTTCTTGCTCCTAATTGTTTGCAATGATGTATTTTTGCAATGCAGATGGAAAGAACAGTGCTGATAGGTCTCTACTTGTTGAACTTATGTGCTGGGTTTCGCAAAATCCTCCACCAGCACATCTTTTCTTAATTTCTAGTGACAGAGATTTTGCTAACATTTTACACCGATTAAGATTGAACAACTACAATATTTTACTTTCTAGCTCAGATGATGCTCCTGCGGTTCTCTGCAGTGCTGCAAGTATTATGTGGGGTTGGAATGCTTTGGTTAGAGGGGAAAACCTTTGCGGAAAGCATTTTAACAAGCCTCCAGATGGTCCTTATGATTCTTGGTACGGCAAATACGGGTTGCCTCTTGAGGACCCCTTTGCTGTTACTGAGCAACCAGCATCTTCACGGGCTCAGGGTTCATCTGAATCAGGTTCAGAACCCAACCTTCGTCCAATTCCAAAGGTTGTTGTGGAGAAGATTCGTCATATATTGAACTCGTACCCTGAAGGAATTTCAGTTACAGAGCTTCGTTCAGAGTTGGGGAAGACTAATGTGAAATTAGATAAAGATTTGTATGGATATAAAAAGTTTTCATGTTTTCTATTTTCAAATTCACACATTCTGAAGATTCAATCTTGCGGTGAAGGTCAGCTCTCTATTCGTAGCATTGCCCCTAAAGTTCTTCAGCCTGCTGAGGATGCAACAGGCATAACTTCGGGGACGGTCACTAAAAATGGGGACCTAGATCGAGACATTTCTTCAAAGAGAAATAGTAGAGACAGCTCTTGTTCAGGTTTGGAAAAGAAAACACCATTGCCTCCAAATCCAAAAGTAAATGCGGGAGAGCTTCTGAAAAAGTTGCAGGAATCACCAAAGCAGGTGGAAGAATCATTAAAGAAAGTGTCGGATACCTCTCCACGTGTTGAGAAGACAAATAAATCTGATGTTGTGAGGGAGCCTCTAAGAAAGTTGAAGGAATCACAAAATCAGGTGGAAGAACCATCAAAAAAAGTGTCAGATCCCCTTCCATATGTTGAGATGGAAAACAATGCTGAAAAAAATCCTATATCTGAAGTGGGATTTTTAAAGGTTATCTGGAGAAAATGGTTTGGCGCTAAAGATAGTGGTTCGGTGGAGAAGAGTAGTGGAAAACCAGATAAAAATGATACTTCCAATCGTAGCTCTGAAAAGATAAAAGAAACTAAGAAAAATTCTGTGGATTTGACCAGTCAAAGTGCTTCTCTAATAGGTCTTGATTCAAAGTCTTCATCCACACATGAAGTAATAGTTGATGAAAATAGTGCTAGGAGCTGTGAAGCCAATGATGATAGATCTGGCAAGGGCCCTGGCTTTTTTAACAAGATCATTAAGTGGTGTAAATTTTTTAGTAGCTCGAAGTCGGACAGTGCAAGTGAATTAAGCAGTGATAATCTGAGCATTATTGAGGGTGAAAACAAGGAGCAGCATATATTCTCAACGGAATCTTTTTGGAATAACATGGTTGCATTTGTAGATACGCCTAGAGGTTCAAATGTGATCACGCAGTCAAAAACCAGGTACATGCTTGCTTGATTTATCGTAGCTTCTTCAGTTTCTGGTTTTTGTTTCTGTTAATTATCAGCCACACATCTCTTGCTCGTGCTTTATATTACAAGTTTCCCGTATCAAAATATCTTTTGTTTCGTATTGTTTTTTATTGAATTTTATTGTAAACATAATCTATGACATTATTGAGGCCACTAAGTAGAGTGGACTTTCGGGATGAGCATAATTTGCAATTTTCCACAAAATGCAGTTGGTAATTCATATGCATAGTTATCATGGCGTCTCCTAGGCGACGGTTAGGCGTCCTGACGCTAGAGAAGGAAAAGGTGACGCCTTGGACGCTGAGCTGCCAAGGATCACGCCTTGGTAGTTGGCCCAAGTTATAAGTGATTTAAGTCATTTGGTACCCATAACTCATCAACCCATAGATTTGTTATATGGTGTAATTTTATTACCTATTAGATTTGTAATGTGTGATGGTTGACTTGGTTGATTCTTCATTTTTACGTAGTGTTTGTTGACTTGTTCTACTAGTTTTCAATATCAATTGTTTTATTTTGAATTGTGAGGTATTCATATAATTATGTTTTTAATTGGATTCCATAGTGTTAGTTATGATATTTTGAGTTTTAATGTATATACTTTTTTTTAAGTTCAATACACTTTTTAAGTAAAATTAACAAACTGTATAAATTGTATATTGTTAACGACTTGTCACCATACAGACGCCATGGCGGGCGCCTTATCGCCTAGACGTCCTGGCGGTCAACTACCACCACGTCTCGCTGTGGCGCTGTGAGCTTGTGACCAAGTTGATACAAATTTGACTTATGCTACCTTATTATTACGTGTTAATTAAATGCACCATATACTTGGGAGTAAATTTCATATTTATTATGTAGTAGAAAACAAATCAACTCATAGAATTAAAATATATCAAATGTCATGTATCTATATAGCACTTTAGTATAGAAAAAAAAGGTGGAAAAGAAGTTTAAGATTCATTATCTAAGAGCTCCTACAGGTTATAAGCCTGGCTAACCAAGTACGGAATGTAATTTTAGCAGCTAGGAGTTGGAAATGAAATATTCTGTTGATTATTATAATTACTGATACTGTTTATATTAAGGAAAACCAGATTATCGGTATTTGAACTCAGCTTCTCAATCAAATTGTTAGTTCCATATACTTGACTATGATTTTGGATTGTAAGATTTTTATGTTTTGGAAATTTATAAGTGATCTATAGTTTTTTAAATGTTGGAATTGTGATCTTTTGAATGAAGCATTCACATAGTTGACCAAGTACAATAGTCATTGAAATTGGTGAATTGATAAATTCATTATTTATGATTGCTCAGAATCATAACTGATAAAAAAAAATCCTTGTTTTTTGCATTTTGTCAGAAAAGAGATGGCACGGAATTTGAGAAAGGACGGACCTTCTGTTCTCAGATATCTCATTGAAAGTGATCTTCTTCACCTTGTGGACTTGTTAATCTCGGATAAGAAATGGGTGAAAGAATCCTCCTCTCAGAAGTTTCCTTTTAAAATCATTCGGCCAGCTGAAAAGGGGTCTGTAAGTAATACTGTTAATTCACATAATTCAAATAGTCTGAGATCTATCTTTCTGGATACGCAGTCACTGTCTGATTCAAAGAAGCTGCCGGAACATGGAGAAAAAAGAAACCAAGATGTTTCTCATACTGGGGTTTCTCCACCGGCAATTGACAAAAATCTCTCCAAGTCCAGAGATCAGATTTTGGCTGATTGCGATAAGCTTGTGGAGCACATTGTCAAAGAATATCCTTCAGGTTTCAATATTGGGGGCTTTAGGAAACTGTTCTTGGACAGGTATGGCTATTCTCTGGATGTACAAAAGTTAGGTTATCAAAAATTGGTAAACCTGTTACAGATAATGCCTCAGGTGACGATCGAGTCTAACCACATCATACCAGAACTTCCTTCCGGCAAAGTCCAGAAGAGTTCTGGCATAGAACTTGCTTGTAATAATGGTCCACAAAACAATGGTGGTGGTACAATAGCTAAATCAGATAGTGATTTTTCAGCCACTTCTAGGAAGTATGATAATCTCGATTCCGAGTGGGAGGAACTTGGGCCAGTTTGCCACACAAGTCCCAAAAGAAATGATATGGAAAGCTCTAGTAGGAAATTGAAAGAAGAAACCATAGGACAGGTAAATCATAAATATGAAACTTTATCAGACGATTCCTTCTCTGGCTCAGATGACGAGAGCTTATCCTCAACAGGATCAGAAGGACAAGGTAAGCCTAGTATAAAAGGGGAAGATTCATTGATACAGATTCTCGATTCATGGCAGTTCAGCAAGGAGCAGGATAACAGGAAAGCTCCCATGGAAAGCTATAAACGGAAGCAAAGACCTCCTACCAGCTATTCATTTGTTTCTGACAAAGTTGTGGACGATAAGAATAAGTTAGTTGATGGCATATTAGGTAGCTTGAAGAAATCCAATGAAATGTCGTTGATATCAAAGATCCAGGCTTGAAGAAAAGTATCTGCCAGTTGCCACATTCGGCTACTTGGATAATAGGATTCCGGTTTGTCAAAGGAGTTCCTAATGAAAAAGACTAGTTGGTCTCTTTTCATGCATCATTTTGGTTATATTTGTAGGACTAGTATGATTGTGCAGAGGATAGGTGGAAAGTCTGGACTTGGATTCAATTAGCCACAAGTTTATTTTTTACATTTTGAACCCATAATTAGGGTAAACTAACTAGTCGTTGATTTTTTGAGTTTTGTACTTCATAAAATTATTGCATAACAAGATACAGCAAGTATGGACCCTTTTTGTGGCCACTCACATGAATGGATACCCTCTAAATATCACATGAACACATACTTATGATGGAAGGAGGATTCACAGATCAAATATTAAGAAGAGGGGAGTGGAGATGTATGTAGGGCTGAAATTTGGACCAAATAATTTGGGCACAATTCAAACTTGATTTGAAAAAATATGAGTTGAGACTTGGTTTGTTAATAATATGATTCAGGTACGAGTACAAAAAATATATGAGAAAATTATATTATACTTGACTTGTTTTGGGTTTAAATTATTTGATTTTTTGATCAATATTCAATACAGATACATATTTGAATTGATGTTTGATATATACTCTGATAATATATACATAGTTAAATAAAATTAGAATAATTAATTATTATTTTGTGCTTTGTTTAGGAAAGATTGTGGTTAATTCTCGTAAATTATATAAACATCAAATAATTGGGAGAAATGAAATCATCTAAAACATAGTAATAAGAAGAAAATAGAATCATATTGCGAAAGTTTTATGATGAGTTACAATTGCAAGGTGCATCATGCCATTGAATATGATTATTACGTTAGCCCCGGCAACAAAATATAAGAAGATAACAAAAGAAAATTGATGATATCGTACAAAATATAAATTTCCAAATGAATTCGGAAGTTTTGGAATTGGGGTTGAGTGACAAATAGAAAGGTATGATCATGATTTGTATGGTTAGACCTTCGAGTGACAAATAGAAAGGTATGGGAAGTGCAGCATTTCTGCATGGCCACCTTGACAAAGTATAAGATGCACCTTGACCAAATCATACATCTATAAATACCCTTTGTCTTCATAAACAAAAATGCAAGTCCCGCGCGAGTACAAAAATTAATTAAATAAAAAAACCCAAAAATGGTTCTAGAGCATCAGAGCTGTATTGAGGGTGGTTACTACTCAACTCCTCATCATCCGGTTGTGCCTCCTACTGGTGCAGCCAATTATGCGGCGGCGGCCAAGGGCGGAGCTAGGAATTTTTGTCGCCCTGGGCTATTAAGTACCAACCATATATGCAAGAAATTGTCCCACCAAGATCGATCATAAATTGAAAATATATATAAAGGTTACCTTGGCTAATTCACAAGTTTTAGCATAACAACCTCTTAGAGGCAAAATTTCAAACACCTTGAAGGCGTACTCTAAAATTCCATATTTCATAAGCATATATAATAGAGGAGCTTAGCCAAAAATTTCATCCTTATTACTCCAATTAACATATATATAACCTCCCATCACATCGACAAAGTAATTTCAATACGTTATTTATTTCAAAATCACGAATTTAACAAGTATAAACTAGTTGTCGTTGATGCACTTTCTCTTGGTTTAAAGAAAGAAAACAAAGTTTTTTCTCTCTTGCTTTCTTGACTTTCCATTGTGGCTTATAAGATTGTTTAACAGCTGGATTTTTAACAAAAAAATTGGTTCAATTGAAAGATTATATTGAATGATTATAGTGAAAAATAACATACTGAATGCTAATAGTATCATTAGATTTCAAAACCTAGATAAGTAAATTAGTCAAAGCATGGCATACAACAAGCATAATATCAACCAAGTACTCCTATCTTAGTAATGTGCCACAATTAGTAACAAATGATGCATGAACAAGTAAACATCAAAATTAAACAAGATAGAGGCCAACATAACACTAAAAACTACTCCCTCCAGGATGTAAAAAAAAATAAGGACATCACAGTATTTGAGGATACTAGATTAAATAAACAGAACTATATCTTAAGAATAAAGATAAAGACACGAGGGAAAAAACACTTGGATAAAATCATAAACACTAACTAAAAATTATTGTACAACCCTTTAAAGACAGATGAGAACCCCAAGCAAATATTTCTTAATACAAGAAAATAGGAAAACAATATTGAATTGGACTATTAAAAACATATAAGTACTAAATATTTTTCAAAAACTCCACCCGGGCTAAAGCCCACCTTAGCCTATACATGGCTCCGCCCATGGCGGCGGCGGCTCACCACCAATCTAGTTATGGTTCTGCAGCTGGTTACCCTCACCACCAGGCTCATTAAGACTACAACCACGGCTCGCAGTACTATGGGGCGGTGCACCATGGCGTGGCGTATACCGAAGGATATGGTTGCCCGTTTACGGCCCTGAGGGCAGGCTGCTGGTTGAGGAAGGGATGCTGATGAATAAGATGAAGAATATAATAAGGCTTCCCATATGTGTGTAATATTTATGCTTAATATGATGGACTAGGCTTTGGCAGTAGCTAAAGGACCTAGCTAAATAATGTTTTAAGTTGTTTAATTATTAATGCCAAATGAATAAATTAATTGTGGATTTGGTTTCTTAGTTTGTGACTGACTGACTGCTATGTTGGTCTAAAATTACTGTAATGTTCTCCAAACTTAGGGCCTGTTTGATAGCTCCTGACTGGATCTGAATGATCAAAAAGTTGATTCAGTATGTGATTGTTTGAATAAATTACACTCTGAATGGAACCAAATTACTTCTGACCGAACCGAACCAACACCAAGTGGGTATAACTCAGATGATCATTCGGATAGATAGAGAGAAAATGAATAGATTGACGAGTGGGATGGGAGTAATTTGTGTTTTCATTAATTTAACTTGAAAGTAGAAAGTTTTGTGTAGAAAATTAGTGCATTCTTTGTGTTTTTGGAGATTTGAGTTTTATTTTATTTGATTTTTGCATTTAGTAGGACTGAGGGGGTAAAATAGTAAAAAAAAATATTATTCAGATGTTCCATATATATCAATTACAAAACTATTTTTTTCATTCAGTATTCAGAATTTTATTTCATTCAACTCTTTCAAAATTATATTTTATTCAATTTTATTAAACACCCACTTAATACCTTGATCAACTTCCAATTAAATCAGGTTATGGTACCAAAAAAAAAGCTTATGATTTTACTTCAAACGCAAATATTTTGAGGGTCCACGTAACATTTTTATGTTATTTTTACTCCAAGATTTGTCGACAAAAAGTCATGAGAATGACCATGCACGTTCTCTTTCAAGGATATGATATATCCGCAGTGGCCAAGTCACGTCAATTTTATAGGGTCAATTAATTCTATCTAAAAAAAATTATTTTATAATATAAGGTTAATTTTAAAATTTTTAAATAATATATATAAATTGATCCCATTAAAATTTTATAAATTTTCTATTATACGGGGTCAAATTAAAAATTTATAATTTTGTCAATCAAATTTTAATCATATATGACTCGTATCCTTTCAATATATGTATCTCTCTATAATATTTTAAACTAAATAATAATCTAATTTATATTATTTTTAAAAATAAATAATAAATTACTTATGAACAATTGTGATTAAAAAAAATCTATTATGAGTCAATATAGTGTATATATACCATATATTATTATTCATTATATTTTTATTATAATATAATATATATATATATACACCCAAAAGTATAAAGTATTAAAAAAATTATCTCAGGGACGCTGTCCCCGTACCCAACTAATTTTTTTTTATAATTTAATAATAATTTTGACCTCACTACTAAAAATTTCTGGCCACCACTGTATATCAGTGTACTCCTTCCAAGTGTAATTGTAAATGTAATTTTTAATTTTTAAATAAAATAATAAGTTTGGTTGATTCGTAGGCTGAATTTGAAAGTATTTCGATTTGACTTTTAAAATATACTAATAATTTTAAATGTATTTAAAATGTATGACATAAGCAAAAATTGTTCAAGGATATTTTTGAGAATAAATTAATTAGGAACACAAAAATAAAATAATAAAAGCAGCTGAAACCTGCAAATTCAGCCGACGTAAAGTACGAATTCGGCGGAACTGGAGAGGCTAATCAAGCAGTGATACGACATAACAAAGTAACTGATCAAAGCATTACAAACAAAAAGAGGTGGAAAACCTTTTCAAACATGACTATTAGACATAGAACCCAACACATGAGTTAAGGAATATGCAACACCGTTCACTAATCGCTTAACAAAACAAATACGACAATACTCAATCAATATCAAGGAGTTGCTTACAATCATCAATAACCAAACCTAAAGGATCGGGAAAGGAATCTGATCCCCGAATAGCTGAACAAGATTGAAAGCATCTGATTTAAGGATCATTTTCGCTGCTTGACGAGTCTTTAACCAGCTAAGGGCCTCTCTGCAGCTGATTGCTTCCGCCATTTCAGGATCCAAATGACCCGCAAAATAGCCACACCCAGCAGCAACCAAAGAACCATCACAGTCTCTAATCACCCAACCATAACCAAGCTTTGTCTCTTGATTAAAAAATGTACCGTCAAAATTACATTTGATCCAACCTTTTCCTGGCCTAGACCAACAAATGTGTCCATCTTCAGATATGGAAGTATTGCCATTTATAAGCTTTCCTTGAGCGATAGTCCATTGGAAAAGATAAGAACTTGCAAGATTTAGCAAGCTAGCTGGCTTTTGGACCCGATTATTTCATAACACCTCATTTCGATTCCGCCAAATACACCAAATAATTATACAAGATAGCTTAATCTCCTCATATGTGAACCACTAACCAACAAACTAGAGAACCACTCAAAGAAATTTTGGTTACCTAGGGGAACAAAACGCAAAGTTGACAACCTCCAACATTCTTTCGCAAAAGGACAGGAGGTAAACACATGATGACTGGATTCTGCCACAGAGTTACTGTGACACCCCCGAATCCGGGTCCTCTGACCCCGGTCCGGTCATCACGATAAAATACAAACATCCACCTCTAAATAACATACGATAACTAAAATGCGGAATATAATAAACGTACGTCGTTCATTCAAAAGGTGTTACTAGTCCCAAGATTCGATAACCTTAATACAATCTTACAAACATACCCTAAAATAGTCATTAGGGTTCATATTACATATCAGTAATTTAAACTAGGCATAAAGTAAAGTCTGTTCCTCGCAACTATTCTACATCTTTCCTTTACCCTTGTCCTTTCTTGAGGTCTCGGGCTTAGCTGCAATATAATTTATGATATAGCAAGGATGAGCAACAAGTTTGCTTAGCAAGTTTAAATACAACAATAAGGATATATCATGATGAATGGAAAATATTTGACAATGAATTCAATAATATGAATATCTGAAGGATTCAACAATATGAATATTGAAAGCAAAGATAATGATTTCTTTTTAGAATAACTGATAGTCAAGTAGACTTTGAACTATAAAACTCTAATGGAATCTATAGTTGATTGACCCTTTGGTTACTGGCTACAGAATAAGTACTTGAGGGGATCAGCCTCGCGTACACCATGTATATGCATAATATTTAAATCTGCTCTTTGTATCTTATTTTAGATACCTGGGGTACCCCTCTATCATAAAAGGGGTGTTCTTTCAGTCTAAGAATTCTTACCATCAATTGGTTTGGATAGCTTTTATAAAACTTCATACACTTACCTAACCGAACAAGGGTTCAGACTCTATCTGACACAGTTCAAGAATTATAGAACTTTAAATGATGTACAAGTCCAAGACTGTACGAACTCAAATGCACTAAGTGTGAACATCAATAATATCAATGTGGAATAATTGTAAAGTAATTAAACCACTTAATGGCATGCTTGGAAATAAAGTTCAAGCTTAAATGAATAATTTTCAATTTAACAATAACCTGCTCAATACAATATGAGGAGGATAGGAAACTCTCACAAAACTCAAAGTTGTGTAAGTTAAGAACTTGCAACACAATAAAAATAGTGTTCGAATACTTGCTCAAGTAAAAGAGTAAGAATTAATGAACTTGCACAACCAAAAGTCAAGTTCGGAGAATTGCTCAATATAAATTTGAGTAAGGTTAGGAAACTTGCCTGTTTGCTCAGCTACAGTTTAATTCTAGCTTTAATTAACTCGTGTTGAAACGACCTAACATTAACAAGTTGGTCTTTTCAATTAGTATACATAAACTAGTATGAGTCTATACTTACAAGAATCAAATCATCACATATCATGATTCTTAACACATTACATAACATATTGGTCATACATTACAAGGTAAAGTAATCATATAAGCTTGCCTTGAACTTCAGATCAAAAACAAAAACTTTGACAAGATTGCAGAATGGCGCAAGCTGCGCCTGGTCTAGGCTTAGGGATGACGCAACTGCGCTGTCCCCTGGCCAGACTAGGGTTGAGCTTCTGCTCTCCTACTTTCAGTCCGACTCTAACATACTAATACACTTATACTTTAACATACATATATGCTAGAGGTCTCACATAGCATATGACTATTCTTGAGTTCATTGCCACAAGTTTAACTTACAATTTACATATCATTAAAACATAAAAGATCATGTAATCATCATGCTCAATACATATGTATCATATCTAGGGATATTATAGACATAACCTGACATCTTATCCCTTTAGAATCTAAATATCCATGTAATACAACTAGTTTTTGAAAAATATGTTCAAGGTTGCCTTTTAAACCACTTTAATATGAATGATGGAATATAACTCATACAAGACAACTTTAAAACTCTTATCATGTGTAATTAAGTTATGTTTAACATCTTTCGCAATCAGAACTTACATCATATAACATTCATGTATATTAACTTTAACATAACAAGCTTTTCATTTAAAACATTCTCTAACACAAAGCTAACAAGTTTATTCATGATAAAGACACTATACATCATATATCACACTCATTTTGTTTTGAAATCAGTCATGCATATGAGCCACTAAGTTCAGAACTTGTGAACATAAGTTTTCCTCAAAGTTTGTTTTGGAAACCTTAAGTTTTGTTACAAACTTCCTTACTAATCCAAGTTGATTACTTTATACTACATAAGAAAGCTTTACATCTCATGTTATACTCCTTTTTAGGTATATATTTAAGTCATGATACCAAGTTCTCAACTCACAGCATAAATAAAACCAGCAACTGATTCTGAGGTACGGCGCAGCTACGCTGCACCCTAGTACAAATAGGGCGCAGAAGCGTTATGCCTGCACCAGAAGCAGAAACAGACTCTGTTATGCAGAGCCTCAATCCACTTTGATTCTTTTCCGTTTAGACATGTTCCAATCCATCATTTAAGAGTTCATACATTTAAACATACTTCAGTATTAATAAAATATTCTAATAAAACAAAATCTTTTAAATAAAATATAATATATTCTATTTATAATCTAATAAAACGAATAACTTTATAAAAGTATTATGTTTTATATAAAAAGATTTTACTATGCAAACACTATGCATGCACTATGCAAACACTATGCATAATAAAATATATTATATTCTAATTATTGTCTAATAAAATAAATAACTTTATAAAAGTATTCTGTTTTATATAAAAAGCTTTTCTGTTTTATTACATTAATAATACTAATAAAACAAAATTTATATATGTAATATATATATATATATATATATATATATATATAAACTTCCGTGACTTCATAAAAAGACACCTCAATATATTTAACAATATTTATCATCATTATTATATTTTACAATATTAATCGACCAGGTCGTTCCTAGGAAAGAGGGGGCTTTTCAATAAGGATTTCTCTCTATTGGCGCGCAATTAGGTGCCCAAACCTCTCCTTGACAGAACTTTTAGACATCATTAATATTATAAATAATAATATTAATAACTCTGTCATCTCAATTATTGATTTAATAATATATATAAAATATCGACAATAATTGAATCAAATAACGTGAGATACTATGCAACAATTACTTAAGTAATAATTGAACAAAACTGAGTGACTTCTCACGTAAGCATCAATAATCAATATCGTGTGCTACTATGCAACCACGCGTATTACTGTACTTTTACTACCGAGTAGTTCAACAGTTTTAACGGTAAAACTTCCGCCATTATTTTTATAAAAATATTTTTGTCATTTTCTCAATCCGACAATAATTTCGTTGTGGGATCCACCAATGATTGTGTCGTCGTACGAATATTCCCTGTTAAAACGATTATTCCCCGACCAATCGAATATTGTATAACAACTTGCATACTTTGCAAAATTTATAAATATTATCCACAACTATAACATTATCTCAAATCCACACCACAATATTAAAAAAATATTTCGAGAAAATTAAATCTTTATTCGTAAAATTTGGGGTTTTACATCTGACAAAACCCAACTCAAGAACATAGTTATAATTTATACCTCCTTAAGCTTAGATTGGACTCCTTACACACTGAGTATGCTTCTATAAATGCTCAGCAGCTTAGAACTTTCAATTTCAGACTTAACAAACAACAAAAATTGAAACTAAAGCTTCTATTTATAAAGGGAACTTGCACTGGACAATCACATTGCACTAAGGTTGAACTCATGGTGTAATGGAAGAAAATAATGGTTGCTAAGGAGTGGTTCAACAACCCAATACCAATCATTGGCCTTGAAATCATTACCTATGCTTAGCCATTTAGAAGTTACGTAAACTAGCTCCATGTTACTGTTCAAGTACTATTTGTGCCACTTAAATTGGGACAAGAGAAATTCTCAGCAATAAGCTTGGTTTGGTTACTATAATTCCCAAAATGTAATTTTAATGTACAATTGTTACCATATAAGGAAAATTTAGGGATTATTCATGTACTCACATCATATAATCCATGTACATTAAATACATGCAACAAAATAACACAGTTAAGTATTATTATCCGGGTATCTCCCATAATTATTCTTCATATTCACATAACCATATTATAACATTATTTAATATTATACGTCCAGTTTACACATGAAATTCCTTTCCCAATTTCTGGAATACATAGATATTTAATTATTTCTGTAATACTTCATATCATTAAAATATATTCTTATCATATGATTTTATTCATGTCACACCTTACATTAATGTTCCATTTTATTTATACAATAAAAAACTAATTTATTTCCAGATTGGACACTGGCGCAGCTGCGCCATTTTTTACTACTGGGAGGGCGCAACTGCGTCTGTCCCTGACAATGCCAAATTGGTTTAGCTTCAAGCCAGTTCCAAATTCTATCACCACACAAGTTCTATATGATATAGTTTAACTTCTATAGTGGTGATATATCCATAATTAAAATGAAGCAATATGTTCAAATCCTGTCACTATATTCAAATAAATTGAATATTTAATTATTAAGAATCTTATCAATTCTTTGATATCAAACTCTTAGGGTTAGTCCACTAATTTAAATAAGCTATTAGTGACTCCCTTTAATCATTTCATAAATTCACATAACCACGAAATGTTTAAATAGACTCACAAAACTAACTTATTAAAATTAAATCACATATTTATTTAAATGAGGAGTTTAAAATTCATGGTCATTACAGTTACACATGGGACAAGAACCATCCACAGTGACTCTTTTCTTCAGAAGATTATCTTTGGTGGGTAGACTGTCATTACACAAACGCCAGAGAGTGAGTTTCACTTTCGGAGGGATACGAACCCCCCAGAGCTTCTTCCAAGTTGGAGCATCATGACGAGGGTGAATAGTACTCAGGTTAGAGGTCAAAAAATCATAAGCGCTCTTCACCGAATACAACCCCTTTCTTTCAAACCTCTAATATAGGCGATCCTTCTCGCACCTACTGTTTAAGGAAATATTAGAAATCAACGAAGAGTCACGAGAATCAAACAAATCCCTTACTAAATCAGTGTCCCAAGAAAGCGCATCAGGGAGTATAAGATTGTTCACAGAAGCATGCTTCGTGTCTGGAACAAGGAGAGAAGACAACTAAGGATTATCATCGTCGAGCAGCCATGGCTCCTACCAAATATTAATGCTTTTCCCATTGCCAACACGTCATCTGACACCTTGCTTTAAGAGAGGTTTGTACAACCATGATACTACACCAGATGAAGCTGGGATTATTGCATTTCTGAGCACAGAAAGAAGGAAGAAGAAGGGTAATACCTGGCCTTAAAAATTCCTCGCAACTAGCGAAGATGAATGAGTCACCAAACGCCACCCGCTTTTGCCAAGCATGGCCAAGTTGAAGGCATAGAGGTTCTTGAAACCTAAGTCCCCATGCTCTTTCCGAGCGCATAATTTCTTCCAACTAACCCAATGAATCCCTTTGGACTGATTAGAGCCCAAATCCCACCAAAACCGAGCCATTGATCTCTCCAACTCCGAGCAAAGGTCATTCGACAATAAGAAGACACTCATAATAAAAGTAGGAAGAGCCTGAGCCACACTTTTTATAAGAACCTCCTTACCAGCTTTGGAGAGTAATTTTGTCTTCCAGCTGGACAGACGACTCCACATACAATCCTTGACAAAAGATAGCGCCTGCTTCTTATTCTTCCCCACATAAGATGGCAAGCCAAGGTACTTCCCATGATCAGAGGTAACCTGAACATGAAGAATGCCACTAACCACATTTTGAACAGTCATATACATATTAACACTGGAAAGAATAGAGGATTTCTGAAAATTTATCTGCTAACCCGGGGAAAATTCATATAACTAGATGCATTCCTTTATATGCTAACATTCCGAGGTAGTCGCCCTGAAAAACAAATAATTGTCGTCCGCAAAAAATAGGTGGGACACAACCGGAGCACTTTGAGAGACTTTACAGCCGTGGATTGGCCCACAACTCTCAGAACGACGAAGCAAGGCAGAAAAACCCTCGGCACGGAGGATAAATAAATACGACAAGAGAGGACACCCTTGTTGCAAGCCTCTCGAAGGAATGATAGGATCCAACTCACAGCTATTATGAACTATAGAATATTTCACAGTGGAAACGCACAACATAATCCACCAAATCCAAACCGAAGGAAAACTCATTCGAACCATGATTTGATGCAAGTAATCCCATTCAAGTCTATCATAGGCTTTGCTCATATCAATCTTCAGAGCAGAGAATCCTGAATTCCCTTGCCTTTCCTCTTTAGATAGTGAATTACCTCATAAGTGATCATAATGTTGTCAGTAATCAGCCTTCCCAGAATGAACACACTTTGTTGCTCGGAGATAATAAAATCAATCACATGTTTGAGGCAATTCACAAGCATTTTAGCAACTATCTTATAAATAACATTGCACAGAGAAATTGGCCTATGATCAATAACCAACACAGGCTTTGACTTCTTAGAAATTAGCACAATATTAGTTTCATTGAAGCCCTCTGGAAATACCCCTTGCTGAAGGAATGAGAGACAAACGACAGTCATAGAATCGCCAACAATATCCCAAGAACGCTGATAGAAAGGGGGGTTCATACCATCCGGCCCCGACGCTTTATCGGGATGCATAGAGAACAAAGCTTCCTTGACATCATCTTTCGAAAACGGAGCAATAAGAAAACTGCTCTGCTGATCAGAAATATAAGAAGTAATGCACTTGGTTACAACCTAAGTTTGCCCTCCTTGAGACGTGAAAATCCCCTGAAAATAAGAAAGGAGCAGGTTCGACAACCCATTATCCCAACGTAACCAGCGACCACTATCATCCTTAAGCTCCGAAACCGTATTGTTTTTTCGACGGGCAGAAGCAGAAGTATGAAAAAATCGGGAGTTTGAGTCCCCAGAATTAAGCCACAGCTGCTTAGAACGTTGTTTCCAAAAATCCTCTTGTTGAGCCAATAAAAGATTGAACCTTGAGCGACAATTAGATTATTGGGCAATAGAATCTTGGTCAGTAAGAGACCTAAGACCTTTCATCTGCCTTTTACAATCAATAATATCCTTAAGAAAATAAGAGGCAAGATCAGACCCCCACCTCATTAAATCAACCCCACATTGTTGAATTTGAGTTTGAATAGGACTCCTCGAGCCCCTAAACAACTGTCCGAAATAATAGTCTAGCGTTGGGGCTCCCTAAGCCAAAGTTTTTGAACCTAAATTTGCAAGTTTTGTATACTTGGCTAGACAGCAAAAAGTTCTGCATATTAGCTGAGTGATCTGACATAGAAGCCTCTATATTCTGCAGCTTCGCACGGGGAAAAGCAGAAAGCCAAGTAGGAGAAACAAACGCGCGATCAAAACGTTCCTCAATCCAATCCGAAAAACCCCTACGACACTCCCAAGAGAAAGGGTTCCCCTCCATACCAATATCTAGCAGCCCACTATCATCAACATCCCTCCGAAACCCGTCAAAAAGCCATTGAGGGTGGTCGATACTCCCACGCTTCTCACTTGAAAATAAAAGATCATTAAAGTCTCTAATACAACACCACGGGAGAGTAGAGCAACTACTAAGCTGCCAGAGGAGATTCCAAGACAAATTTCGATTATTTCTAACGGAATGTCGTAGAAACCAGTGAGGCGCCATTGCAACATATTAGGGATGTTAACAACAACGTCAATATGATGATACGAGTAAGAAAGTAAACTGGCAATATTTTTATCTTTCCACAAGAGGACAATACCCCCCATGGCCAACACTACTCACAGCAAAAAGACCTTTGTAACCCAATTTTAATTTGATTGCATTTAAACGATCTCGAGACAACATTGTTTCAATAAGAAAGACAAAAGTAAGCTTTAAATGGTGGACTAACTCCGCAAGGACCTGAATTGTACGCGAGTTTCCCAACCCACGACAATTCCAACTAAGGGTCGTCATTGGCCTCGGTGGGCCTGGATTCCAGCGCCCACCTTCAATCCATTTTTTGGTGTCAGATTAACCAAAATATTATTCACCGAATTTGCATGATTATTACTATTCAATGTATAGCGCCGTTTTTGCTCTGCTAGAATAATACCCCCTGGATCACTTCCCTCAATAATCGGAGTATCAATCCTATGCATGGAAGGAAAGTCAGAAGACAATCCCGTAGATACCGGGGGAAGTTTCAGAGTGGGAGGAATCACGTCTGCTTGATTCAAGGAAGTGGAGATTTCCTTTCCATGCACGAAAGTTACCAAATGTGGTTCCTGAAAATGCGGAGTTCCCTCGTCCATCGCCGATTCATCGTCCACCACACCAGACACCGGGGGAGGGCTCATCTGAGCAGAAGTCATGATCCACTGATCGGCCGATCGACTGCCTTGACGATGCGGTTGAGCCCGAAGCCATTTACCATACACAAATTAAGACGGAGGAACATGATTATCGAACCACAACGCACAAAACTTATCAGAGTGTCCTATAACCCCACAATAGAAGCATAACGTAGGGAGCCTTTCATATTTAAATGTAACCCAAATCCAGTCTCCATCATTCCTCTTCAACTTCATCTTCCGGGTAACAGGCTTGTTCACATCCATGGCCACCCTCACTCGGATGAAAGTTTTAATCTGGCCATCGAAGTTGCGAGCATCTGAGGCAACAAACTTGCCTATGTAATTGCTAATAGCAATCCTAACCTTCTCCGACATAAAGCCAATAGGAAGATCATAAACTTGGATCCAATGTTTGACCATATTCAAGGGAACTTGAGAAGTTTGCTCACTTGGAAGCAAACGTTTCAACAGAAAAATATGGTTAGTAAAAGACCACGGACCATCAGAAATAACACGATTCAGATCGCGCTCATGAAAAAATTGAAACAAATAACGACCATCATCAAACTCCTTCACATCAATACCATTCACTGGTTGTCATATCGGATGAGAGTATCCTTCATAGCCCCAAAGTTCACAAGCTTTTTCATAATAAATCTGCCCACCAAACAAAAAGTGTAGTCAGAATCTTCGACTAGTTCATTCTCACCCTCTAGCACCAAACTTCCGTCATCCTCCCCTTCGAGGGTGAGGTTGCGGCAAGCTTCAGTCAGATTGGATTCCATGACAGTAGAAAAATAGGGCATGCAAAGAATAAAATCAAAGAAATAGAGACATGCCTTAAGGCAAGAGAGAAAGACTTGTCAGAGTACAAGAGCCAACCCCCACTTATATCTTTCTGAAATAATAAAAAATAATTCTAATTAATTTGGTATGACTATTGACTCAACATGTTACGACTTATATTGCAAGGTCTTAAAATAATTAACCAACTTAAATAATAAAAAATGGTTAATCAATCCAAATAATTTTAATTAATTTAATAAGGAAAATGATACATATTACAAAAGTTTACATTGACTTTTTGATTGTCAGTTACATAGATAAATTTTAGTGATAATATTTTTTGATAAATGTGTAATAAGTGGGATCCTCTTATAATTCCTATTAATATCACGTATTGATAAGTTTTGCAATTATAATTCAACGTAAATCATTTAAAAATATATATAATTATTCTTAAAATGTAAATTCAGAGTATACACCTAAAAAGATTATCTACTACTATTTGCTTCTTTAATGAAATATAATTAGAGCCAAGCCTTTATTGAAGTGGTACACCTCCATTGACTACTTTTGAATTATTTTTATTACTAAAATTTAATATATACTAATTAATATACTTTTTGGTATTTATATTAATAAAATAGTTTCTTCCAAGAGACAACATTAAAAAAAATGTCCATAACAATATACGAACGGCCCATAACAGTATACGAATAGAGTAGTTGTTAAAGTCATAATATCAATTTTACACTAGCAAATAATATTAGGGAATTAATATTTTCATAAATGAAATTAATAGTTCTATTTCTTACTTATATAAATAGTAAATAACATTCACCTTCATATGAGAGAAGATCTTTTAAAATTGGCATATTTAATTGTAAAAATATCAATTCCTTAATATTATCTAATACAAAAATAATGAAATATATCATAAAAATATTTTTATTCTAAGCAAGCTGATATATTCAGATCAAATGATATACTCCCTTCGTTCTAAAATTAGAGATATATTTGTCGAGCGACAATTTTTAAAGATAATTTTATATTCTCAAATATAGCCTTAATATTAACTTGGAATTTGGTTGTAGTGGTGTACAGTGTTCTAAAAAGCGGCCTAGGCTACGACTAGGCGCTAGGCCCCCTCTGGCGCCTCGCCTAAGCGGCAAAAAATCCTTCTAAGTGGGACCTAGGCGGGCAGAAAATTAGGCGGGCAGAAAATTAGGCGGGCTAGGCGGGATAGGCAGACAATTTAAATTTTATTTTTTAATAACAATCTTGTTTATGAATAAAACTAATACGTTAAAGATATGTTAATCATACTTAGCATATGATATTTGTCATTTTCTTTAAGTCCTCAATTTTGAAGAGTACACAAATAAAAATAATTTCATAATTAATAATATGAAATGTCTTATTTAATAAACCTCACACTAATTTTTAAAAGTAACATTTATTTTAAATTTTAAAATATCTCTAATTGATTTTTGAGAAATTAATATTAATTTGTTTGTGTTTAAACATTGAACAATTTAACAATTGCATGTTTGTGTTTGAACTTTGACATTGCCAATATGGATATGTTAGAATCGTAGCTTCATAAAATCAAAATCATTAACAAGAACGGAAGACATGACACGGGTGATCCATATTGTTAGTTCCCAGAGGCACAATAGTTATTTAGAAGGGGGGTTGAATAGATATTTTAAATTTTCTTTTTTAAAATACTTGTCAAATTTGTTACTGATTTAATCACAGCGGAATATAAGATTTGTTTGTTTCCATTTAAGATAAACCAAGTTAATAGGTGATAAACAGTTATGATAGATATAACAGTTATAGTAAGAATATAAAAGATACAGTGTTTTTAAGTGGTTCAGAGCACTCAAGGCTCCTAGTCCACTCTTCTACTCCTCGAGTATGAAATCCACTAAGGATGTCTTTACAATATTCGAATCACTTAGATTCCTTCAAGACCAGCAGTCTTGGAACTTCTTAGTTCACTTAGAACTCTTCAAGTCCAGCAAACTTAGAACTTCTTACTTCACTTTATGAGAGTTGAGTTCTTGGGTTGTGCTACTCAGTTGTCGTTAAGCATATGTTCGAAAGAACTGAGTAGCTGAGCAAGCTTTTTTGATTGATCATAGAGTTGAGCGTTGAGTATTCTTCAGCTTTGTTTTATGTACTTGCTTAGTATTTCATCTGCGTCTGATGATTTGTATATAAAGGAGCCTTTGAAATATGTCTGTTTGAAATATTAAATGCATCAGACATTTCTGAGCACTGATGGTGACTTCCTGAAAATTTGTAACACCTGGAAAAAAAAATCAGCAGGCATGCAGTCCTTTTCCTTAGCTTCTTCAATGCCCTTCTTCGATACATACTAAGGATGAGCATTGGGATTCTTGAAAGTCTCAACGTCTATAATCCATTCTTCATTTGTAGTATTTTATTCTTCAGTTAATGGACAAGGCTCGATGCTTTTGATGCTGACAAGAGATACACTACGATCATGATCGTGGTGTCTTATCATATTCGTGCTTGATTTGGATTAATAAAGGAGAACACTACGATTTCTCTTAAGTGCTGGTAGACTACGATCCTTGATTTGCTTGTTTTTACAGACTCTACACTTCCGAGAGCAGACTACGATTCTTGACTTGGCTCGGCAGGCGCTTGGACCAACTCTACGATTCTGAGTGAGGCCCTCCAAACCAGACTACGATTCTATAGCAACTGTCTCGGTACTCTATGATTCTGCCTTGGCTTCTGCAAACTCTCGGTTGGCTTGACATACTACGATTCTGTTGATGCCTATCTATTACATCTTAAAACATAGATCAACCTAATAGTTTTGATCTATCACCTAAGTCCTTGTACATATGTTCTTTGAAGGACTTTACACATAAACATGTTTATTTACTTTCAACATCAAATTTGAATATGCAATTCCCAACACATGTCCTTAAGGTCTCTATCGCCCCCACCACGATTAGTTTGCTAAAGGTTACAGACGACATACCTCCAAGATATATGTCAAGCATTCAGTGAATTATCCGTGATAGAAGTTCACAGAAAATTCTAATAAAACACTATTTTTTAGTAATTATTTGTTTGTAGAAAGAATAGCCAAAAGAAGAGATTTTTATGATACAAAAATTATTGTCAAAAATGTATATAAGACTTCCCTTTATATTCATATATGTAGTATATTTATATCTACGCATATAAATACATACATATATTTATAATAGTTTCAATATTAAACTATTATTAATTTTTATTTTAATTATACTTATTACTACTAATGATTTAAGTTACATATGAGTAATAAATTTATAATTAAATAGAATTTCAAAAGTCTCAAAAAAAAAACTCTTATTCCAAAATAAAATAAGACTATACACTTGTACTTATAAAGTGACAAGTAATCTTTTCTATTAAAGTGACAACTTTGTACCTTATTAAAGGCTTCACTATAGGCATAAATCAAATGATTTCTACACAAATCAAATAAATTCTCTCTTATTCTCCATGTAGAGGACATTAAATTACATATTTTGTACTTACTTAAATTATGCCCATAAATGAGTTTTATCAAACTCAAATATGACATATAATAAGTAATAAAAGTATAAAATAAAGTACAATATATAAAAAGATATGTGTTTAAACTTTAAGCAAATGTCTTTATTATCTTTATTATAGATTATTTTGCTTTATATTATTATTATTATTTTTGAATAAATGTTAGATAAAATAGTAAAATTGACTTAAAATAAAAAATCTCGCCTAAGGCCCCCCCCACCCGGCCGCCCGCCTAGCCCCTTTTAGAACATTGGCGGTGTGATATTGAAAATGATAATAAAAAATAATACTATCTCTGTCCCAAAATAAACGTTCTAATTGATTTTGCACGTCGATTAATAATATATATTTTTTTTACCTAAATTGTCCTTTTGAATTACTTATTAATTGAAGTATTTCTCCACTTTTATATATGAAGTATTACTTCTTCCCATATGAATTAATTTTTTAAATCATTCTTTTTGTTATTCACACATTTCCAATAAGTACTTCCTCCATTCCTTAATATAGGTCATTTTAGAGTTGTGCACAAATATTAAGAAAATAATTATAAAACATTAAATCTACTATCAATTGTCTATATTGCTCTTATATTGAAAAAAAATGAATGTTATTTATTGGACAAAAAATAGTGAGAGAATCAAAGTTATATTTATTACTTGGGATAATATTGAAAACTAAGCAATTAATACTTACTTGAAATTCTCAAATGACTTATATTTAGGAACAAAAATATTTCTCTAAAACGACTTATATTAAGGAACGGAGGGAGTACTAAAAGCTAGAATGAATAAAGAAAAAGATTCTAGAGAATCGTTAAATAGAAAACATGTTATACCGATACTATGAGAGAAAGTAGTATAATAATCCATCAGTTTCCAATGTAAATATTTTCTTATTTTTTTAATTTTTAACAAAAGTTGAATAAAAAGATTATGAGAGTTTAAGTAAGAAAATAAGATAAAAATAATTACAAATATAAAAATAGAACATTTATTGTGAAACATTCTAAAAATAAAATTATAATTTTAAAATAAAAATATCTCTAATTTAGAACAAATTAAAAAAAACATCTCTAATTTTTAAACAATGAGGGAGTACAACCGACCATATCTAATAAATAATTTACATTACGCTAAACATAGTAAAATTAATTTCCTCCCATAATTGGTCAATCAGTGCTCGCATTGCTAATGGGTCTGCCGCATACCACCAATTTGCAAATGGATCCCTGGGCTGGTAAACTAGTGTACTGACTCTGGTATCTTTTTGGGTTCAACCAAATTGAACTTTTTTTTAAAGGAGAAAATCAATGAAGAATTACTCAAGAAAAATAACTGAAAATGAAACATAAGAAAGATGATAAAGACTGCAAGTCCAAGATATTGTCCTCGCCGGCCAAATGTATATTCTTTTACTCCTAAGCTGCCTGAGATTTCGAATTTCTGCTTGAGATTACCTTCTTCGTGCTATAAACAAAAGATCTTTTGATTTTTCTTTACTAGGACATGAATCCCTCGGACAAGGTCTTTTTGTATACAAGGGTTTCTTCTTTACTAAAAATAAAAGTGACTCCAAAAATATATATTTACCCATATGTCATACGACTAAAATATCAAAAATGCTTGGTCAAAATATTCAAACTTTTAACATCAAAAGCATATTAAAATAGATTATATAAAACTATGATTTACGATCAAAAATAAGCCAAACCAAATTAGAGTAGAAAGAGTACTACTATATGGGAGTTATTTTTAGTAAGGTAAAAACTGAAATAGGGGGATAGACAGGTTTCTGGTAAACCCCATTATAACAAACAAAAAACTGCGTATAAGTTCATGTGATGTGGTGTGGTACATATGACCGACCCAATCACCGGTGTTGCCTTCCCTGAAAACCACCTTTATTCTTGGCTATGTATCCATTCTTTGGCTTTGGTATCTCATGGATATCCATCACCTGTATTGTCCTCTGCTTTTTAGCTTCACAAAAAACAAATGTAAAAAAGTTAAGTCAGCAAGCACAAGCTCCTCCAAAGTAATCACAAAAGATTCTTAGTCAACCCAAATTGATGAAAGTAAATTATTCAAACCATTTTGAGCTTCTTGGTAGTTCTCATGAAGCCTCCTCCTTGCTGATGCCAGCCTATCAGGATCTATAGCTGTTTCCTTGTGTGGTCTCTGCAAAATTCCAATACAGTCTTCAAAAACTTGCACTTCAATATACTTGTACTCCATTTGGCAGTCAAGAATAGAAATTAAAGTATCAAACTTTGATTTTTTTTTTAAATCTATATATTCTCCAATCAAAATTATTAGCCTAACCCAAGAACATTCTGCTCTCAATTGCCGGGGGAAAAAAAAGTACGACCATAAAAGCCTAAAAGTGTTTACCTTAATGACACCTTATAACTGCTAATAAGACGCTCCAAAACATTTAATTACAATATCGAATTTGAAGCGTCTTGCAACAGTTTATGAGCTATGAAGTTTTTGTGGTACTACCGTTTTCATTTATTTTCCGTAGTTTCCTCTCTCGCAAAAGACAACGAAATTGAAGTAAATTATCAAGTGCATAAGTTTGAAATAATACATTTGGAGGAGGTGCGGACACAGATCCAGCAGCATGTTGGTAGGAAGGTTTGGCCGGTGCATCTCTTCTGGGAACAGATTTTGGCTTTTGTTCTGGTTCCGAGTTATTCCTTTCCGAGCCAGAGCTTCCATCTATAACCAATAGGGTGTAAAGATTAGATAAAAAATGAATAAAGAGATGCAAATAACCAAATTGATCATCTTTGAATCAGATTCTATACTTACTGTGTGGATTTGGGGAATAAGCAAAATCAGGAACCTAAAAACACCAGAACTTTAGACCTCAAAAAAGCTGGGATTCACAACAAAAAACTTTATGTCAAAAGAACCAATCTAGTTATAGAATTTTCACCTGGTTGTGACCATTTTGAAGATTCCTCCTCATGTTCATCGGAGGTGATTCTCCATCAGCTGCCACAACCATTAATAAACCTTCTTTTTAGTTAAAAACAAAGTAGCAGTATTAAATAGCCTAAGAAAAATAGAGATTAGTGGTTAAATTACCAATAATAGTAGAAGATGTTATTTCTGGTGGGTTCAACTTCACCCATTCATCAACCAAATCTTTCCACTTTCTGTAAAAGACATAATCAAATTAACTTCCTTCTACATCATTCAGTTCCACAAAAGTTTTTGAGTTTCAAATTGTTCAAACCTCACAAGTTGCTTCACCAGTCTCCTTACATCATTCGACGGATGCTTCCTCAGTCGATTCACATGCCTTCCTATATCAGTTTCCTGATATTACAATAGACTTTGAATTATGCTAAAACTAACATTAAAAAATAATATTCCCAGTGATAATTAGCTATTGCAGAACCAATGTACAATCCATGAAAAGCACACCAAGTACAACTCACCCACCAAAACCAACATTATAAACTATAATTACCTTGAGACCTTTGAATGTAATATCCATATCAGAAAGGCCTTGAAGCAATTCCACCAGAGACTCATCAGACTAAACAGAGAAACAAAAACATTTTAACCTAAACAAATCAAAGCTAAAAAGTAAGAACAAATTATAAAATCCAAAATTACCTGCTCAGGATCTTCAATCTGTTCTTTAATTGTGAGAATCCTTGTTTCCTCATCATCAAATAAACCTCCAAAGGGATCTGGTTCTTCATCCTCGTTTTCAATGTCAACATCTTCGTCTCTGTGAACCGATTGCGGAGTATAAGGCGAGTGTTTGACCTTGGCTTCATTATCTCCCCGAATCGCAGGTAAATTTTGTTGCCGGTTAACTTCGTCGCAGCTCCGGCAGGCATAGAGTCGCTGCACAATTGCGTCTCTTCGATCCTTAAGTTCGTGTCCATGGTCCGATGAAGCTACGGCAATTGCCGCATCTATAAAGGTCCAAACATCTAATGTTGAATTCGATAACATCACACGAAATTCATCCAAATCCATTTTTCTACTCAAATCGAATTGGATTATAACCTCTTCTATTTCTTCCTATATAATTCTTCTCCTAGTCTCTAACCAAATCGGATTTAGTTATAATCAGCTCAATCTCTCTCTCCTCAATTCTTCACGATCTGCATATCATCTAAATCATCCATACCAATACCAAGCCTAATCAAATAAGGACAATTTCTATATTCTGTAAGACTCGTAAAATGGCAATAAATTCAGCTAAAGGCCGTACAAATTCAGCTCACGGAAATCGACAGCTACTAAAAACGAAGATCTGTAAATACCAGCTACGATGATTCTATAATTATATCACCAGATCTAAAACATCACTCAACACGTCAAACGTCGCCGTACGCTCGCCTGTCCTCTCGAATGGGGAAAAAGCCATTTTGCCGACTAATGAATAACCTCCACGAATGCCAAAAACAAACAAACAACACACAGATCTGTTAAAAAGAATGTACAGAAGAAACAGAAAGTCCCAAACACACTATTAAAGAGGATGAAAAAGCTTGTGTTTAGCTCCCAAAGGACGCTTGAGCTTCCATTAATGGCTGTTAGGATTTTACATTTTCTGCAATTTTGCAGGAAAGTACCAGAGAGACAAAATGAGGGGTTGAATTTGCTGTTTTGATTAGTTTATTGGAATTTAGAATATTAAAGTATTTATATGGTTAGCTGTTAAGCAACAATTATTTCGATTCTATCTTCTCTCCATTTTCTCTCTCCTCTCGGAAGGTAAAGTTGTTTTGGCTTTGGTGTGGGCTATAATGGCAGGACTATTGAAGAATGATGAAGATGGAGCGACGGACAAAACTACGGATATTTTTATTTTGGATTAACTCTTTGTTTCTGAATTTTAAAATGGAAAAAAAGAAAGAAAAAATTAACGAAAAATGTAATTTTTTTTAATTCTTATATTTTTGAGTTTTTAATAAACGAAAAAAAATAATAGAAAACTTGATCTTTTTTTTTGATATTTTTATAATTCTCAAATTATCCTCAATTTTTAATATAATAAATTTTAAATTACAACTCATGTCCTCAATTTTAAATTTTCTATTCTTTTCTATTAAAAACTCAGAAACAACACAAAGGAAAACTTTAAGTTTTCTATTCTTTTCTTTTCTGTTCTAATTTAAATTTTTTATTCTTTTCTTTTCTGTTCAAAACTCAAAACATAATGTAAATACATTTCTATTTGTCAAAGTATGATACTTTTTACACATGTGACCCTAATATTTAAAACCTTACATTAAGTAAATAAAAGTGATCTCAAAAAAAATTGAACAAAAAATATGTCTAAATGCTATCATGGCACCAACTAAGGAGTGTATTTCACTATATTTGTAATTTATAGTGTATTTTATCAATAAAACCAAATAATTCCATGTATATATTGTTGGAATTTGAGCCTAAATTAATATAGGTGTTATTAATTATTTTTTATGATTTCATATATTAATGTGTTCTACTCCATGTGTAGATTAAATTAAGTATTTGGAAGCTCAAATCCGTGGAGTAATGAATGAGATATTAACTCCCAAAGATCATGATAAAAGATAATAAATACATGTGGGAAAAATCAAGTCCCACATAGGATATGAATTAAATATTTTATATGTTTATATACAAGAAAAATGCTCTTGGGTTTGGGGCCCAAGGGGCACTCCACTTTTGTGGAAGGGAGAGGACCTAGTCAAGGTTAGGTTCGAACCCACACGCGCGCACCGCCGCAGTCCGTCCAGCCTGGCTCGGGCTCGTGGGTCATGGTTCCTGTATATAATTTTTTAGATACAAATTTATTTAAATTTAATTTATTATATTATCAAAACTGTGTCATTTTGAAAAGCGGTATTATCAAAACTGTGTCGTTTTGAGGAAGCGGTATCTGTAAGTTTGAACGGGCGGCCCAAAACTACGTCGTTTTGTCGCGCCTTTTCTTATAAGCCTAAAACTACGTAGTTTTGGTTCTGCTAACACTTAAACTACGTCGTTTTAATAAACTGAATAGTTGCGCCTATTCTATAAATGATCAAAACTACGTCGTTTTGACCAACATATACAAATAATATCTTTTCAAAAGGCACCCCATGCCTTTTCAAGGGTGATATGCCCATCCGAAGGGTCACCAACCCTCCTATAAATAGATAGGAGGGGCCAGCTGTAAGACCCCAACTTTTTTTTAATAAAGATGATTTTTCTATAAATATCATTTTTGAATATTATGGAATGAATTGATATAATGTTATAGTTGTGGGTAATATTTATAAATTTTGCTAAGTATGCAAGTTGTTATAAAATATTCGATTGGTCGGGGAATATTCTTTTTGTCGGGAATATTCGTACAATGGCACAATCATTGGTGGACCCCACAATGGAATTATTTTCGGATTGAGAAAACGACAAAAATATTTTATAAATAACGGCGGAGGTGTTATTGTTAAAACTGTTGAACTACCCGGTAGTAAAAGTACAGTAATACGCGTGGTTGCATAGTAGCACACAGTATTGATTATTGATGCTTACGTGAGAAGTCACTCAGTTATACTCAATTATTGTTACAGTAATTGCTGCATCATATCTCTCATATTATTGATTCGATTATTGTCACAGTATCATCTGCATTATATGTTATATTATTAAATCAATAATTGAGACGACAAAGTTATTCATATTATTAAATTGCAATATTTACGATGTCTAGAAGTTCTGTCAAGGAGAGGTTTGGTCACCTAATTGCGCGCCAATAGGGAGAAATCCTTATTGGAAAGCCCCCTCTTTCCTGGGAACAACTTGGTTGCTAAATATTGTGAGTTATAATATTAATGATGAATAAGTTCGTGTTGATTAAAGATGAATTTGATAGTTTTATTGTGTTGGGATTATTTGTGTTAGTAGAAATCAACATCTATTCCGATGATAATTGATGTCTGGAGGTTATATTGTTCAATCGGGTATTCGGGAAACTTTTCGTGTCGGAGTACTATTCACGAGTTACTATTCACCCCGTTATTATTCACTCTAGTATTGTGCATTCGGGTATTTGGGTACAATATTATTCCATGAGGAGATGTGCTAATTTTTCAGACCGTTGGTTGAAGTTATATTAGTGAATCAATATGGACCGCTGGTGGAAAGTTATAATAGTGAATCAATATGGATCGCTAGTTTAAAGTTTTAATAGTAAATCAGTATGGACCGCTGCTTTAAGTTTTAATAGTAAATCAATCTGAACCGTCCGTTTAAAAGTAAATCAATCTGGACTGTTCAGGAATTAGTTACTATTCAATCCATTCTTCTATAAATAGAAGCTCATTCCTTCATTATTTCTTACGAATTCACTGAAACTCAAGAGAGAGAAATTATAGAGAGAAAGAAGAAGAATATTCTGCTACTTCACTACTTCGATATCCAGTGTCTTTTACGGTAAGGGGTGTTATTCTTTCTTATTCATGAAGAGAACTTCTATTATTCCATTCTTTATTATTCTGTTGGAATAACCTGTATACGCGGCATACCCTATACTTGGTGAAATCCTTATATTATTCCATTCTTTATTATTCTGTTGAAATATCCTGTCTGTGCGTTTTACGCCGGACCTGGTTTCGTCTTTATTATTCTATTGGAATAACCTGTATATGTGGACTCCCCTATACTTGGTGAAATCCTTATGTTATTCCATTCTTTATTATTCTGTTGGAATATCTTGTCTATGCGTTTTACGCCGGACCTGGTTCCGTATTTATTATTCTGTCGGAATATCTTGTCTGTGCGTTTACGCCGGACTTGGTTCCATATTTATTATTCTGTTGGAATAACCTGTCTGTGCTATCTATCACATGCCTGATAATTTCTTTTGTTATTCCATTATTTATTATACTTAGTTGGTTAAAGTTTTGACTTCCATACTCCATGAAATTAGTGGAATATCCTTGATATTTGCGCTTCATCCAGTATCTTTTCATGGAAATATTCTTCTGAGCATTCTTGAATTTTACTCTACAAAGAAGTATCATGTTGACAATTTGGACGTTATTAGTTCCTGGATAAATTAATTCGAGAACTTGTTTTATTGAATTATTATATCATTGTCATCATCCTCGTGTTTATATTTTTGAAAGTCATCTATGGCCTGTAGTGCATAGATGGACTTGGTATGATTATGATCAGGGATTATTCGGTATAATCATGACCGTAATGTTACAAATGATGTGATAAAAGTCCTCATTGGCCCGTACTGCATTGATGGAGAGTTGTTGGCATGATCATGATCATTGATGAATACACGAATATCCTTGGCCCGTAGTGCATGGATAATTTATAGTCGTGACCTTAATAAATATCCTTGGCCGTAGTGCAGGGATGATGTGGATTATTTATTAAGATGAGTCTCAGCGATAAAAGTGATGAAAAACTTTTTAAATCATAAAAGATAGTAGATTTTATTCTCTACCTGACTCTTTTAATGGATTGCTTATTCCGCTGCAGTTAAACTTGTTATCTATTGTATTTTATCAGTTTAACATTGTTGAAGGCTAATGATAATTTATCCTGCATTATCTTAGTCATAATATTTTTTACTGGGCTAGTTGAGCTCACCCTTTCTTTCACTGTTCTCTTCAGGAAATGAGAATGTAGTAGGGACTAGTCAGGGGACGGAGTGATGGTCCAGATGATAGCATTAGTAGCCTTTACTATTCTATGAAATAGTGTGATAATAATTGTAATAAGGACTTATTCTGAGAGTGGATATTGTCTAGAAGACAATATTTGTATTAAAACTCACAGCTTTTGTTGTATATTTAAGATTGTATTTGTATTCTATACCATGTATCTGGCGACCCAAGATGGGTGATGTATACCTATTTTGGGGGCGTCACACCAGCCTTTTCATTCATTCAAATCACAAGCAATTATAGCATATTTAGTCATTTTAGTATTCTGTTTTTAATCATTTTCATAGTTCTAAAAAGAGAGAGAATTAGAGCATTCAATTTTGGTTCGTTGTGTATATCTTTTGAAGTGCTGCTAAGATATACGAAGTCATTATATCCTGGGAGACAAGTGTTATCAACTCTAAGAACCATACGGAGGGCATAATTGTCTTAAGGACATAGTACCAAGTACTAGCCTTGACAAGTTCTTTTCTACAAGATAAGTTCATATATATATATATATATATATATATATAATTTCCTTTAAAGGTTTCTAACATATGTATTTCCCTCCAATTGACCTTATTATTTTCCCTCCAACTCCAATATTGTTTATTTCCCTCGATCCATGTTAGTCCAATAGACAGTGTGACGCCCCCAAAACAGGTATACATCACCCATCTTGGGTCGCCAAATACATGGTACATAAATCAAATACAAACTTAATTATACAACAATCGTGTAAAATACGACAAAACATAACTGAGTTTTTAAAACGAATATTGTCTTTTAGACAATATCCACACCGAATGAAGTCCTCATTACATTTATTATCACACTATTTCACAGAATAGTGAGGACTACTAAAACAACCATCTGGATCGTCAATCCGTTCCCTGACTCGTCCCAACTATATTCTCATTTCCTGAAGAGAACAATGAAAAAAAGGGTGAGCTCAACTAGCCCAGTAAGAAATATTATGACTAAGATAATGCAAAATAAATTATCCTTAGCCTTCAACAGTATAACAGCTGATAAAATACAATAGACAACAAGTTTTAGATCAACAACTGCAGCGGAATAAACAATCCATTAGAAGAGTCAAGTAGAGCATAAAATCTACTATCTTCTATGATTTAAAAAGTTTTTCATCAACTTTATCGCTGAGACTCAACTTAATAAATAAACCACATCATCGAATCATCCCTGCACCATGGCCAAGGATATTCATGTAATCATCAATGGTCATGATTATAACGAATAATTCCTGGTCATAATCATACCAACAACTGTCCATCAATGAACTACAAGCCAATGATAACTTTTACCACATCATTCGTCATATTATGGTCATGATTATACTGAATAATCCCTGATCATAATCATACCAAGTTCATCTATGCACGTAAGCCAAAGATGACTTTAATCACAATATAAGCATGAGGATGATGACAATGACATAATAATTCAATAAAACAAGTTAAAGGATAAATTTTAAAGATTTATAATTTAATTTATCCAGAAATCAATAACGTCCAAATTGTCAACATGATACTGCTTTATAGAGTAAAATTCAAGAATGCTCAGAAGAATATTTCCATGAAAAGATACTGGATGAAGCGTAAATATCAAGGATATTCCACTAGTTTCATGGAGTATAGAAGCCAAAGCTTTAACCAACTGAGTATAAGAGAATATATGAAACTGCAAATGGATTTTCGCCCGCCATGCGGTAATCTACATAGAAAGATCATTTCCATAATTTAATAAAGAATGAATACAAAGGATCATTCACCATATATGCGGTAATCCACATAGACAGGTTATTCCAACAGAATAATAAAGAATGGAATAACAGAAGAATTCACCATGCATGCGGTAGTCCGCGTAGACACGTTATTCCAACAGAATAATAAAGAATGGAATAACAGCATAATTCACCAGGCATGCGATAGACCGCACAGACAGGTTATTCCAACAGAATAATAAAGAATGGAACCAGGTCATGCGTAATCCGCACAGACAGGATATTCCAACAGAATAATAAAGAATGGAACCATGTCATACATAATCCGCACAGACAGGATATTCCAAGAGAATAATAAAAAATGGAATAACAACAAAATTCACCAGGCATGCGATAGACCACACAGACAGGTTATTCCAACAGAATAATAAAGAATGGAACTAGGTCTAGCGTAATCCGCACAGACATGATATTCTAACAAAATAATAAAGAATGGAATAACAGAAGAATTCACCATGCATGCGATAGACCGCACAGACAGGTTATTCCAACAGAATAATAAAGAATGGAACCAGGTCTAGCGTAATCCGCACAGACAGGATATTCCAACAGAATAATAAAGAATGGAATAATAGAAGAATTCACCATGCATGCGATAGACCACACAGACAGGTTATTCCAAAAGAATAATAAATAATGGAACCAGGTCTAGCGTAATCCGCACAGACAGGATATTCCAACAGAATAATAAAGAATAGAATAACATAAGAATTTCACTATGTATGCGGTACTTCGCATAGACATGTTATTCCAACATAATAATAAAGAATGGAATAACAGAAGCTCTCTTCATGAATAGGAAAGAAATAATACCCCTTACCTTAGAAGAAAACTGGAATAGTGAGGTAGCAGACTTCTTTTCTCCCTTCTCTCTATAATTTCTATCTATAATAATTGCTCTATAGCTTTAGTGAATTGGTGAGAAATGAAGGAAGAATGAACTTCTATTTACAGAAAAATATAGTTTCGATAATTGCACATTTTGGGGCTCGAAATATTACAGTATAATACCTTCCTCTTTTTCTTTATTTTTAATTTAGTCCTGCAAGTATTATCAATCTTGCACCACCTCCCCTAATAGTAAATAATGTGAATCAATAGTAAATCATGTGAATCAATAGTTCTAGACATATGAAAATACGAATTACAGTATAGTACCTCCATCTATACCTCCATTTTTAACTTAGTCATGCAAGTATTATCAATCTTGCACCAACTCCCCTAATAGTACAAGAATGTGAATCAATAGTACATACATGTGAACAAATTGCTCATTTATCCGGTTAATTACCCGACTGGTCAGTATAACTTCTAGACATCAATTAATATCGAAATAAATGTCGATTTCCACTAACACTAATAATTCCAACACAATGGAACTATCAATTTCATCTTTAATCAACACGAACTTATTCATCATTAATATTATAATTCACAATATTTAACAACCAGGTCGTTCCCAGGAAAGAGGTGGATTTTCGATAAGGATTTCTCCTTATTGACGCTCAATTAGATGACCAAACCTCTCCTTGATAGAACTTTTAGACATTGTCAATATTGCATATAATAATATGAATAAATTTGCCAGTCTCAATTATTGATTCAATAATATAACATATTATACAGATGATATTGTGACAATAATTGAATCAATAATATGAGAGATATGATGCAACAATTACTGTAGTAATAATTAAGTATAACTGAGTGACTTCTCACATAAGCATCAATAATCAATACCGTGTGCTACTATGCAACCACACGTATTACTGTACTTTTACTACCGGGTAGTTCAACAGTTTTAACGGTAACACTTTCGCCGTTATTTTTATAAAATGATAATTCTGTCATTTTCTAACTACGACAATACTACCGTTGTGGGGTCCACCAATGATTGTGCCGTCGTACGAATATTTCCTATTAAAACGAATATTCCCCGACCAATCGAATATTATATAACCACTTGTTTACTTTGCAAAATTTATAAATATTATCCACAACTATAACATTATATCAAATCCACACCTTACTCTTCAAAAAAATATTTTTTGAAATTTAAATCTTTATTCATAAAATCTGGGGTCTCACAGACAGTGTTGACCATCCCCTATATATCAGCTCTTATGGTGAAAAGAGAAAAAGGAGTAGAAGAATAGAATAAATAAAAGGAGAAAGAGAATATGTAGAGAAAGGGCATACCTGAAAATTCTATGAGTGCAGTTTTGTGTCGCTGTCATCTTTTGGCTAAACTTAGGACATCTTGGACTGATAGAAATTCAGGTAGGAGATTTTTTTTCTTACCAAACTATTAGAGTTCAAGGATGTGGTTTCTTCTGTTGGCATGATCCTCCAATACAAACTAGAGCGGTCCAAGTTATTTCTGGCCTCTTGAGAAAGATTTATGCAACTGATCAAGAACTAACAAAGTTGTATATAAGAGAGAAAATTTATAAAGGAACAATAGTACTGTTATTGAGTATTGTAATGTTTATGAAATTTATGTGAAATGATATTTCTAGTATGCAATCTATGTAATATTAATCTTCACTATTATGAATGAAAAGCAAAGTTTAAACAGTGGAACACCGTTAAATTTTAACAGACTACATCATTCAAAATAGAAAATAGTGTTCAATCACACAAAACAAAGTAAACTAGTTTGCCAATAACAGAGTACAAAACTTTCACCATTAACATATTACAATATTCAACATCTGACCAGTAACATAATATCATTAACTATTAACAGATTACATTATTGGAGTTCATCATTCACCATTCACAAGTTAACATATGTTTATGATATAACACATCACCATTGAAACTTTGCAAACTATAAACATGTAGTTCTTAAGTTTGTAAAGTGTCACATCAAAATGTATGAAATATATGAACTAGCCACCCTAAGAAATATATTCCAATCAAGTAGCATCCCCAACAAAGGTATCAAATGTATCAAGTAGCAGCCCCAAAAATTATATGAAGTAGCAACCCAAAAAAAAATATTATATACCCTAAAAATGTAGTTTACTAGTCCCACTCATAACCCCCTAGTTCCCAGAACCAGACCCCTGCATAAAAGATTTTAGATTATTCAAAATAACATAATTCTTTCCCTTTTTGACAATGATTGTTGTCCCTTTATAAGATGATTCTGTTTGAGGTACTCCATCACAAAGTCAACTTAAATCAGGTATTCCACTTGTGCTACTTTGAACCTACAAAAGACAATACATAAATTATCCTCATTTAACATAAAAACTATAATAAAAAATGACTGATTATATATTCATGTGAACTAAATGAATACTTACACAAGTATTACCAACATCATTTGTTCCTTGCTCACCTCCTTAAGATGTTACCTACAAAAGACAAAACATGAGTGATGATCATTCAAACTGAATACTGTAATAAAAAAGGACTAAATATATTTACGAACTAAATGAATACTTACACTAGCAGCGCCAACATTTGTTCCTTGCTCATCTCCTTGAGATGTTGAGGTCCTAATAAACTAAAATAAATATAAAAAAGGTCAATATGTTGCCAAAAGTAACCAAAGAAAGAAGTAAAGTGTTATATTACTTACTGGTAGTTTTGATCATGTTTAGAATTACTGAGTTACAACAGGTGGTGTTAAATGTATTTTCTCTTGATTGACTACAACTTCATTTCTTTCTTCTCTGACTGTAGTTTTATTAGCAGGTTGTTTCCCTTTTCGCTTCTTGTGAAATTTTGAATCATGTCCAACAAACTCTGCATCTAAGAGAATTCTAAAACTTTTTCCCCAAATTCCTATGATTGTTATCTCCTTCTGGCTTTGGTTCTTCTCTATTCTTTTTCCTCAACGTCTTTGGTCTATCAGGAAGTTTGTTGTATATTGGAGGTATCATTGTTGGACTACCTTGAACCTCAACTTCCCAAATATCTGAACTCGCCATTAAAGCAATGACTGATGCATAAACTAACTGATAAGTAGTAATATTGTAGAGATCATTGATAAATGTACTAGGATCCAGGTTCTTGAAAGATATACAAGTAATGACATGACTACATGGTATGCCAATTATGTCCCATCGCCTACAACTGTAGCCTTTTGTGTCCAAATCAACTAAGTACTGATCTCCACACATTTTCCTTACTTGGTATCTAAATTCACTAGTAGGTGTAGGGATTGATTCTCCTGCTAATTTTTTACTAGTTTTTAACCTTTCTAGTGCATTAGGACAAAGGTCCACATACCATCTCTTGCATACCTCTCGATTAAAGGTCATCCTTTTCATCAACAAGCCCCTAATATCCTCAAGCATATTGAGGATAGGTTTATCTCTTGCCAACTTGATCATCCCATTGAAGCTCTCACAAAGATTGTTAGTCAAAATATCATATTTTGGATATGGACTGAAATGAGATTTTTACCATTACTGAGGTAGCTTGTCAGTTAGCCCTCGATTGCCGTAGGATCAACCTTTTTTAGCTCCTCTATTGAGTGCTTAAACTAAATGCTATTATTGGCCCTTTCATAATTCCACAATAATTTCCTTAGTTGCATACCTCTATGCTCAGCATTAGCAAAGTTCTGGTGCAAGTGTTGGAAACAAAACCTTCTATCAGTATTAGGACTATATCATTATATATTGCAATCAACCCTTTCTGTTTGTTAAACATAACTGCCCACCCATATTCATTCTCAATCCCTACATAATCCTTTAAATTTTTGAAAAACCATGTCCATGTAGCCCTTGTCTCACTTTCCACAACTTCATACGCCAAGGGAAATATATTGTTGTTAGGATCAATACTTACTGCAGTTAAAAGGACTCCTCCATTTGTACTCTTCAAGTGGGTACCGTCAACCCCAATGACAGGCCTACGATGCCTGAAACCTTTAGTCCTCCCGAATAGATAAAAATTATTTTAAAAACTGGTTTTTCTGTTACTAGTGTACCCTCTTCAGTCACCAACTCAACTGTAGTACCTGGATTTAGCCTCTTTAACTCTTGAGCATACTGCCATAGCAACACATTATTGTTAACTCATGCTGCCCTGGATCATTTTCACTTCTTTGACCCTAGCTCTATAAGCTTGAGCCTTTGATATCTTCACAATATCTTCTTTACAAACAGTTCTACAAAGGTGGCATCACTTATCTTTGGATTTTTTTTGAATTCATTTACATACTTCTCTGCAAGCCACCTAGTGTTAACATACTTATTTCTAGTATCTCTCGAACAAATATGGGGGCCCATACAACTTCTTCACTTGCAATGTTTTCTCCCCTCTGTAACTTACTAGCATATATTTACCATGGACAAGGAGGACTGCATTTATAACCAACCTTGAAAGCTTCATTTTTTTATATTACTAGATTTCTTTCATGCTTGACTGAAAGCTCTAACTGCCTTCTTGAATACCTTGTTGTCCTTGAACAACACGTCCTTTTTAAATTTAGGATCATTCATCATAATTTCATGATCAAACTCTTGCCATTTTGGTCCATCTTCATTTATAGTTATTTTAGGAATTCTTTCTTCAATAAGATCTTCTTCATCATCAATTTCAGTGACATTCTCCTTGTCTTTTGCATGCACCTTCTCCTTCCCTTTTGCAATCACCTTTTCCTTCCCTTTTACAGTCACATTCTCTTATTTCTACTTGAGACCCCTACTTTTTCTTGCTCTATATCATCTGAACCATATATGCCTTCTAAGCCACTGTCCACATTAGCAGTGAATGCAATGTCGTCTTCTTCATATGAACTATCATAAAAGTTTTCATTGAATGAGGGATCTTCACTATCATCAGTCAAAAAGGTGGATGTCTTCCTCATCACCACCATGTGTATAGATGTCTTTCTTATCACCACCAGGTGTATGGATATCTTCCTCATCATCATCATCAAATATCTTCATTAGAGATTGAATTTGTAAGGGCTGGTGACTTATCACTACTATATCAACCTCTCTGCGTGACACCCCCAAAATAGGTCCACACGACCATGAGTCTCTAAATAAAAACTGCAGAATCCAAATGCAAACTTCCTATATACAACTATTAAATTATCGGGAAAAATACGACAACACATAAGCTGTGAGTTTCAATACAAATAACAATACTTACACTTCAAACCAATGATACTTTACATAAAGTTACAGTTAATAACTGTTTTAGAAATTAAAATCTTTGGAAAATGCTCAAGGAAGCCTTCATACATGGGAGGCCATGCATCTAAGTTATAATAGATATCATAGGACTTGAGAATTAACCTTGGTTGACCCAATAGACCCCAAAGAAGAACGAGAAGATTAATATCCTGTTCATTCCAATGGTGTGTATCTTCTTGCCAAATAATTATCTCCATTGCCTCAAACTGAGGATTATATTCCAACCATACTCCAAGATTATATAGATAATGCTCATAGATATTGTGAGACCCCAAATTTTATGAATAAAGATTTAAATTTCTCAAAATATTTTTTAATATTATGGTGTGGATTTGATATAATGTTATAGTTGTGGGTAATATTTATAAATTTTGCAAAGTAAGCAAGTGGTTATAAAATATTCATTTGGTCGGGGAATATTGTTTTTGTCAGGGAATATCCGTACGACGACACAATCATTGGTGGACCCCACAACGGAAGTATTGTCGTAGTAAGAAAACGACATAATTATCTTTTTATAAAAATAACGACGAAAGTGTTACCGTTAAAACTGTTGAACTACTCAGTAGTAAAAGTACAGTAATACGTGTGGTTGCATAGTAGCAAACGGTATTGATTATTGATGCTTACGTAAGAAGTCACTCAGTTATACTCAATTATTGCTACAGTAATTGCTGCATCATATCTCTCATATTATTGATTCAATTATTGTCACAGTATCATCTGTATAATATGTTATATTATTAAATCAATAATTGAGACAAAAAAATTATTCATATTATTATTTGCAATATTGACAATGTCTAGAAGTTCTGTCAAGGAGAGGTTTGGTCACCTAATTGCGCGCTAATAATGAGAAATCCTTATCCGAAAGCTCTCTCTTTCTTGGGAACGACCTGGTTGTTAAATATTGTGAGTTATAATGTGATGCTCCCAAAATAGGAATACAACGCCCATTCTAAGTCGCCAAATACATGGTACAGAAACAACTACAACTTTATTAATATAATTGTCATGCAAAATACGATAACACATAAACTGTGAGTTTAAATATAAATATTGTCATCTAGACAATATCCACACTCAAATAAGTCTTCATTACAATTATTGATACACTATTTTACAAAATAGTGAGGACTACTAAGACAACTTCTAGAACCATCATTCCATACCCCGACTAGTACTCACTACATTCTCGCCTCCTGAGAAGAAAAATGAAACAAAAGGGAAAAGGGTGAGCTCAACTAGCCCAGTAAAGAATATTATGACTAAGATAATATAGAAAAATTTTTCGTTAGTCCTCAACAGGAAAAAAAATCTGATAGAATACAATAGACAACAAGTTTTAAATCAATATTCGCAGCGAAAATAATAATTTATTAGAAGAGTTACGTAGAGAATGAAATCTACTATCTTCTATGATTTTAAAAATCCATCATCAATATTTTATCCCTGTAACATCAATCAATATACATCTTAAATCAAATATTCATCTTTGCTCTACAGGTCAAAGATATTCATCAGTTGGTCATGTTCATCTCAATACATGTACATCTTTGCACTACATGCCAAATATATTCAGTAATATCATCACTTTGGACTGAGGATGATGAAAAATATTTTAAAGACAACGAATCCTGTGAAACAAAAGAACAAATATTAAAAATTCGTACTTTAAACATTCTAAGTTCAAAAATACTTCATAAATAACCATAGTGAAGTAAAATTCAAGAATGAAGACCAAAACGTGGATACAATCAAAGCTAGTATCCATAATAGATATCTTGGACAAAAAAATAAAAATTTAATTTTTCTGTGAAAAACGCCGTATTCGTGAATAGTGCCGTATACGTGAATAGTACTGTATACGTGAATAGTAATCCCGACACTAAAAGACAAGAATTTCAAAAGAAAAATCTTACCAATATTCCGGCATAATGATATTAGAAGAAATAATATCATTAAAAAAAAACATCCCTTAACTCGAAAAGACAGTACTTCTAACTGGAATACTGGATATAGTACTGAAGAAAACTTGCACCGTATAGCAACACTCAAAGTATCAAAATACTCACAAGAATACGTTCGATAATATAGAGAGAGAAAACTTGTTTCTGGTGTGATTTTTAATTCTAACCTAAGCACCCTATTTATAGGAAAATGCTTAGAACACCAAAGTAGAAAATTTAATAAAATAATATTATTTATAATAAAATTTCTACGCCCACCTCTAGACATTTGAAATCAGTATGTTTACAACATTTGTGGGGCCCACCAAAATAATAAAAACATTTTTCTTAAAAAATAACTAAAACTTCAAAAATAAATTATTCCAAAACTTCAATACCTCATAATAAATAGCCCGTTTATCAGAAAAATTCGAATCTTATGTCCATTCCATAAAAAATTCAATTCTCTACAACTTTGTAGTTTTAAGTTTTTCCAAATTTCAAACAGAAATTGACCGAAATCCACATACGGACGATTTTACAAGCTACAATCAAATTTTAGTCAAGAAATGGGGTCCACAAACATGAAAAACATGTTTTTAACATTTATTACAATAAAAATACTCTTCCTCCTCATTTATTCATATATCACACATTCATTGTAAAAATATCACCATTATTATATTATTATAATATAATAATATATTTAAATAAAATATTTTATCAGAAAAGATAAAATATCAATTTTTAACAATTATCACTTTAAAATTTTCTCCATCTATATCCTCATAAAATGAATATTTTTCTTATTATATAAATTAATAATTAATTATTCACAAATAATATTACAGAATCACAATACTGACAACCAGGCCGTTCCCAGGAAAGAGGGGGCTTTCCAATAAGGATTTCTCCTTACTGGTGCGCAATTAGGTGACCAAACCACTCCTTAGACAGAACTTTCTAGACATTGCCAATAATGCTATCTAATAATATTACTCAAATAATATGAATTATTGATTTGATAATAGAAAATACTGTGTAGTGATAATTATTAAAACAACAATAATATAAAATATCAATGTAGCAATTATTGAATCAATAAAATAAAATATTGAATAGTAATTAATGTAACCATTATTGAGTAGTGCCTTCTTACGTAAGAATCAATAATTGGTGTAATACCGTGTGCTACTATATTTTAACCACTGGGTATTCTAACAGTATTAACGGTAACAACTATGCCGTTATTTATAAATAACTTATACTTGTCATTTTTTTCATCTAATCGCTTTTCGTTATGGGGCCCATACAAGGTTACGCCGTCGTACGAATATTCCCCGACAGTAAGAATATTCCACGACCAAACGAATATTCCCTGACAACAATGAATATTTTATAACCACTTGCTTATTTGATTTTTTTTGCGCATTTTACCCATAACTAACCACATTAATCAAATCAACCCTTACTATTTCAAAACAATAAATAAAGAAAAATTCAATTTCATTAATAATAAGTTGGGGTCTTAAAACCTCCTCTCCTTATGAAATTTCGTCCTCGAAATTGATGTACGTACCTGGTATTTCAAAAAGGTGAGGATACCTCGCTTTCATTTCCATTTCCAACTCACAGGTCATTTCCTCAATAACATGATTCCTCCACAAAACTTTGATTTGTGGTATGACCTTTGTGTATAGGATATGCTCCTTTCTATCCAAGATATTGACAGGTACCTCTTCATACGTTAAGTCTTTGGCTATCTTGTCCGGTTCTAACTCAATAATGTGGTTCGGGTCTTTCACATATTTACAAAGCACAGATATGTGAAAAATATTATGAACACGAGATATACTTGGAGGTAACGCAAGTCTATAGGCCACATTTCCTACTCGGTCAAGAATCTGAAATGGACCAATAAATCAGTGGATTGAGCTTTCCTCTCTTCCCAAATCTTGTAACTCTCTTCCATAGAGCCATACGCAATAATACATGATCCCAATACTAAATTCCACATCCTTTCGATGAAGATCCGCATAACTCTTTTGTCGATCTTGTGCCGTTTGTATATGTTGTCGAATCATTTGGATCTTTTCTGCAGTCATACGTACCAACTCTGGTCTCAACAATGTTGTTTCACCTACCTCATCCCAACATACTGGAGAGCGACACTTACGTCCATATAATGCTTCGAATGGAGCCACACCTATACTTGCCTGATAACTATTGTTGTAGGAGAATTTTACCAATGATAAATACTTATCCCAACTCCCTTTGAAGTCTAGGACACAGAGTCTTCATTGATCTTCAAGAGTTTGAATAGTCCTCTCTGACTGCCTGTCCGTTTGAGGATGGTATGTCGAACTGAATCGTTAATCTGTGCCCATAGCTTTTTGCAAGCTAACCCAAAATCGTGAAGTGAATCTTGGGTCGCGATCTAAAACTATGGATACTGGCATGCCATGTAATCTCATAATCTCATTTACATACATACGAGCAAGACTTTCAAGGGAATAAGTCTTCCGTATCGGCAAGAAATGAGCAGACTTGGTTAATCTATCAACAATAACCCAAATAACATCTATGCCTTGAGAAACCGTGGGAAGACCCGTAACGAAATCCATGGTAATGTGTTCCCACCTCCATTTCGGAATCTCAAGTGGTTGCAATGGACCCTTAGACACTTGATGTTCCGCCTTTGCACGTTGACAAGTTAAACACCTCGAGATAAACTTTGCAATCTCTCTTTTCATATTGTTCCACCAAAATGTATGTTGAAGATCATGATACATTTTGGTACTTCCAGGATGAAAGGCAAACAGTGTATTGTGTGCCTCCATCATGATCTTGTATTTCAAATCAGAGTAGTTAGGAACACAAAGTCTGGAGTGGACTTGAAGTATTCCTTCTTCATCGATTCTTGCTTCTGGAATAGCTTCTTCTTGCACTTTCTTCTTCATAAGCATTAGCCCCAGGTCCGTAGCTTAAACAACTTTAACATTATCGATTAAAGTCGGTTCTACTCGTATATTTGCCATCATCACGTGGGTCCCTGGAATCTTTAACTCTATCTCCATCCTTTGCAAGTCATATAAAATGGGCCTTTGCGTTGACAATATCGCACTCGTACTTGTATATGATCTTCTACTCAATGAGTCAGCTACCACGTTTGCTTTTTTAGGATGGTATTGAATGGTATGGTCGTAGTTTTTCAACAGGTCGAGCCAACGTCGTTGTCGCATATTGAGTTCCTTTTGGGTGGAGAAATATTTGAGGCTTTTATGGTCTGAATATATCTCCACTTTTTCCCCAAATAGATAGTGCCGCCAGATCTTTAGCGCGAAAATGACTGCTGCCAACTCTAGATCATGAGTAGGATAATTCCTCTCATATTCTTTAAGTTACCGCGAGAAATATGCTATGACTTTCCCATGTTGCATGAGAACACATCCTAATCCTTTGTCTGAAGCATCGCTGTAGATAACAAATCCATTCGAACCAGACAGTATTATCAGAACAGGTGCCGAAATGAGTCTCCTCTTGAGCTCTTGAAAACTCTTCTCGCATTCTTCGCTCCATACGAATTTTGTATCCTTCCGAGTCAGCTGAGTTAACGGAGTAGCAGTTTGAGAAAATCCTTACACAAATCTCTGATAATAACCAGCTAAACCCAGAAAGCTACGTACTTCGGTTACAATCTTAGGTTGCTTCCAACTTTGTATTGCTTCAATATTCGTCGGGTCAACAGATACTCCATGTTTTGACACCACGTGCCCAATGAATACTACTTCCTCAAGCCAGAACTCGCATTTCTTCAACTTAGCATAAAGCTTATTTTTAGGAAGCCTTTGGAGTACCAGCTTCAAATGGTGCTCATGATCTTCACGGCTTTTGGAATATATGAGGATGTCATCAATAAAGACAACAACGAATTGATCCAAATATTCCTTGAATACTCGGTTCATCATATCCATGAAAGCCGCAGGAGCATTAGTCAATCCAAAAGACATGACTAAGAATTCATAATGCCCGTATCGAGTTCTGAAGGCAGTCTTTGGAATATCCTCAGTTCTAATCTTTAGCTGATGATATCCAGAACGAAGATCGATCTTTGAAAAGAATTGTGCTCCTTGTAACTGGTCAAACAGGTCATCAATGCGAGGTAGAAGATACCTATTCTTGATGGTGACATGGTTCAATTCCCGATAGTCAATACAAAGTCGCATACTATCGTCTTTTTTCTTTACAAATAAAATAGGAGCACCCCAAGGAGATGTACTAGGACGAATGAAACCGATGTCCAACAACTCCTGTAGTTGGACCTTTAGCTCCTGAAGTTCAATAGGAGCCATTCGATATGGGAATTTAGAAATGGGCTTTGTACCAGATTCAAGGTTAATAAAGAATTCAACTTCACGTTCTGGGGGTAGACCGAGAAGTTCTTCAGGAAATTCACTAACAACAGAAATTTTATTCAAATCTGACGTGTCTTTATTCAAATCCATAACATAGGCTAAGAAAGATTGACATCTGTTTTTCAATAAACGAATGGATTTATGGCTTGATATGACAGTGATTGATTTTAGTGGTTTAGTTGCTTGAATTTGCATAATAGGTTGGTTAGGAATATGAAAACTAACAACCTTACAAAAATAATCAATTTTGGCATGATGAGTAGTTAACCAATCAATCCCTAAAATCACGTCAAATGCAAGTATTTTTAAAGAGATAAGATCAACAGGTAATGTGATGGTGCCAACTTGGATCAAACAAGATTTATAAATAGTGGATGTAATGAAATTTTCTCCTAACGGAGTCTCCAAAGATAAGTTAAAGTCTAATTTCTCCGAAATCAAGTTTAAACGTTGAGCATAAGCAGGAGAAATAAATGAATGGGTAGAACCGATATCTAGTAAGGTATAAACTTTGCAAGAATTTATGATTAGCTTACCCGTGATCACCTCATTTGGGTTCCTCACATTTTGACCAGTCACAACAAACGCTTTCTAGGAACCGTTGACTTTGACTTTTCTAGAACAGCCTTTTAAGTCACCATCCCCGCTGGACTTGGTTTCACTACCGTACAATCTCGAACGATATGTCATTCCTTTCCACAATTATAACATACCTTGAACTGTTGTGAACTGTTTGGACTGATATATCCCTCTTTCCCGCATTTATAGTATACGACCGGTGGTCGTTCTCCTCCCTTAGAACTAGTTGTCAATGTTGAATCTCCTCTTTTTAAAATCTCCCCCCGACCGCTTCTTCTATTTTCATGGCCATGATTACCACCAGAGTGGTTACCGCTTTTATCCGTATTTTTCTTTCCCCGTTGGTTATCGTTGTTCCGATGACTGCTGTCACTAGTATGACCCTGGTTGTGGTCCCTCAGTTGAACGTACTTGTTATCTCGCTCTAATAATTGAGCCCTGTTGACAACATCTGAATATAGAGAAAATTTATGAGAAATGAGATACTGACGTATGTAGGGTTTTAAACCTCTCAGAAACATCCGCGTCATACGTTCCTCATTCTCCACCAAATGAGGTGCAAACCTGGATAACTCTACGAACTTCGCCTCGTACTGGGACACTGTCATGTTGTTTTGCTCTAGTCTAATAAACTCTACTTCCTTCATATGATGAATACTTTCAGGAAAGTACTTGTCATTAAAAAGTTTCTGAAATGTTTCCCAAGACATGCTGAGTGCGGATGGAAGGGTACGCTTCACAGATTCCCACCAGTAATCTGCCTCATTACGGAACACAAAGGTGGCAAATGGAACCGTCTGTTCCTCCGTGCATCCCAAGACGTCAAATATCTTGGTAATTTGCTTGACCCACATCTCCGCCTTAATCGGATCCGGCTTTCCCCAGAATTCTGGTGGTCCCAACTCTTTGAACTGCCCGGTTGTGACAAATCGTACGTTGCTATCATTTTCACCTGTATTTTGTACACGAGTCTCCCATGTCTGATTTTGTATGAACTGCAAAAAGCTTCTAAACATCCCGTCGTTCATCGTCTGCTTAGTGGTGTTGTTTACAGGAGGAACATTGTCGTACTGTTGCACGTTCTCCTGATTGGTGAGTAAAGGTGTCTCCACGGTCTCATTTACTCCACTGTTAACATTCTCAGTTGTCATTCTCAAATACTGCCATAAAACAAGGGTTAATTAAAGAAATTAACATATCGCATAATATCCCTATATTATGACCGACCAACAAATAAGCTTAGGTAGGACACACTAGCAAAGGATTTACTCATCTCTCCCCTCCTAGTTCTATTCCCCGATCTCCGCCAGATATCATATCCTTAAGCTATGATACCAACTGTGACGCCCCCAAAATAGGTATACAACACCCATTTTGAGTCGCCAAATACATGGTACATGAACAACTACAACTTTATTAATACAATCGTCGTACAAAATATGACAACACATAAACTGTGAGTTTAAATACAAATATTATCATCTAGATAATATCCACACTCAAATAAGTCCTCATTATAATTATTGATACACTATTTTACAAAATAATGAAGACTACTAAGATAACTTCTAGAACCATCATCCATACCCCGACTAGTACTCGCTACATTCTCGCCTTCTGAGAAGAAAAATGAAACAAAAAAGAAAAGGGTGAGCTCAACTAGCCCAATAAAGAATATTATGACTAAGATAATATATAACAAATTATCGTTAGTCCTCAACAAGAAAAAAAATCTGATAGAATACAATAGACAACAAGTTTTAAATCAATATTCGCAGCGGAAATAACAATTCATTAGAAGAGTTACGTAGAGAATGAAATCTACTATCTTCTATGATTTTAAAAATCCATCATCAATATTTTATCCCTGTAACATCAATCAATATACATCTTAAATCAAATATTCATCTTTGCACTATAGGCCAAAGATATTCATCAGTTGGTCATGTTCATCTCAACACCTATACATCTTTGCACTACGAGCCAAAGATATTCATAAGAAAATCAACCATCTTTGCACTACAGGACAAAGATATTCAGTAATATCATCATTTCGAACTGAGGATGATGAAAAATATTTAAAGACAACGAATCCAGTGAAACAAAAGAACAAATATTAAAGATTCGTACTTTAAACAGTCCAAGTTCAAAAATACTTCATAAATAACCATAGTGAAGTAAAATTCAAGAATGAAGACCAAAACATGGATACAATCAAAGCTAGTATCCATAATAGATATCTTGGACAAAAAATGAAAATTTAATTTTTCTGTGAATATTGCCGTATTCGTGAATAGTATCATATACGTGAATAATGTTGTATTCATGAATAGTAACCCCAACACTAAAAGACAAGAATTTCACAAGAAAAATCTTACCAATATTCTGGCATAATGATATTAGAACAAATAATATCATTTTAAAAAAAATAACATCCCTTACCTCGAAAAGACAGTACTTCTGACTTGGAATACTGGATATAGTACTGAAGGGAACTTGCACCGTATAGCAACACTCAAAGTATCAAAATACTCACAAGAATACGCTCGATAATATAGAGAGAGAAAACTTGTTTCTGGTGTGATTTTTAATTCTAACCTAAGCACCCTATTTAAAGGAAAATGCTTAGAATATCAAAGCAGAAAATTTAATAAAATAATATTATTTATAATAAAAATTTCTACGCCCACCTCTAGACATTTGAAATTAGCATGTATACAACATTTGTGGGGCCCACCAAAACAATAAAAATGTTTTTCATAAAAAAATAACTAAAACTTCAAAAATCAATTTTTCAGAACTTCAATACCTCATAATAAATAGCCCGTTTATCAGAAAAATTCAAATCTTATATCCATTCCATAGGAAATTCAATTCTCTACAACTATGCAGTTTTAAGTTTTTTCTAAATTCCAAACAGAAATTGACCGAAATCCACATACGGACGATTTTACAGGCTATAATCAAATTACAGTCAAGAAATGGGGTCCACAAACATGAAAAATATGCTTTTAACATTTATTGTAACAAAAATACTCTTCCTCCTAATTTATTCATATATCATATATTCATTGTAAAAATATCACCATTATTATATTATTATAATATAATAATATATTTAAATGAAATATTTTATCAGAAGAGATAAAATATCAAATTTTCAATAATTGTCACTTTAAAATTTTCTTCATCTATATCCACATAAAATGAATATTTTCCTTATCATATAAATCAATAATTAATTATTCACAAATAATATTACAGAATCACAATACTGACAACCAGGCCGTTCCTAGGAAAAAGGGGGCTTTCCAATAAGGATTTTTCCTTACTGGTGCGAAATTAGGTGACCAAACCTCTCCTTAGACAGAACTTTCAAGACATTGACAATAATTCTATCTAATAATATTACTCAAATAATATGAATTATTGATTTGATAATGGAAAATACAATGTAGTGACAATTATTAAAACAACAATAATATAAAATATCAACGTAGCAATTATTAAATCAATAAAATAAAATATTGAACAGTAATTACTGTAACCATTATTGAGTAGTGCCTTCTTACGTAAGAATCAATAATTGGTGCAATACCATGTGCTACTGTGTTTTAACCACCGGGTATTCTAACAGTTTTAACGGTAACAACTACGCCGTTATTTATAAACAACTTATACTTGTCATTTTTTTCATCCAATCGCTTTTCGTTATGGGGCCCACACAAGACTGCGTCGTCGTAGAAAATATTCCTCGATAGTAAGAATATTCCACGACCAAACGAATGTTCCCCGACAATAATGAATATTTTATAACCACTTGCTTATTTAATTTTTTTTTGCGTATTTTACCCATAACTAATCACATTAATCAAATCAACACTTACTATTTCAAAATAATAAATAGAGGAAAATTCAATTTCATTAATAATAAGTTGGGGTCCTACAAGGGACATATCAGTTCAAACTGCGTGATGCAGTCCAAAGCATGTTATAATTGTGGAAAAGAAGGTCACCTAGCTCGATTTTATCGTGCACCAAAGTCAAGTCCAGCTGGGACGGTGGCCCCAAAGGCGGATACGAGAAAAATAAAGTCGGTGGTTTCAGGAAGAGCGTTTTTCATGACTTCCCAAAAAGCGAGTAACCCGAACGAAGTTAGCACGGGTTAGTTAATTATAAATTCTTGTGAAGTCTATATCTTATTAGATGCCGGTTCTACCCATTCTTTTATCTCTCTTGCTTGCGCTCAACGTTTAAATTTGACTCCGGGAAGATTAGACTTTGACTTATAAGTTGAAACTCCGTTAGGAGAAACCTTCGTTACCTCCACTGTTTATAAATCTTGTTTAATTCAAATCGACACTTTCACGTTACCTGTCGATCTTATCTCTTTGAAAATACTTGCCTTTGATGTAATTTTAGGAATCGATTGGTTAGCTACTCATCATGCTTTTCGTAAGGTTGTTAGCTTTCATATTCCTAACCAACGTGTTATGTGAATTCAAGCAACCAAACCACTAAAGTCAATCATTGTCATATCAAGCCATAAGTAAAGAGCCCCGATCCTTTTGTTGTTGACTTCCTTGTGTGGAATGCACCGAAGCCAGACTTTCTGTAGGTGACGTCGTGAATGACGATAGCAAGTTGATATGTATCAATGTGACGTGCTATCCAAGTCTTGGATAAGAGTCACAGTTTTTAAATGATATTTCTATCGTTAATAAATTTCCTGACGTATTCTTGAAGACTTCTTGGCCTACCCCCAGAGCGTGAATTGACCCCAATACAAAACCCATTTCTAAAACCCTCAAATATTTCTTCAACTAAAATGAGCATATCATGCGCCAAGGAAGTTGGCTCGAGCTGTTAAAGATTACGACTATACCATTCAATATCATCGTGTAAGAGAGAACGTGGTAGCTGACGCGTTGAGTAGAAGATCGTATGCGTTTACGAGTGCGATGTTGTTAACACAAAAACACATTTTGTATAACTTTTAAATGATGGAGATAGAGTTAAAGACTCTAGGGACCCACGTGATGATGTTAAATATACGAGTAGAATAGACTTTAATCGATAAAGTTAAAAGTCGTTCAAGCTACAGACCCAGAGCTGATGAATACGAAGAAGAATGTTCAAGAAGGCGTTACTCTAGCAGCAAGATTCGATGAAGAGAGAAAATCTCAACCCTCGATTTAATTGGCCCATTTGAAATCCTCGATCGAGTAGGAACTATGGCCTATAAACTCGTTTTACCACCAAGTATGTTGCGTATTCATAATATTTTTTTTTCGTATCAATGTTACGTAAATATGTAGATGACCCTAACCACATTATTAAATTAGAACTAGATGAGATAGCAAAAGATTTAACGTATGAGGAGATACATGTTAAAATCTTGGATAAAAATGCTCATATTCGACACTAAAAGGTTATACCTCAAAAGTTAGAATCTAAAATGAAGTCAAGGTATTCTCATCTCTTCGGCATACCAGGTACGTACGTAAATTTCGAGGGCAAAATTTCATAAGGTGGGGAGATTGTGAGACCCCAAAATTTATGAATAAAGATTTAAATTTCTCGAAATATTTTTTTAATATTAAGGTGTGAATTTGATATAATGTTATAGTTGTAGGTAATATTTATAAATTTTGCAAAGTAATCAAGTGGTTATAAAATATTCGTTTGGTCAGGAAATATTCTTTTTGTCGGGGAATATCCGTACGACGGCACAATCATTGGTGGACCCCACAACGAAGATATTGTCGTAGTAAGAAAACGACAGAATTATCTTTTTATAAAAATAACGACGAAAGTGTTACCGTTAAAACTGTTGAACTATTTGGTAGTAAAAGTAAAGTAATACGCGTGGTTGCATAGTACCACACAGTATTGATTATTGATGCTTACATAAGAAGTCATTCAGTTATACTCAATTATTGCTACAGCAATTGCTGCATCGTATCTCTCATATTATTGATTCAATTATTGTCACAGTATCAACTGTATAATATGTTATATTATTAAATCAATAATTGAGACTACAAAATTATTCATATTATTATTTGCAATATTGACAATGTCTAGAAGTTCTGTCAAGGAGAGGTTTGGTCACCAATTGCGCGCCAATAAGGAAAAATCCTTATCGGAAAGCCCCCTCTTTCTTGGGAACGACCTAGTTGTTAAATATTATGAGTTATAATATTAATGATGAATATGTTCGTCTTGATTAAAGATGAAATTGATAATTCCATTGTGTTGGGATTATTAGTGTAAGTGGAAATTGGCATTTATTTCGATAATAACTGATGTCTGGAGGTTATATTGACCAATCGGGTAATTAACCGGATAAATGAGCAAATAATTGCTACTAATTGGCATGTTTATAACTATATGTTCACATGTGTGTACTATTGATTCACATGATTTACTATTAGAGGAGTGGATGCAAGATTTATAATACTTGTATGACTAAATTAGAAATAGAGGTATAGTTGAAGGTACTATACTATAATTAATTTTTTCACATGTTTAGAACTATTAAGTCACATAATTTACTATTGATTCACATGATTTACTATTAGGGGAGGTGGTGCAAGTTTGATAATACTTGCAGGACTAAATTAAAAATGAAGAAAAAGAGGAAGGTATTATACTGTAATATTTCGAACCCCAAAACGTGCAATTATCAAAACTATATTTTCCTATAAATAGAAGCTCATTCTTCCTTCATTTTTTCACCAATTCACTAAAGCTATAGAGAAATTATTATAGAGAGAAATTATAGAGAGAAAGAAGAAGAGAAGTCTGCTACCTCACTATTCCAGTATCCATTTTTCTTCTAAGGTAAGGGGTATTATTTCCCTCGTATTCATGAAGAGAGCTTCTGTTATTCTATTCTTTATTATTATGTTGGAATAATCTGTCTATGCGAAGTACCGCATACATGGTGAAATTCTTCTATTATTCCATTCTTTATTATTATATTGGAATAACTTGTCTATACGAAGTACCGCATATATGGTGAAATTCTTCTGTTATTCCATTCTTTATTATTCTGTTGGAATAACCTGTCTGTGCGGTCTATTGCATGCCTGGTGAATTCTGTTGTTATTCCATTCTTTATTATTCTGTTGGAATATTATGTCTGTGCGGATTACGCATGACCTGGTTCCATTCTTTATTATTCTGTTGGAATATCCTGTCTGTGCGGATTACGCATGACCTGGTTCCATTTTTTATTATTCTGTTGGAATAACCTGTCTATGTGGATTACCTCATGCATGGTGAATGACCCTTCGTATTCATTCTTTATTAAATTGTGAAAATGATATGTCTACTTGGATTACCGCATAGCGGGTGAAAATTCATTTGCAGTTTCATATATTCTATTATACTCGTATGAGATATCATTTCTTTTGAACTTGTCATAGTATATCATTTTCTTTGGTATTTTTCTTTTACGAGTTACTATTCATGGATTATTATTTACCCGGTTACTATTCACTCTAGTATTATTCACTCGAGTATTTGGGGCATTTTTCGTGCCAGAATACTATTCACGAGTTACTATTCACATATTACTATTCACCTGATTACTATTCACTCTAGTATCATTCACTCGGGTATTTGAGGCACTTTTCGTGTCGAGTTACTATTCACAAGGTATTATTCCCGAAGTACTACTATTCACCTGAAAAATATATTTCTTTTCTGTCCAAATTATTTTTTGTACATAAATATTATTTTTAAATTTTATTCCACAAAGCAGTATCATGTTGACAATTTGGACCTTATTGATTTCTGGATAAATTAAATTATAAATCTTTAAAATTTATCCTTGAACTTGTTTTATTGAATTATTATGTCATTGTCATCATCCTCATGCTTATATTGTGATGAAAGTCATCTTTGGCTTATGTGCATAGATGAACTTGGTATGATTATGACCAGAGATTATTCGGTATAATCATGACCGTAATGTGACGAATGATGTGGTGAAAGTGCTCAGTGGCTTGTAGTGCATTGATGGACAATTTTTGGTATGATTATAACCAGGGATTATTCGGTATAGTCATGACCATTGATGATTTAATGAATAACCTTGGCCCGTAGTGCAGGGAAGAATCGATGATATGGTTTATTTATTAAGCTGAGTCTCAGCGATATAGGTGATGAAAAACTTTTTAAATCATAGAAGATAGTAGATTTTATGTTCTAATTGACTCTTCTAATGGATTGCTTATTTCCGTTGCAGTTGTTGATCTAAAACTTGTTGTCTATTGTATTCTATCAGTTGTTATACTGTTGAAGGCTAAGAATAATTTATTTTGCATTATCTTAGTCATAATATTTCTTACTGGGCTAGTTGAGCTCACCCTTTCTTTCATTGTTCTCTTTAGGAAATGAGAATATAGCTGGGACGAGTCGGGGAATGGAGTGATGGTCCAGGATAAATGGCTTTAGTAGTCCTTACTATTCTACGAAATAATATGATAATAATTGTAATGAGGACACCATTGAGTGTGGATATTGTCTAGATGATAATATTCTTGTTTAAACTCTCAGCTATGTTTTGTCATATTTTTACACAACTGTTGTATAATTAAGTTGTATTTGAATTTATGTACCATGTATCTGGCGACTCAAGATAGGTGATGTATACCTGTTTTGGGGGCGTCACAAATATAGTTAGCAAGTGGATCCGCACAACCATATCTTATGATAACACAAATTATTATGTGGTTAGACATCATGTATAATAGTGGCAACACACCCTTTAAGCTCTCTGTATAATTATGTCCTCATCATTCTAATGGGGTACATTTTTGACGCTTCCAAAGTCGGGTTCTTATCACCCTATTGTTGTTCACCAAAATTAACTATTAAATGATGTATAAAATACGACACAGACATTTTAAGTGCTCAATAAAATTATATATTGTCATGCTGTTTTATAATGTATTGAGAAACTTCAACAGCCACAGACCATCACTCTATTCCCCTGTTATTCTCGCTCGACCCAGCTACACTCTTATTACCTGAAAGAAATTGTGAAGCAAAAGGGTGAGTACAGATAGCCCAGTAAAGAATATTATGACTAAAGAAAATTAAACTATCAATTATCTTCATTAGTAATAAATCAGATATTTAGAACATATGGTAGATGATAAAAGTTTTCAACCATAATTACAGCGGAATCAACAATCCATTAGAAGAGTCAAGTAGAACATAATGTATACTATCTCCTCCAAATTAAAAGTCCATCATTAATATTTCATTCCTTTAATACCCATCAACAGTTCTTTGTTGTACCCAAGACAGAGAACTTTCATCACCTGTCTTCACCTGAATCACCAAAAATTATAGTTAAATTCATAATTCATGTTTATAATAATGTAAATCAACAATTTCTCTTTGCCACAAATGTTTAATAGATCTTTCACTTAATGTCCTTGCCACAAAGGCTAAAGACACTCAATAATCATATCGTCTTTACACCCTACACCAAAGACATTCAAATGTAACAACAATGTTCATGATCATACCAATCAATTATCTATCTTTGCAGTACGGGCCAAAGATATTCAACAATAATAGCAATGGCCATGATTATACCAATCAATGGTCTATCTTTTCACTACGGGACAAAGATGTTCAACTATAAAATCAATAATCAACAGTCCATCTATGCACTACGGGCCAAAGACATACAACTCTAAAATCAATAATCAACATTCCATCTTTGCACTATGGGCCAAAGACATACAACTGTAACACCAATCATCAATAATTATTTCCAATCAACGAATTATCTATGCACTACGGGAACAATACAATTGTTTGCATCATCAGTGGTCATGATCATGCCAAACACCTGTCCATCTATGCATTACGTGTAAGACCCCGAATTTTATGAAATAAAAGTATTCAATTTTTCTTATAATTATAATTCAGTAAATGGTTAAATTGATAAAAGTTAAAGTTAAGGGTGATATATGAATTTTTTTCAAAATATGCAAGTGGTTATAAAATATTCTTTCTGTCGGGGAATATTCGTTTGATCGTGGAATATTCTTTCTATTGGGGAATATTCGTACGACGGCGCAACCATTTGTAGGCCCCATAACGGATAACTGTCGGATGAAGAAAATGACAAATTTGAGTTTTTATAAATAACGGCATAATCGTTACCGTTAACACTGTTGGAATACCCGGTGAGTAAAGTAAATTAATACGCATTGTTGCACAGTAGCACACGGTTTTACAAAGTATTGTTGAATTATTGATTCTTACGTAAGAAGGCACTACTCAATAATTGTTACAGTAATTACTGTTCAATATTTTATTTTATTGATTCAATAATTGCTGCATTGATATTTATATTATTGTTGTCACTACACAGTACTTTTTATTATCAGATTAACAGTTCATATTATTTTAATAATATTACTAGATAACATTATTGACAATGTCTAGAAAGTTCTGTCTAAGGAGAGGTTTGGTCACCTAATTGCACGCCACTAAGGAGAAATCCTTATTGGAAAGCCCACTATTTCCTGGAAACTGTCTGGTTGTCAATATTGTGATTCTGTAATATTATTTGTGAATAATTAATTATTGATTTATATGATAAGGAAAATATTCATTTTATGTGGATATAGATGGAGAAAATTTTTAAAGTGACAATTGTTGAAAATTGATATTTTATCTTTTCTAAAAAATTAATATCTTATTATATTATTATAATATAATAATGATTATATTTTTACAATGAATGTGTGATATATGAGTAAATGAGGAGAAAGAGTATTTTTGTTGCATTAAATGATTAACACATATTTTGTGTGTCGGTGGACCCTATTTCTTGACTGAAATTTGATTATAGCCTGTAAAATCGTCCGTATGTGGATTTCGATCAATCTCTGCTTGGAATTTGGAAAAACTTTATTCTGCAAAGTTGTAGAGAATTGAATTTCCTATTAAAAGTCGCGAGATTCAAATTTTCTGATAAAAGGGATATTTATTATGAATTATTGAAGTTCCATAGTTCCGAAATAATTGATTTTTGAAAGTTTTAATTATTTAAATTAAGAAAAACGTTTTTAACAAGTGGGTGGGCCCCACTTGCACATATTAGATGCTGAATTCAGATTTCTTGGTTGTGCGTAAGAAAATTTTATAATTATATTATTAATTTATTAAATTTTCTGCTTTGGTGTTCTAAGCAATTTCCTATAAATAGGGTGCTTAGGTTAGAATTGAAAATCACACCAGAAACTGAAGTTTTCTCTCTATTTCTCTCTCTATAATATTGAGTATTGAGTATTGCTATACGGTGCAAGTTCTTTTAGCACTATATCCAATATTTCAGTCAGAAGTACTATTCTTTCTGAGGTAAGGGAGATTATTTTCTTCATAAATGATATTATTTCTTCAATATCATTATGCCGAAATATTGGTTTGAATTTTTATTAAATTTGGAACTTTTTCATGTCGGGGTTACTATTCATGAGTTACTATTCATGAGTTATTATTCACGAGTTACTATTCATGAGTTACTATTCACGAATACTATTCACGAAGCGTGATGATGTTTTTTTATGAAATTTCTATCTTTTAGTGTCGGAGTTACTATTCACGTATACGACACTATTCACCGGAAAAATGAAATTTTCTTCTTTTTGTCCAAAATATCTATTCTGGATACTAGCTTTGATTGTATCCATGTTTTGATCATTCTTGAATTTTACTCCACTGTGATTATTTATGAGGTATTTTTGGACATGGAATAGCTGAAATACGAATCCTTAATATTTATTCTTTTGTTTCACTGGATACATTTTCTTTAAAATATTTTTCATCATCCTCAGTCCTAAATGAGGATATAACTAAATATCTTTGGCCTATAGTGCAAAGATGAATGATTTCTGATGAATATCTTTGGCCAGTAGTGCAAAGATGAACAGGTGTTTAGATGAACATAACTAACTGATGAATGTCTTTGGCCTGTAGTGCAAAGATGACCTGTTGTTGAATATCTTTGGCCTGTAGTGAAAAGATAAACTATTGATGAGTATCTTTGGCCCGTAGTGCAAAGATGAATTTATTAGTATGATTATGAACAGGAACTGTGATTTGGTATAACCATGATCTTTGATGTTACAGGTAAAGACATGTGATGAAAATTATCTTCGTCCTGAATGCGAAAAGGAATTTAGAACTACAATTATGATTATGAGTTATTTACATGATTGTGGACAGGAACTGTTGATTGATGTTACAGGGTTAAAACATTGTTGGTGGACTTTTAACATGGAGAAGATAATAGACTTTATAGTCTATTTGACTCTTCTAATGGATTGATCGTTCCGCTGCAACTATGGTTGAAAAGTTTTATTATCTACCATATGTTCTAAATCTTTGATTTATTACTGATGAAGTCTATTGATAATGTAATTATCTTTAGTCATGATATTCTTTATTGAGCTAGTTGTGCTCACCCTTTTGCTTCACAATTCCTTTCATGTAATAAAAGTGTAGCTGGGTCGAGCGGGAGAATAACAAAGGAATAGAACGATGGTCTATAGATGTTGAGGGTGATGTGAATTTAACTTGGAAGGGTGTTTTGCCACTATCATACAAGATGTCTAATGACATACAACCTTGTGTCATCATAAGACAGGGTTGTGCTCATCCACTTGCTGAGTATATTTACAAGCACTACCTATATAATCTTGGTGTTTGTTTGGAGTTTAATTCCCAATTAGAGATAGTGGAGATAAAAATATGTCAAGAGAAGACTCACCATTGGGAAGAATATGATAGTAATCTTCTCGTTTTTCTTTGGGGTCTATTGGGTCAACCAAGGATAATTCTGTGGCCATGTGATATCTACCATAACCTAGAAGTATGGCCTCCCATGTACGAAGGTTTCCTTGAGCACTTCCCAAAGATTATAATTTCTAAAACAGTTTTCGACTATACCTTTATGTAAGGTGTCATTATGAGGTGCTATCCACAGTTGGGACATGAGTCACAGTTGATATATATTTGTATCCAAACTCACAGCATATGTGTTGTTATATTTTGCACGACAATTGTTATAATAAAGTTGTAGTTGTTTTCTGTACCATGTATTTGGCGACTTAGAATGGGTTGGATGGAATGGACCTATTTTTGGGGTCGTTACATTACGGGCCAAAGAGAACTTTCATCACAAACATTTATCTGTATCATTAAAGGTCCTGATTATACCAATACATAATTCCTAGTCATATTCATATCAATCAACAGTCCATTTTTGCACTACGGGCCAAAGATGACTTTCAGCACAATATAAGCATGAGAATGATGACAATGATATAAATAATGAATCAAGTGAGATCAAGGATAAATATTAAAGATTTATAATTCAATTTATTTAGAGTTCAAGAATGTCCAAATTATCAACATGATAACTAATTGTGGAGTAAAATTCAAGAATTATGTTCATGTATCAAATATAATTTGGACAAAATTTTTTTTATCGTGAATAGTACCCCGAGTGAATATATTAAAATTTAATAAGAAGGTTCAGACAAATATTTTAGTGAAACGATACTAGAAGAAGCGCAAAACTCAAGGATATTCTATTAATTTCAAGGATTTTCACCATTTAATAATAAGGTTATGGAAAAAAACAATAATTTCGTACCATGATGGAGAAAAATATGAAAGAAAACGATATCCATTGATGAGTACAAAAGAAATGATATCCTTTATGATTATTAAAGAATATACGAAACTGCAAATGGACTTTCACCCGTCATGCGGTAATTCGCGTAGACGGATCATTTTCACAATTTAATAAAGAATGAATACAAATGGTTATTCACCAAGCATGCGGTAGTCCGCGTAGACAAGTTATTCTCATATATTAATAAAGACTAGAATGACAACCCTTACGAGTATGAAGAAAATAACATCCTCAACTTTAATAAGAGACTAAATCTGACTGGTGTAACAGAGATTATCTTGAGAAAATCTTGTATTATTTGCTACACTCAAAATATCCTTATACTCAAAAGAAATAAGCACAATATTATAGAAGAAGAATTTTTTAATTCTGATGTGATTTTCATTTCTTAACTAAGCATACTATTTATAGGAGAATGGTAGTGCACTATTTAATAACGGATGAATAGTCAAATTTCGGACGAATTCACGGGTGAAATCTAATTTTTACTATTCATCACTATGCGATAAAATATTCTAATTAAACAAAAACTTTATATACATTATAATATATTCTTATTATATTCTAATAAAACAAATAACTTTATATATATTATAAAAAGTTTTTGTTTTATATAAAAAAATTTCTGTTTTATTACTATTATAATAATAATAAAACAAAATTGAGATAACTTTCTACTAAAAGTTTGACAAATTGACACATGGGAATCCATGGAATTATAAGTCAAACTTACAACAAACACCTCATGACAAACACTTCCATTTATATCAAAAATTGAATAGATATCTATCACAAATCACTTATCTTCAATCAACACATTTTTAATCTTTCAACAATTATTCATCATTAATATTATAACTCATAATATTTATAACAAGATCGTTCCCAAGAAAGAGGGGGCTTTCCGATAAGGATTTCTCCTTATTGGCACGCAATTAAATAACCAAACCTCTTTCTTTAACAGAACTTTCTAGACATTGTCAATAATGCTAATAATAATATGATTAACTGTGTCGTGTCAATTATTGATTTAATAATATAAAATATTGTGCAGATGATACTGTGATAATAATTGAACCAATAATATGAGATACTAAACAGCTACTACTGTGGAAATTATTGAATGAAATACTAAGTGACTTCTTACGTAATCATCAATAATCAGAGATACTGTGTAATACCGTGTGCTACTGTGTAACAACGCGTATTACTGTACTTTTATCACTGGGTATTTTAACAGTTTAATGGTAAAAGTTTTGTCGCTATTTTTATAAAAAGGTTATTTCTGTCACTTTCTATATCCGATAGTTATTCCGTTATAGGGTCCACTAATGATTGCGCCGTCGTACGAATATTTCTCAATAAAAAGAATATTTTTCGACCAAACGAATATTCCCTGACACAACGAATATTTTATATTAACTTGCTTACTTTGTAAAATTTGCACATATCACCCATAACTATAACATTTATTAAATTATCACCATACTATTTAGAATAATATTTATAATAAAAATTGAATACTTTTATTTCATAAATTTTGGGGTCTTACACTCTGGATTTCAGAATAAAATGCTCCAACTACTTAATATCATCAACTAAGTTCAGTTCCTTGTATCCCCTAATTGGATCAAAGTGGTAGTATGATAATAACATACAAAGACCAACCTTCATTGCCACGGTACCCAAATTTGATGGGGTTAACTAACTAAGGGAGTGTTTGTTTAGAGCTGAATGGAGCTGAATCTGAATGGTTGAATCAGTCAGTGCGTTTGTTTTGGTCTGAATGACTGAATCGGTAAGATGGACTAGCTGAATAGTTAAGTCAGATGTTTTAGCTGAATGACTGAATGAGTAGCTGAATGAAGTAAAAAAAAATTAAAAAAATTAAAAAAAATTAACTATTATATTAAGTAATATTAAATAAATTTACAATAATTTTGAATTTTTTCAGAGGGGTAAAATAATAAAATTTTGTCATTCAGATGTTTTAGATATGCCAATTATTAAACAAATTTTTTCATTCAGATTCATTCAATTTTTATCAAACACCCCCTAAGCTCACAATAGTTAAAATATTGATATCGACCCCCTCATACCCCCATCTACAAATTCACCAACAGACTACAATCTTATACTAAATAAAATATCATCATGCATAGCTGCAGTCAACAAAAGCATAATAAATATACCACCAACAAAAAAGACTATTACTTAACTACTAGATAAAAAATGACATAAAGAATATTTTGGGACCCAAAGAAGGGACCAAACAATTGTTAAAGAATGAAGAATCGAAGATGAAAAATGCACAATCATATATATATATATATATATATATATATATATATACACACACACACACACACACACACACACGCGTATATCATAACTTTCAAATATATATCATAAAGGTGAAAGTACCCATGTCAGATAATATTCTTTACCTCCATATTTTAAAGTTCGTCTGACTCCCAAATCTAGATTTCTCACAACCCATACCACTGCAACCTCCCCAATCTTGATTTCGAACCTCGATTAGCCACTTTAGAGCTCTACAAGCCACAAGTTCCTTCCAATTTGACACTATTCCACTTAATCGTTCAACTGTGATACACAACCCTAACTTTTTAACGAACTCTATTTTCAAAACTAGCTTATGTAATTTATTTTAGTGGGTAAATGGTCTTTCGTGTATTTAATAAATATTTCAGTATTTGTAATAATATATACACTTAAACCATATAAAATAGCCTTATCCGGTGCCACGTCAGCATTCAAATATATTTTTTATCCAAAAAAATTTTTGGGGTCACTTTTATTTACTTAAGTGTACTTGGAGTATGCTACTGTAAAGTTTTAAAATTAAGATCACGAGTGTAAAGGGGTCATATTTCGAAGGACATGTATAAGTGTATTGAACCCTTTTATTTTGGTTCAAATAAGTTTAAAGAGATTATATTACCCTTATATAATTAAAATAAATTAATCATTTACTCTTTACTTATATTGTCATAATTTTATTATATAACATATTTATAAGATAAAAGGTCTATACACTTAATTAGACAAAATTTAATTTTTAACTATATATAGAATTAAACTAATATATTGAATTTATTATCTTTATAATTAAAAAATAAAACAGATAAATATTAGCAAAAAAAATTATAAAGAGATGATATATATAATTTATCTTGCTATTTTATTAAATTATACCTAATATAGTTTATTGGTCCATCTAATTTTAAATTTTTTATTTTGACTTGAAATATAATATAGTTCTGAAATTGTAATTCTAACAAACAAATATGACCATGGTGTAGTTTATTTTATTTTTCTCTCCTTGTATAATTTATATAGAGAATTCTCATCTCATGAGTAAAAATTTCTATTTTTATAAAATAATTAGCATATAAATATAAGACTCATTTATACATATATCTTTCGTAAAATATGAATTTAATTATTATAAAATTAACTTTATAATAAATTAATCAATTAATTAATATATTACGTTGAACTCTCATAAAATACCCTTCATTTTTTCTCGAACTCATCATTATTTTTCCATGTTGGTACCATAAGACAGAAGAAGGTCCATGTGATGTGCATTGTTCTTAGCATTCATTGTACCCTCTCAAATCTTTACACATAATCACAGACCCAAGTGGAAGTTGGACCCACATGATGTGGCAACATTTTCCAAAGGATAAACTATAGAGAAAAGAACCGTCCTTATCCAGAGCCCATTTAGGGTGAAAGAATACCACTTTAAGGGCTTTTCTGGAAAGTTATGTATGCAGTCGTAAAATTTTGTTTTGAAATAAGTCAAAAGTTGGTCTCATTATGAGCTAACTTTGTAAGTAAACTCAGCAAAAGTTGGTCTCATTTTTGTAACATTTTGGAGGGTGTTTGATAAAATTAAATGAAATAATTTTGAATCTATATAATAAATCAGGACCATATTTAAATCTTAAAGTTGAGAAAGCATAAGAACGGCTGTGATTGATTTTAAATTAATCTAAAGGTCAGATTTCATTGCACTCAAAAAACATAGAGGGTTTAACCGCCCAAATCAAACCCCCCCACGCCCCACCCTCACCCTCACCCTCACCCTCACCCTCACCCTCTACTGTCTCCTTCCCTTTACTCTTTCAAAAACTATTCCTTCCCCTCTTTGTCTCTTTATTTCGGATTGAGGTAACACCACTCTCTGTTCATGTTCGGATCGGTGCTCACTTCCGCCCGTGCGCAGATTGGTCTTGATCGGTGCAACACTACTCTCTGTTCATATTTTGCTAAGCGGCGACGATATTTTGTGTTGAAATTTTGGTAAGCACCCTCTGTCTTTATTTTGTGTTGATTCAGTTGAAATTTTGGTGCAACACTACTCTCTGTTCACTCTCTGTCTTTATTTTGTTTTGATTCAGTTGAAATTTTGGTAAGCACCTAGTAAAACTTTCAGTTGAAATTTTGTGTTGATTTAGTTACTTTTGGGTTTACTTATTTTTTTTTGTTCCCAAGGGAGATTATGTCTTCAAATCTGAGAGAGCTCAAAGAACTGAAAAATGAATGAAAACTGAAAAGTGAAAGAAGCAGGTCTGCTATGTGTATTTTCAAGTAAAAGGATGCGAATTTTGATATCAGGTCAGTGAGTAAAAGCATATGAATTTTAATATCAAGTAGTACCAAAACAAATTCTCAGTAAAACAAATTTTAAAAATGCCCATAGTTTCAAATTTCAGAATTTGATTTTTTTTAACATATATTTTGAATGACTAATCACTCTAAATACCAAATTAGCAGAAATAGAGTTGACAGTACAAATTCTTATGAACTTTTTCCACACAAAAAAATGCACAAATTATAATGCCATTTTGGGTGGGTTCTTTTTGTTTTTGTTGTTGATAGTATCATTTTTCACTTAATATGATACTGTAGTTTTTAGTTTATAGTTGGCTTATTAGTCTAACACATTTGATAATTATTAAGGTTTGGAATAATTTTCTTTTCTTGATTTTCATTATTATTGAACTTAGAAGAGTACAATTATAATTTTCAAAAGTTTGATGAGTAAAAAACTCGAAAGTATACAAAGTTCAAACTTTAAGAATAAAAGTATGACTCATTTGAGGTAGAATGTGTTAAAGAAATATAGAAAGTCAAATTGGTCTCTCAGTTTGGGTTAGAGCACGGGTAAAAGTTTCGGCCTGGTTTTAGCCTTTGCCAAATTGCCCTTTACTGGGTTTATTTTCTGCAGCTCATTGATTTATTTTAGTGTAGTTCAAAACTGTTAGGAAGTGGTCATGTTAGACAAGTATTGTTAGACTAGCTGTGGTAAGACAAAATACATGGTTCCTGAAAAATCATTTGTTTCCTTGACTTAAAACTTCATTCTAAACTCCCTTATTTACCCAAAAGAATTGCATATGTTTGTGCAGTGTTTTTTTTCCAATCTAAATCATCTTAGCAATGTTTTATGCCCCTCTTCATCTCCTCTGCCTATTAGTATTTGTCTTGCAGGTGTGTCCTTTGTCGGAAAAGAGTTGTTTATCTTACTGCTAAGAAGGTTGAACTATTTCTTATTTTCTTTTACACCATTGATTGGGTTATGTTTCTTAAGAGTATACATCTTCAAACTATACCCTGTAAGCTGATAAATACATTGGCTCTCTTGAAGTAGAAAATCTAACAGACTGTAATGATATTTGTAATCTTTTCTGTTGTAATTTAAGCTTTGTTTGCTGTTGTGATTTGGCATTTTATTGAGGGCCAAACAGAATTGAATGGTACAGGGCTTAGCATAAGTCTAGCCTTGCTCATTGTTTTGATTCCAGTAATAATGACTGCTTTAAGTATCAAGATTAATTATTATTGCTTTTGCGCAAAATAAATAATTACTGTTGAATGATTTACACGCAAAAGTATCATTGTTACTGTTAAATGATGGTCGATACTGATATTTTCCTTACCTCATAATTTAACTGAACTCATATACTACTGTTGTGTCTCACTTCTGGACTATTTGCATTATATTGACTTGATTTTGGTGCTGACAGTATATGGGTATTTCAAACATCAGGCAATAACATCTTGAAGAAGTTAATATAGAAAAATTTGGCCTATTAAAAAGAATGAAATACTAAAAGCTAAAAAAGAACAGTATTAAGGAACTTCGGGTTGAGGTCTTATAAAGGGTAATTTGAAAATTTAAAGTACCTTAAATACCCATATGTAGGGGAAGTTCTGATCCCTAAAACGGAAGATGGGTCTGTTAATATGTGTTGGAGCAAGTAGTGGTTGGAAACCATGTTTTATTCCCCCCTGTTTTTGATGAATGTTTTACATAAAAGTTACATTTTTCAAGAGTATATTTTAAGTAGGAAGAAGCACCTAAATTACTTTAGTTTTTCAAGAGTTTATATTTTGATTAGGTTACGACCTTGGTCCAGTAGGTATTATTGTTGAGTGACTCCGGGTTTTGTATATTTCGGTTGATCGAGGTTTCAATTTGGATGAATTTGGTTTTTTGTTCGACTTTTATGGGGTTTATAATGCGTGATTATGGATTTAATTTTTCTTCTCGATTGTTCTTTTTGAAGAAATCGCAAATATGTTACTTGAAATTAGTAGCAATATTCATGGGAACTTTTTGGATGTATTTTTTAAATCTTTCATTAGGAGTTAGGACAAATTGGTATTCATATTTTTTTTAATCTTGATGTTTTTTAATTTCAGTATATTGTTTAGTCTATGATAATATCTTTGTTATTTTTTCATTTATTTAAGCTCAAAATTGATTGTTATTTGTATTTATTTTGTACAGGAAAATGAAGGTTTAGAAGTTAGTGGCATTCTTGAAGTAATACATGGTGTTTAGAAGTTAGTGGCATTCTTGAAGGTATTTGCTGCTCTGCTTCTGTAAGCCTTGCTCATTGTTTTGATTCTAGTAATAATGACTGCTTTAAGTATCAAGATTATTATTGCTTTTGCGCAAAATAAATAATTACTGTTGAATGATTTACACGCAAAAGTATCATTGTTACTGTTAAATGATGGTTAATACTGATATTTTCCTTACCTCTTAATTGAACTGAACTCATATACTACTGTTGTGTCTCACTACTGAACTATTTGCATTATATTGACTTGATTTTGGTGCTGACAGTATATGGGTATTTGAAACATCAGGCAATAACATCTTGAAGAAGTTAATATAGAAAAATTTGGCCTATTAAAAGAAAATGAAATACGAAAAGCTGAAAAAGAACAGTATTAAGGAACTTCGGGTTGAGGTCTTATAAAGGGTAATTTTAAAAATTTAAAATACCTTAAATACCCATATGTAGGGGAAGTTCTGATCCCTAAAACGGAAGATGGGTCTGTTAATATGTGTTGGAGCAAGTAGTGGTTGGAAACCATGTTTTATTTCCCCCTGTTTTTGATGAATGTTTTACATAAAAGTTACATTTTTCAAGAATATATTTTAAGTAGGAAGAAGCACCTAAATTACTTTAGTTTTTCAAGAGTTTATATTTTGATTAGGTGACGACCTTGGTCCAGTTGGTATTATTGTTTTAAGAAGAGTTGATATGTCTTCCCATGATTTACTCGCAAAATTAGATTAAATCTGAAACTTTATTTTATCTTATTATTATAGATATTATAGATAGATACCTAAATCAGATAAAGAAGAAAGAAGATGAAGAAGAAAAGCCCCATTTCACATGGGTTGAGCTTGGTGAGATTGACGATTACTAACCTACCACTGACCAAACAATTGTCTAGGTGTGAAAGTCTCTCTTACTAAGACTATATTTCTCTACTTCTCATGCAGACACACAACACATAACACACAAAATGCATGCACAAACACACACACATAACTGTAACCAATCAAACACTCGCAAATCAAACTCACACACCATTATACTGCCACCAATACAAATTTATGATTTAAATCATTAAACAAATGAATTGTTCGTTGAGATAGTACTAAGAAAACTTTATTTGATTGTAAGTCCATATTTTTCTTTAAAAAATTGATTATTTGTTACAATCTCTCTAAATTCTTACTGCAATCAATATAAATCATTCCCCCTACATACAAATATGTGTGTTGTAAAGTTCAGGGTAAAGTAAGGGGTCTTATATTTCGGATTTATAATTGTTTTATTTTAACTCACATATTTCGATAATTTTTAAATTTCAAATATTTTTAGGTATATATTGAAGGATACATGATGTAAGCTGTAAAGAATATACTTGGTGTAAACTGTAAAGTAAAGGGTCTTAGTTTCTCTATTTTTTTTATGTATGTATTTTTTGTGTTCTGCCTTTTGTAAAGTTAGTTAATTATACTTAGTTATGATGATTTTGGGTATGGAATGATGGGTTTTTTGGTGGTTTGGATATGTATGGATGATTGTAAGTTTTGTAAACAAGTTTTGATTTTTCTGGATATCTATTTTTAAACGAAACTCTGCCGAAATTTCTTGAAATTAGTAGCGACTAGCTTGATGTTTTGGTGGTTGAATGTGTTGATGATTAAGTATGTATTAATTTCTTCATGTATGTATTTTTTTGTTCCGTATTTTATAAAATTAACTAATTATACATAGTTTTATACACAGGTTTATATTTGTCTGGATGTCTATTTTTAAAGGAAATTCTGTCGAAATTTTTTAAAATTAGTAGCGACTAGCTTGATATTTTGGTGGTTAGATATGTGTTGATGATTGTGTGTATTTTGTGTGTTACGTCTTTTGTAAGTTAACTAATTATACATGGTTATGATGATTTTTGGGTATGGAATGAAAGTTTTTTTGGTGGTTTGAATATATATTGATAATTGTATGTTTTGTAGACAGGTTTAGAATTTTTTAGATATCTATTTTTATAGGAAATTTTATCGATTTTTTTGTAAATTAGTACCAATTATGGTGAATTATGGTGGTATGTGTCTTTAGATAATGTAATATTTTTTGAATTTTAAAATTTTTTTTACGCCGTGCCTTTAGGCACGGGCATATACTAGTATTTAAATAATTTAAATAAGTTGAATAAAACAGAATTCTGAATATTGAATAAAAAAAGTTGTTTGATAATTGACATGTCTGAAATATTTGAATAACAAATTTTAATTATTTTACGTCTGAAAAAATTCAAAATTGTTATAAATTTATTTAATATTATTTAATATAATAGTTAATATTGTAAAACAAAAAAAATTAAATATAAAATACTTTATTAAGCAGTCATCTAGCCAAAAAATTACACTTGACCATTTAGCCCAAAAATCTGACCGATTCAACCATTAAGACGATTTTTATTTAAAACAAACGTACTGAATAATTGACCAATTCAGTCATTCAACCATTCAACTCTAAACAAACACTTCTTTAGTAACATATCGTGATGCATAAAATTCTGTGGTCCATGGCCTAGCCTGAGCTCAGCCCGGTCAAAACCTTTTCCGATCCAGGTTTGGACTATTCAAGGTCAATCCGGAGACTTTAAATGGGTTGTTGTTTGAAGGGAAAATCCCAATAGCCAAAAGATGATCAGCCTAGCCTGACACTTAAGGCCTGACTTGATAGTTCTTTTGGCACTTAGGGGTGTGTAAATAAATTGTTTTTTTTTCCAGTTTTTGACGAACCGAACGGATCCAAACCGCCCAATTCGGTATAAATATAAACCAGTTTGGTATCGGTACAGAAAACTGGTATATACCGGTTAAACGGTATCGGTTTCGGGATATGGTTTTCGTGGATCGGTATAAACCGAACCGAACTTGTACATATCTGTTTTCTAATTTTATTATTATTATTAATAAATAATAATAATAATAATAATAAAATAATAATTATTATAATAATAATAATAATAATAATAATAAATAATTAAAAAAAATAATAAAAAAATAATAATTTTCGATAAAAGCTTGTACCAAACCGGTACCGCCGGTTCGATATACCGGTCCAACCGATACCAGTATCGATAACAAAATTTGGCCGATTTCGATACCGGTTCGGTTCGAACTGATTTTTATCTGTTGAACACCCCTATTAGCACTTAATAACTACCAATTACATTTAAAAACAAGCAAGCAAAGCAATTATTTCATGTAAAACCATATAATATTATAATTATTATTGAAGTGTCAATGTTTTATTCTACATAAGATTATTTGGATCTAAAATCTTCACATTAACACTAAAAGATAATTAATTAAAATTTACACTGAAGCAATGCCTAAATATAAGCTGCTTATTAAAATTTTATGCACTTCACTTATTACTCAAAGTCATGTCCACATTGTTCATTCATTTATTTAGGATTTTGAAAAAAATAAATAATTACAAGAGAACCATGAACATATTATAGAAACCCTTACAATATATATAATTATATCTTTAGTGAATGGAACTAGTTAATTTATTTAATATTTAACATTATAAGTTAGTTGATTAAATATTAATAAGGGATAAGGTCCAAAAATGCCCCTGACGTTTTTCTCAATGTCTATCGAATGCCCTATACTTTTTTTTTCTTCCAAAAATACCTTCAATGTTACATATTTTGGGTCGATTGTACCCATGTCGTTGACAGACATGCCAAATAGACAAACGGAGTTGACAATTGGACATATTTGATGACGTGGCTGCCACATGGAAGTCAAAAATACTAATTAAAAAATACTAAAATACTAATTAAAAAATTACTAAAATACTAAAAAAAATCAAATTAAAAAATTTAGTATATTTAGTAAATTTACATATATGTATATTTAGTAAATAATCATATATACACATATATAGAATCCCTCTCTCTCTCTCTCTCTTCACTGTCATCGTCTTCTTCCTCCAAATTCCAGATTTCCAGCCACAATGTCACACACCATCACAATCCTCCTCCTTCTCTCCCCTTGGTAGTAACCCTAAACTGCATCGAAGACACAACAATCGAACAGGGGCTGGCGTCGCTTCCGTCGATCACGCAGCCCAGCCGTTCTTCTTCACTCTCTCTCCTTCCTCCCTCGCGTAGCCCAGCGCCGGCTCCGGCCCTGGTAGCTCATCCTCTGCCTCGAGTCCTCCGACCACGCCGTGGACTATGCCCTCACCGCTGACCTCGGTCTTCACCGGCTAACAAAAATTGGTAGTATTATTTTGAGCTATTTCTATTTAATTCAAAATTAGAAGAGACCGAATTAGTAGAATTTGGGTATGGGGAAGAATATGAATTACATGATGATGATGATGATGAAGACCCACATAACATATCACGACACACAACTCCTTTTTTAGATTTGATGTATTGAGGCATACAAAAGTATTAATTAATTTGATGCTTGAAGATCCTTTTTCAGATCTGATGTATATATTTGATGATCATTCATTATGTATGTATGTATGTATGTATGTATATATTAGTTGTGTTAATGAAGAATACAAACTTCTTTGTGAATCATACTTTTTTTCAGATCTGTTGCTTGAAGAGTTTTCAATTTATCATCCATGGTGGTCTTAATTGATTTCTGAGCTCTAATGGTGGTGTCTCGATGATGCCTTCTTGTAAGACCTCAACTTATTATAAATAAAATTAAATTTCTTTATTCATTATTCTAAATTAATAAGGTGTTAATTTGATATAATGCTTTGGTTATGGGTGAAATGTGCAAATTTTACAAGATAAACAAGTGGTTATAAAATATTCATTTTTATCAGGGAATATTCTTTTGGTCGTGGAATATTTTTTTTTCAGGGAATATTCGTACGACGGTACAACCATTCGTGGGGCTCATAACAGAATAACTGTTGGATGAAGAAAACGACATAGTATGAGTTTTTATAAATAACGACGTAGTTGTTACCGTTAACACTGTTGGAATACCTGGTGGTTAAAATACAGTAATACGCGTGGTTGTACAGTAGCACACGGTATTGCACAGTATTATTGAATTATTGATTCATATATAAGAAAGCACTACTCAATAATTGTTATAGTAGTTACTGTTCAATATTTTATTTTACTAATTCAATAATTGGTGCGTTGATATTTAATATTATTGTTGTTTCAATAATTGTCACTACACAGTATTTCCCATTATCAGATCAATAATTCATATTATTTGAATAATATTATTAGATAACATTATTGGCAATGTCTAGAAAGTTCTGTCTAAGGAGAGGTTTGGTCACCTAATTGCGTGCCAGTAAGGAGAAATCCTTATTGGAAAGCCCCCTCTTTCCTGGGAACGACCTGGTTGTCATAATTGTGATTCTGTAATATTATTTGTGAATAATTAATTATTGATTTATATGATAAAAAAATATTTATTTGATGTGGATATAAATGATGGATTTATTTATGTGGTTATAAATAAAGGAATTAATGCTGAGGTGTTTTATCAGTATTTTGTCGAAATGGAGGTATTAAAAATCACCCGTTTATTGATTTCAGATATTTTCTAGTTGGAATTTAGAAAAACTCTGAGCTACAAAGTTGTAGAGAATTCGATTTCGTGTGGAATGGATATAAAATTCGTATTTTTCTGATAAACGGGGTATTTTCTATGAATTGTTGAAGTTTCAGAAAAAAAATAATTTTTATTAATTTATGGGTGGGACCCACTTTTGGGTTGGTGTTGAAAACACATGGGATGCTATTTTTTTTTCTTCCAAGATGGCATGCTTGATTTTTCCAAAGGTGTACGTAGAGAAAAAAGAAAGAAATAATAATATTTTATTATTTTAGTCTCCTATGGCGTTCTAGCATTTTCCTATAAATAAACGCTTAGGTTAGAATTGAAAATCACACCAGAAACAAGTTTTCTTTCTCTCTAGATTCTCGAGCGTATTTTTGTGAGTATTTTGATACTTTGAGAGTTGTTGTTCGGTATAAGTTTTCTTCGACTTTCTATCCGATATTCCGATCAGAAGTACCGTTATTTTGAGGTAAAGGGATGTTATTTTCTTCTTAAATGATATTATTTTCTTCAATATCATTATGCCGAAATATTGGTGAACTTTTTAATCAAATTTGGAACTTTTTGTGTCGGGGTTACTATTCACGTATACGGCACTATTCACGAATACGACACTATTCACCGAAAAATAAAATTTTCTTCTTTTTGTCCAAGATGCCTATTATGGTTACTATCTTTGATTGTATCCATGTTTTGATCTTTATTTTGAATTCTGTTTCACAATTGGTTATTATGAAGTATTATTGATCTTGGATAAACTGTTATACGAATCCCTAATATTTGTTCTTCTGTCTCACTGGATTCATTTTCTTTAAAATATTTTTTCATCATCTTCAGTCCTAAACGATGATATTACTGAATATCTTTGGCCTGTAGTGCAAAGATGAATGATTAACTGATGAATATCTTTGGCTCGTAGTGCAATGATGAACAGGTGTTGAGATGAACATGACCAACCGGTGAAATAAATGAATATCTTTGGCCTGTAATGCAAAGATGAATATTTGATTAAAAGATGTATATTTATTGATGTTACAGGGATAAAATATTGATGATGGACTCTTAAATCTTAGAAGATAGTAGAATTCATTCTCTACGTGACTCTTCTAATGGATTGTTATTTTCGCTGTATTTGTTGATCTAAAAATTGTTGTCTATTATATTCTATTAGATTTTTCCCTGTTGAAGACTAAGGATAATTTGTTGTATATTATCTTAGTTATAATATTCTTTACTAGGCTAGTTGAGCTCACCCTTTTCCTTTTTGTTCCATTTTTCTTCTCAGGAAGTGAGAACATAGCAGGATCGAACCGGGGTATGGAGTGATGGTTCTAGAAAGATGTTTTAGCTGTCCTCACTATTTCTGTAAAATAGTGTATGAATAATTGTAATGAGGACTTATTTAGGTGTGGATATTGTCTAGAAGACAATATTTGTATTTAAACTCATAGTATGTGTTGTTGTATTTTGCACGACAATTGTATTATTGAATTTGTAGTTTGCTTTCTGTACCATGTATTTGGCGACTCAGAATGGGTGTTGTATACCTATTTTGGGGGCGTCACAGTTGGTATCAAAGCTTAGGGATATGGTCTCTGGCGGAGATCGGGGAATAGAACTAGGAGGGGAGAGATGAGTAAATCCTTCTCTAGTGTATCCTATCTAAGCTTATTTGTTGGTCGGTCATAATATAGGGATATTATGTGATATGTTAATTTGTTTAATTAACCCTTGTTTTATGGCAGTATTTAAGAATGGTTGCTAAGAATGTTAACAATGGAGTGTATGAGACTGTGGAACAACCTTTTGTCACAAACCAGGAGAACGTGGAACATGAAGACAATATTCCTCCAGTAAACAACACTACCGAGCAAACGATGAATGATGTAATGTTTATGAGCTCTTTGCAATTCATGCAAAATCAGACGAGGGAGACTCATGTACAAAATACGGGTGGAAATGATGGCAACACGCTGTCTGTCACAGCCAAGCAGTTCAAGGAGTTGGGACCACCGGATTTCTGGGGAAAGCTTGATCCGATTAAGGCAAAAACATGGGTCAAGCAAATTACCAAGATATTCGATGTCTTGGGATGCACGGAGGAACAGAAGGTTCCATTCGCCACCTTTATGTTTCGTGGAGAGGCAGATTACTGGTGGGAATCTGTGAAGCGTACCCAGCCAGCCGCACTCAACATATTTTGGGAAAGATTTTAGAAACTGTTCAATGACAAGTACTTTCCTGAAAGTATTCGTCATATGTAGGAGGTAGAGTTTATTAGACTGGAATAGAATAACATGACGGTGTCTCAATACGAGGCGAAGTTCACAGAGTTATCCAGGATTGCACCTCATTTGGTAGAAAATGAGGAACGTATGACGCGGATGTTTCTGAGAGGTCTAAAACCCGAGATTTGTCAATACCTTATCTCTCATAAATTTTCTCTGTATTTAGATGTTGTCAACAAGGCTCAATTATTAGAGCGAGATAGTGAGTATACTCAACTGATGGACCACAACCAGGGTCATACCGGTGACAACAGTCATCAGAACGATGATAACCAGCAAAGAGGGAAAAATACGGACAAAGGCGATAACCACTCAGGTGGTAATCGTGGCCATGATAATAGGAGAGGTGAGTCAAGTGGAAATTTTAGAAAGAGGAGATTCAACAATGACGGAAAGACATCAGCAGCAGCACCAGCACCAACAACAAATTCTAGGGGAGGAGATCGACCGCCAGTTAGATGTTACAAACGCAGGAAAGAGGGACATATCAGTCCAAACTGTCCATATCAATCCGAGGTATATTATAACTGTGGAAAGGAGGGCCATATAGCTCGAGACTGCTCTATAGCAAAACCAAGTTCAGCAGGGACGGTGACTCCAAAGGCTGTCCCGGATAAGTCAAAATTAGCGGTTCCTGGAAGAGCGTTTGTCGTAACTGGACAAAACGTGAGGAACCCGAACGAGGTGATCACGGGTAAGCTAATCTTGAATTCTTGCGAAGTTTATACCTTACTAGATACCGGTTCTACCCATTCTTTTATCTCTCCTGCTTGTGCTCAACGTTTAAACTTGACTCTGGAGAAATTGGACTTTGATTTATCTGTTGAAACTCCGTTGGGTGAAACCTTCGTTACATCTACAATTTATAAATCTTGCTTGATCCAAGTTAGCACTATCACATTACCTGTTGATCTTATCTCTTTAAAGATACTTGCTTTTCATGTGATTTTAGGAATTGATTGGTTAACCACTCATCATGCCAAAATTGATTATTTTCGTAAGGTTGTTAGTTGTCATATTCTTAACCAACTTGTCATACGAATTCAAACAACTAAACCACTAAAATCAGTCAATGTCATATCAAGCCACAAAGCTATTCGTTTATTGAAAAATGGATGCCAAGCTTTCTTAGCCCATGTTATGGATTTGAATAAAGACAAGTCAGATTTGGATAATATTTCTGTTGTTAGAGAATTTCCTGATGTATTTCTTGAAGAACTTCCCGGTCTACCCCCAGAACGTGATGTTGAATTCTTTATTGATCTTGAACCGGGTACAAAACCCATTTCTAAAGTCCCATATCGAATGGCTCCTATTGAACTTCAGGAGTTAAAAGTCCAACTACAGGAGTTATTAGACATCGGTTTCATTCGTCCTAGTACATCTCCTTGGGGTGCTCCTGTTTTATTCGTAAAGAAGAAAGATGGGAATATGCGACTTTGTATTGACTACCGAGAATTAAACCATGTCACCATAAAGAATACGTATCCGTTACCTCGCATTGATGACCTGTTCGGCCAGTTGCAAGGAGCAAAATTCTTTTCAAAGATTGATCTTCTTTCTGGATATCTTCAGCTGAAGATTAAAACTGAGGATGTTCCAAAGACTTCCTTCAGAACTCGGTACAGGAATTATGAATTCTTAGTCATGTCTTTTGGATTGACTAGTGCTCTTGCTGCTTTTATGGATATGATGAACCGAGTATTCAAGGAATATTTGGATCAGTTCGTTGTTGTCTTTATTGATGACATCCTCATTTATTCCAAAAGCCGTGAAGATCATGAGCACCATTTGAAGCTGATACTTGAAAGGCTTCGTGAAAAGAAGCTATATGCCAAGCTGAAGAAATGCGAATTTTGTCTTGAAGAGGTAGCCTTCCTTGGGCACGTGGTGTCAAAACATGGAGTATCTGTTGACCTAACGAAGATTGAAGCAATACAAAGTTGGGATCAACCGAAGTCGGTGACCGAAGTGCGTAGCTTTCTGGGCTTAGCTGGTTATCATCGGAGATTCGTGGAAGGATTTTCTCGAATTGCTACTCCATTAACTCAGCTGACTCGTAAAGGCACAAAATTCAGATGGAGCAAGGAATGTGAGAAAAGTTTCCTAGAGCTCAAGAGGAGACTCATTTCGGCACCTGTTCTGGCAATACCATCTGGTTCGGATGGATTTGTCATCTACAATGATGTTTTAGGCAAAGGGTTAGGATGTGTTCTCGTGCAACATGGGAAAGTCATAGCATATGCCTCGCGACAACTCAAAGAATATGACAGGAATTATCCTACTCATGATCTGGAGTTGGCAGTAGTCGTATTCGCGTTGAAGATATGGAGACACTACTTGTATGGGGAGAAAGTGGAGATTTATACGGACCATAAAAGCCTCAAATATTTCTTCACCCAAAAAGAACTCAACATGCGGCAGCGACGTTGGCTTGAGCTGTTGAAAGATTACGATCACACTATTCAATATCATCCTGCAAAAAGCGAACGTAGTAGCTGACACATTGAGTAGAAGATCATATGCTAGTACGAGTGCGATATTGTCAACGCAAAGGCCCATTTTGTATGACTTGCAAAGGATGGAGATAGAGTTAAAGACTCCAGGGACCCACGTGATGATGGCGAATATATGAGTAGAATCGACTTTAATCGATAAATTTAAAGCTGCTCAAGCTACGGACCTAGGGCTGATGCGTATGAAGAAGAAAGTGCAAGAAGGAGCTATTCCAGAAGAAAGAATCGATGAAAAAGGAATACTTCGAGTCAACTCTAAACTTTGTGTTCCTAACGATTCTGACTTGAAGCATAGAATCATGATGGAGGCACACAACACCCCGTTTGCAATCCATCTTGGGAGTACCTTAATGTATCATGATATTCGACATACATATTGGTGGAACAATATAAAGAGAGAGATCGCAGAGTTTATTTCGAGGTGTTTAACTTGTCAGCAAGTAAGGCGGAGCATCAAGTGCCAAAAGGTCCATTGCAACCACTTGAGATTTCGGAATGGAAGTGGGAACACATTACCATGGATTTCGTTACAGGTCTTCCCAAAGTTTCTCAAGGCATAGATGCGATTTAGGTTATTGTTGATAGATTAACCAAGTCTGCTCATTTCTTACAGATACGAGAAACTTATTCCCTTGAACGTCTTGCTCGTATTTACGTGAATGAGATTGTGAGATTGTATGGCATGCCAGTATCCATAGTTTCGGATCGTGACCCAAGATTCACTTCAAGATTTTGGGTTAGCTTGCAGAAAGCTATGGGCACGGATTTACGATTCTGTTCGGCATATCATCCTCAAACGGACGGACAATCAGAGAGGACTATTCAAAATCTTGAAGATCTATTAAGACTCTATGTCCTAGACTTCAAAGGGAGTTGGGATAAGTATTTATCATTGTACGAATTCTCCTACAATAACAGTTATCAAGCAAGTATAGGCATGGCTCCATTTGAGGCGTTGTATGGACGAAAGTGTCGTTCTCCAGTATGCTGGGACGAGGTGGATGAAGCAACTTTGTTGGGAGCCGGAATTGGTACGCATGACTACATAAAAGATCCAAATAATTCGACAACGTATTCAAACCTCATAGGATCGACAAAAGAGTTATGCTGATCTTCATCGAAAGGACGTAGGAATTTAATATTGGGGATCATGTACTATTACGTATTACTCCATGGAAGGGAGTTACAAGATTTGGAAAGAGAGGAAAGCTCAATCCAAGGTTTATTGGTCCATTTGAGATTCTTGACCGAATAGGAAATGTGGCCTATAGACTCGCATTACCTCCAAGTATGTCTCGTGTTCACAATGTTTTCCACATATCTATGTTTTGTAAATATGTGAAAGACCCGAACCATATTATTGAGTTAGAACCAGACGAGATAGCCGAAGATTTAACGTACGAGGAGGTACCTGTTAAAATCTTGGATAGAAAAGAACATGTCCTACGCACCAAGGTTATACCACAAGTTAAGGTTTTGTGGAGGAACCATACTATTGAAGAAATGACCTGGGAGTTAGAATCAGAAATGAAAGCGAGGTACCCTCACCTATTCGAAATACCAGGTACGTACGTCAATTTCGAGGATGAAATTTTATAAGGAGGTGAGGTTGTAAGACCCCAACTTATTATAAATAAAATTAAATTTTCTCTATTCATTATTCTAAATTAATAAAGTGTTAATTTGATATAATGCTTTGGTTATGGGTGAAATGTGCAAATTTTACAAAATAAGCAAGTGGTTATAAAATATTCATTTTTGTCGGAGAATATTCTTTTGATGCGTTGATAGTTTATATTATTGTTGTTTTAATAATTGTCATTGCACAATATTTCCCATTATCAGATCAATAATTCATATTATTTGAATAATATTATTAGATATCATTATTGACAATGTCTAGAAAGTTCTATCAAGGAGAGGTTTGGTCACCTAATTGCGCGCCAGGAAGGAGAAATCCTTATTGGAAAGCCCCCTCTTTCCTGGGAACTGTCTGGTTGTCATAAGTGTGATTCTGTAATATTATTTGTGAATAATTAATTATTGATTTATATGATAAGGAAATATTTATTTGATGATGGATTTATTTATTTTATATGGTTATAAATGAAGGAATTAATGCTGAGGTGTTTTATCAGTATTCTGTCGGAAGGGAAGTATTAAAAATCACCCGATTGTGGATTTTGGATATTTTTTGTTTGGAATTTAGAAAAACTCAAAGCTATAAAGTTGTAGAGAATTCAATTTCAGGCAGAATGGACATAAAATTCATATTTTTCTGATAAACGGACTATTTTTTATGAATTATTGAAGTTTCGAAAAATAAAATAATTTTTATTAAATTTATGGGTGGGACCCACTTTTGGTTTTTCAAGCATGTGGGCTGCTATTATTTTTCAGATTTGGCTGGCTTGGTTGGTGAAGGTGTGCGTAGGAAGTTTGAAAAGAAATAATATTAATTTATTATTTTAGTCTCCTATGGCGTTTTAGCATTTTCCTATAAATAGACGCTTAGGTTAGAATTGAAAATTACACCAGAAATAAGTTTTCTTTCCCTCTAGATTATCAAGCGTATTTTTGTGAGTATTTTGATACTTTGAGAGTTGCTGTTCGGTACAAGTTTCCTTTCCGATTAGAAGTGCCGTTATTTTGAGGTAAATGATGTTATTTTCTTCTCAAATGATATTATTTTCTTCAATATCATTATGCCGAAATATTGGTGAACTTCTTAATCAAATTTGAAACTTTTTATGTCGGGGTTACTATTCACGTATACGACACTATTCACCAAAAAACGAAAATTTTCTTTTTATCCAAGATGTCTATTTTTCTACTATCTTTGATTGAATCCATGTTTTGATCGTTATTTTTGAATTCTGCTTCACGATCGGTTATTATGAAGTATTACTGATCTTGGATAAACTGTTATACGAATCCCTAATATTTGTCATTCTGTCTCACTTGAATCGTTTTCTTTAAAATATTTTTCATCATCCTCAGTCTTAAATGATGATATTACTGAATATCTTTAGCCTGTAGTGCAAAGATGAATGATTAATTGATGAATATCTTTGGCCCGTAGTACAAAGATGAACAGGTGTTGAGATAAACATGACCAACTGGTGATACAAATGAATATCTTTGGCATGTAGTGAAAAGATAAATATTTGATTAAAAATATATGTTGATTGTTGTTACAGGGATAAAATATTGATGATGAACTTTTAAATCTTAGAAGATAGTAGAATTCATTCTCTACGTGACTCTTCTAATGGATTGTTGTTTCCGCTGCAGTTGTTGATCTAAAACTTGTTATCTATTATATTCTATCAGATTTTTCCCTGTTGAAAACTAATAATAATTTGTTGTATATTATCTTAGTCATAACATTCTTTACTGGGCTAGTTGAGCCCACCCTTTTCCTTTTTGTTCCATTTTTCTTCTCAGGAGGTGAGAACATAGCAGAATCGAGTCAGGGTATGGAGTGATGGTTCTAGAAAGATATTTTAGCAGTCCTCACTATTTTCTGTAAAATAGTGTATGAATAATTATAATGAGGACTTATTTGAGTGTGGATATTGTCTAGAAGATAATATTTGTATTTAAACTCACAGTTTATGTTGTCGTATTTTGCACGACAATTATATTATTGAAGTTGTAGTTTGCTTTCTGTACCATGTATTTGGCAACTCACAATGGGTGTTGTATACTTATTTTGGGGGCGTCACACTGTTGGTGGTGGTGGTGGTGGACTGGTGGTGGAGTGGGTGGTTCACTTGGTCATTTTACACAATACAATTATTAATAAATAAAACTTATTAATAAATACAAATAATAAATAAATTATCAAATATATATAAAATATTATTTTTATACACATCAGATAGTACAGTAGCATTTTTTGTTTTAATTATTTGACACGTCAGTAAAATATGTCCAACTTTTAACTCCGTTTGTCTATTTGGCATGTCTGTCAACGGCAGGGGTACAATCGACCCAAAAATTATAATGTTAGGGGTACTTTTGGACAAAAAAAAGTATAGGGTGCTCGGTAGACATCGCGGTAAAAGTAAGGGGCATTTTTGAACCTTCTCCCAATATTAATAATAAGTTAGTTTCTTGTAAGTACTAATATTTAACATTAAAATTTTGTCTTGCTATTTTCAATGTTAAATATTAATATTAATTAATACATCATTAAACTAACTTTTAATATTAAATATTAATAATAAGTTAGAATCTTGTAAATACTCTAGTTCTTCATTAATTTTTATTTTTACAAAATTTTATTAGTTTATATTTCATAATTTTTATTTTTAATATTTAATATTTAACATTTAAAATAATAAAAAAAGAGGGCTAGACCGACCTGAGTAGATTGACCTTAGTCTAACCTGACATGTAGGCATAAACAAATCATGTTTTTGGCATACCAGACAAAAAGTCAAGACCTAGTCTGGCCTGATCAACGCTCAAAGTCTTTCAGGGTTAGGCTGACCTTTTGTGCATGTGTAGGTCAATAAGACCTAAGAAAATAGTATTAAGACAAGTGCAATATTCAGACTCAGAATTTAATATGAATCATTAGATATAGTAACAGTCAATTATCAAAATTTTGAGTTGGGTCATCAGATCGAATTTTCGGATGTGGGGACACAAATATGGGCCTAATAGGTCGCTAGCAATGTAGATTAAAATTGAAATTTAGAGTGTGTGCACACTACGGGTGAGTATGGTGCGATTTAGTGCGGTTTGAAGTCCAAACCGCACCCGAAATCGTTTCGGTGCGGTTTGTTAAAGTTTATGCCCTAGAGGCCAATTATTTGATATAATTGCATGCTTAACATTTTTGATATTATATTTGATTGAATAAATGAATTATTTTATTATGGTTTTATTTACTACGTTATATAAATGTTAGCATAATAAAAGTCCTTATAATAGTGATACAAATTATATAGCTTCAAGTATGTGATTTGAACATGAGATTATATAATTACAATTGGTATCATTGCTCTTAAATGTCCCTAGTCGAGTATCATTGTTAATGGGATAACAATGATACATTGAGACTAGTATGTGGATTGACTGATGACCAAATCTCATTGGTCATAAATATATGAGATATTGAGTCAATGCATATGTACATTGTGACGCCCCCAAAATAGGTATACAACACCCATTCTGAGTCGCTAAATACATGATACAGAAAGAAACTACAACTTCAATAATCCAATTGTCGTGCAAAATACGACAACACATACTGTGAGTTTAAATACAAATATTGTCTTCTAGACAATATCAACACTCAAATAAGTCCTCATTATAATTATTCATACACTATTTTACAGAAATAATGAGGACTGTTAAAACATCTTTCTAGAGAACCATCACTCCATATCCCGACTCGATCCTGCTATGTTCTCACCTCCTGAGAAGAAAAATGAAACAAAAAGGAAAAGGGTGAGCTCAACTAGCCCAGTAAAGAATATTATGACTAAGATAATATACAACAAATTATCATTAGTCTTCAACAGGGAAAAATCTGATAGAATATAATAGACAACAAGTTTTAGATCAACAACTGTAGTGGAAACAACAATCCATTAGAAGAGCCATGTAGAGAATGAATTCTACTATCTTCTAAGATTTAAAAGTTCATCATCAATATTTTATCCCTGTAACAACAATCAATATACATCTTTAATCAAATATTCATCTTTGCGCTACAAGCCAAAAATATTCATTTATATCACTAGTTGGTCATGTTCATCTCAACATCTGCTCATTTTTGCACTACGGGCAAAAGATATTCATAAGTTAATCATTCATATTTGCACTACAAGCCAAAGATATTCAGTAATATCATTATTTAAGACTGAGGATGATGAAAAATATTTTAAAGAAAATGAATCCAGTGAGACAGAAGGACAAATATTAGGGATTCGTATAACAGTTTATCCAAGATCAATAATACTTCATAATAACCAATTGTGAAGCATAATTCAAAAATAATGATCAAAACATGGATACAATCAAAGATGGTAGCCAAAATAGACATCTTGGACAAAAAGAAAAATTTTCATTTTTCGGTGAATAGTGCCGTATTCATGAATAATGTCGTATACGTGAATAGTAATCCCGACACAAAAAGTTTCAAATTTGATTAAAAAGTTCAAATCAATATTTCGGCATAATGATATTGAAGAAATTAATATCATTTCGAAAGAAAATAACATCCCTTACCTCAAAATAACGGTACTTCGGATCAGAATATCGGATAGAAAGTCGAAGAAAACTTGTACTGAATAGCAACTCTCAAAGTATCAAAATACTCATAAAAATATGCTCGATAATCTAGAGAGAAAGAAAACTTGTTTCTGGTGTGATTTTTAATTCTAACCTAAGCGTCTATTTATAGGAAAATGCTAAACGCCATAGGAGACTAAATAATAAAATAATATTATTTAATTAACAAATTCTCTACGCATGCTTTGAACAAGTCTAGCATGCCTTCTTTAAAAAATAAACTAGAAGCCCATATGCTTGAAAAACCAAAAGTGGGTCCCACCCATAAATTAATAAAAATTATTTTATTTTCTAAAACTTCAGTAATTCATAGAAAATAGCCCGTTTATCAGAAAAATACGAATTTTATATCCATTCCACACGAAATTGAATTCTCTACAACTTTGTAGCTTTGAGTTTTTCCAAATTCTAAATAGAAAATATCTGAAATCCACAACCGGGTGATTTTTAATACCTCACTTCTGACAAAATACTGATAAAACACCTCATCATTAATTTCTTCATTTATAACCACATAAAATAAATAAATCCATCATTTATATCCACATCAAATAAATATTTCCTTATCATATAAATCAATAATTAATTATTCACAAATAATATTACAGAATCACAATTATGACAACCAGACCGTTCCCAAGAAAGTGAGGGCATTCTAATTAGGATTTTTCCTTACTGGCGCGCAATTAGGTGACCAAACCTCTCATTGACAGAACTTTCTAGACATGGCTAATAATGTTATCTAATAATATTATTCAAATAATATGAATTATTGATCTAATAATGGGAAATACTGTGCAGTGACAATTATTGAAACAACAATAATATTAAATATCAACGCGATAATTATTGAATCAATAAAATAAAATATTGAACAGTAACTACTGTAACAATTATTGAGTAGTGCCTTCTTACGTACGAATCAATAATTCAATAATACTGTGCAATATCGTGTGCTACTGTGCAACCACGCGTATTACTGTATTTTAACCACCAGGTATTCCAACAGTGTTAACGGTAACAACTACATCGTTATTTATAAAAACTCATACTTTGTCGTTTTCTTCATCCGACAGTTATTCTGTTATGAGCCCCACGAATGGCTGCGCCGTCGTACGAATATTCCCCGACAAAAAGAATATTCCACGACTAAAAGAATATTCCCCGACAAAAATGAATATTTTATAACCACTTACTTATTTTATAAAATTTGCACATTTCACCCATAGCCAAAGCATTATATCAAATTAACACCTTATTAATTTAGAATAATGAATAGAGAAAATTTAATTTTATTTATAATAAGTTAGGGTCTTACAACCTCCCCTCCTTATAAAATTTTGTCCTCGAAATTGACGTACGTACTTGGTGTTTCGAACAGGTGAGGGTACCTCACTTTCATTTCTTATTCTAACTCCCAGGTCATTTCTTCAATAGCATGGTTCCTCCATAAAACATTAACTTGTGGTATAACCTTGGTGCGTAGGACATGCGTTTTCCTATCCAAGATCTTAATAGGTACCTCTTCGTACGTTAAATCTTCGACTATCTCATCTGGTTCTAACTCAATAATATGGTTCGGGACTTTTACATATTTACGAAGCATAGATATGTGAAAAACATTATGAACACGAGACAGGTTTGGAGGTAATGCGAGTCTATAGGCCACATTTCCTATTCGGTCAATAATCTCAAATTGACCAACAAATCTTGGATTGAGCTTTCCTTTCTTTCTAAATCTTGTAACTCCCTTCCATGGAGCAACACGTAACAATACATGATCCCCAATATTAAATTCCACGTCCTTTCGATGAAGATCAACATAACTCTTTTGTCAATCCTGTGAGGTTTGAATACGTTGTCGAATTATTTGGATCTTTTCTGTAGTCATGCGTTCCAATTTCGGTCCCAACAAAGTTGCTTCATCCACCTCGTCCCAGCATACTGGAGAACGACACTTTCGTCCATACAACGCCTCAAATGGAGCCATGCATATACTTGCTTGATAACTGTTGTTGTAGGAGAATTCCACCAATGGTAAATACTTATCCCAACTCCCTTTGAAGTCTAGGACATAGAGTCTTAATAGATCTTCAAGAGTTTGAATAGTCCTTTCTGATTGTCCGTCCATTTGAGGATGGTATGCCGAACTGAATCGTAAATCCTTTCCCATAGCTTTCTGCAAGCTAACCCAAAATCGTGAAGTGAATCTTGGGTCACGATCCAAAACTATGGATACTAGCATGCCATGCAATCTCACAATCTCGTTCACGTACATACGAGCAAGACGTTCAAGGGAATAAGTTTCACGTATAGGCAAGAAATGAGCAGACTTGGTTAATATATCAACAATAACCCAAATCGTATCTATACCTTGAGAAACCTTGGGAAGACCCGTAACGAAATCCATTGTAATGTGTTCCCACTTCCATTCCTGAATTTCAAGTGGTTGCAATGGACCTTTTGGTACTTGATGCTCCGCCTTTACACGTTGACAAGTTAAACACCTCGAGATAAACTCCACGATCTCTCTCTTCGTATTGTTCCACCAAAATGTATGTCGAATATCATGATACATTTTGGTACTCCCAAGATGGATTGTAAACGGGGTGTTGTGTGCCTCCATCATGATTCTATGCTTCAAGTCAGAATCGTTAGCAACGCAAAGTCTAGATTTGAATCGAAGTATTCCTTCTTCATCGATTCTTGCTTTTGGAATAGCACCTTCTTGCACTTTCTTCTTCATACGCATCAGCCCCAGGTCCGTAGGTTTAGTAGCTTTAACTTTATCGATTAAAGTTGGTTCTACTCGTATATTTGCTATCATCACGTGGGTCCCTGGAGTCTTTAATTCTATCTCCATCCTTTGCAAGTCATACAAAATGGTTCGTTGTGTTGACAATATCGCACTCGTACTCGCATATGATCTTCTACTCAATGCGTCAGCTACTATGTTCGCTTTTCCAGGATGATATTGAATAGTGTGGTCGTAATATTTCAACAGCTCAAACCAACGTCGTTGCCGCATGTTGAGTTCTTTTTGTGTGGAGAAATATTTGAGGGTTTTATGATCCGTATAGATCTCCACTTTCTCCCCATACAGGTAGTGTCTCCAAATTTTCAATGCGAATACGACTGCTGCCAATTCCAAATCATGAGATATGATAATTCCTCTCATATTCTTTTAATTGTCGCGAGGCATAGACTATGAATTTCCCATGTTGCATGAGAACACATCCTAACCCTTTGCCTGAATCATCACTGTAGATAACAAATCCATTCGAACCAGATGGTATTACCAGAACATGTGCCGAAATGAGTCTCCTCTTGAGCTCTTGGAAACTTTTCTCGCATTCCTCGCTCCATACAAATTTTGTATCTTCTGAGTCAACTGAGTTAACGGAGTAGCGATTCGAGAAAATCCTTCCACGAATCTTCGATAATAACCAGCTAAGCCCAGAAAGCTACGCACTTCGGTCACCGACTTCGGTTGCTCCCAACTTTGTATTACTTCAATCTTCGCTGGGTCAACAGATACTCCATGTTTTGACACCACGTGCCCAAGGAATGCTACTTACTCAAGCCAGAACTCGCATTTCTTCAGCTTGGCATATAGCTTGTTTTCACGAAGCCTTTCAAGTATCAGCTTCAAATGGTGCTCATGATCTCCACGACTTTTGGAATAGATGAGGATGTCATCAATAAAGACAATAACGAACTGATCCAAATATTCCTTGAATACTCGGTTCATCATATCTGTGACGCCCCCAAAACAGGTATACATCACCCATTTTGAGTTGTCAAATACATGGTACAGGAATAACTATAACTTTATTATTACAACATACAAACTGTGAGTTTAAATACAGATATTGCCATCTAGACAATATCCACATACAAATAAATCCTCATCATAATTATTGATACATTATTTTACAAAAATGGTGAGGACTACTAAACAACTCTCTCTAGAACCATCACTACATCCCCCGACTCGTACTTGCTACATTATCTCCTCCTGAGAAGAAAAATGGAACAAAAAGGAAAAGGGTGAGCTCAACTAGCCCAGTAAAGAATATTATGACTAAGATAATATACAACAAATTATCGTTAGTCTTAAACAGGGAAAAATCTAATAGAATACAATAGACGACAAATTTTAAATCAATATTCGCAGCGGAAAATATTAATTCATAGAAGAGTTATGTAGAGGATGAAATCTACTAATGTCTATGAATTTAACAGTCCATCAATAGTATTTATTTTTATCCCTGTAACATCAATCAATGTACCTCTTGATTCATATATTCATCCTTGCACTACAGGCCAAGGATATTTATCAGTTGGTCATGTTCATCTAAACACCTGTTCATCTTTGCACTACGGGCCAAAGATATTCATCAGAAATCATTCATCTTTGCACTACAGGCCAAAGATATTCATCAGAAATTATTCAGATAATATGAATTATTGCTCTGATAATGGAAAATACTGTGTAATGACAATTATTGAAATAACAACAATATAAAATGTCAACGCAACAATTATTAAATCAATAGAATAAAATACTGAACAGTAATTACAGTAACCATTATTGAGTAGTGCTTTCTTACGTAAGAATCAATAATTGGTGCAATACCGTGTACTACTGTGTTTTAACCACCGAGTATTTTAACAGTATTAACGGTAACAACTACGCCATTATTTTTAAACAACTTATATTTGTCGTTTTCTTCATCCAATCGCTTTCCGTTATGGGGCCCACAAAAGACTGCGCCGTCGTACGAATATTCCCCGACAGCAAGAATATTCCACGACCAAACGAATATTCTTCGACAACAATTAATATTTTCTCACCACTTGCTTATTTGAAATATTTGCATATTTTACCCATAACTATCCACATTAATCAAATCAACCCTTACTATTCAAAATAATAATTAGAGGAAATTAAATTTCATTTATTAATTATTTGGGGTCTTACAACCTCCCCTCCTTATGAAATTTCGTCCTCAAAATTGACATACGTACCTGGTGTTTCGAAAAGATGAGGATACCTCGCTTTCATTTCCGTTTCCAATTCCCAGGTCATTTTCTCTATAGCATGGTTTCTCCACAAAACTTTAACTTGTGGTATTACCTTCGTGCGTAGGACATGCTCCTTCCTATCCAAGATCTTGACAGGTATATCCTCATACGTTAAGTCTTCGGCTATCTCGTCCGGTTCTAACTCAATGACGTGGTTCGGGTCTTTCACATATTTACGAAGCACATATATATGAAAAACATTATGAACACGAGACATACTTGGAGGTAACGCGAGTCTATAGGCTACATTTCCTACTCGGTCAAGAATTTGAAATGGACCAATAAATCGTGGATTGAGCTTTCCTCTCTTCCCGAATCTTGTAACTCCCTTCCATGAGGCAACACACAACAATACATGATCCCCAATACTAAATTCCACGTCCTTTCGATGAAGATCCGCATAACTCTTTTGTCGATCTTGTGCCATTTGTATACGTTTTCGAATTATTTGGATCTTTTCCGTAGTCATACGTACCAACTCGGGTCCCAACAATGTTGTTTCACCCACCTCATCCCAACATACTGGAGAGCGACACTTTCGACCATACAATACTTCAAATGGGGCCACACCTATACTTTCCTGATAACTATTATTGTAGGAGAATTCCACCAATGGTAAATACTTATCCCAACTGTCCTTGAAGTCTAGGACACAGAGTCTTAATAGATCTTCAAGAGTTTGAATAGTCCTCTCTGATTGTCCGTCCGTTTGAGGATGGTATGCCGAACTGAATCGTAAATTCGTGCCCATAGCTTTTTGCAAGCTAACCCAAAATCTTGAAGTGAATCTTGGGTCACGATCCGAAACTATGGATACTGGCATGCCATGCAATCTCACAATCTCATTTACGTATATTTGAGCAAGACGTTCAAGGGAATAAGTTTCCCGTATCGGCAAGAAATGAGCAGACTTGGTTAATCTATCAATAATAACCCAAATGGCATTGATGCCTTGAGAAACCGTAGGAAGACCCGTAACGAAATCCATGGTAATGTGTTCCCACTTCCATTTCGGAATCTCAAGTGGTTGCAATGGACCCTTTGGCACTTGATGCTCCGCCTTTACATGTTGAAAAGTTAAACACATCAAGATAAACTTTGCAATCTCTCTCTTCATATTGTTCCACCAAAATGTATGTCGAAGATCACGATACATTTTAGTACTTCCAGGATAAATTGCAAACGGTGTATTGTGTGCCTCCATCATGATCTCATACTTCAAATCAGAATTGTTAGGAACACAAAGTCTGGAATGGACTCGAAGTATTCCTTCTTCATAAATTCTCGCTTCCGGAATAACACATTCTTGTACTTTCTTCTTCATACGCATCAGCTCCGAGCTCTGGGTCGGTGGCTTGAACAACCTTAACTTTTTCTATTAAAGTTGGCTCTATGCGTATACTTGACATCATCGCACTCATTCATGCATATGATCTTCTACTCAACGCGTCAGCTACCACGTTCGCTTTTCTAGGATGGTATTGGATAGTGTGATCGTAGTCTTTCAATAGCTCGAGCCAACGTCGCTGCCGCATGTTAAGTTCTTTTTGCGTGAAGAAATATTTGAGGCTTTTATGGTCTGAATATATCTCCGCTTTCTCCCCATATAGATAGTGCCTCCATATCTTTAGCGCAAAAACGACTGCTGCCAACTCTAGATCATGAGTAGGATAATTCCTCTCATATTCTTTAAGTTGTCGCGAGGCATAGGCTATGACTTTCCCACGTTGCATGAGAACACATCCTAACCCTTTGCCTGAAGCATCGCTGTAGATAACAAATCCATCCGTACCAGATGGTATTATTAGAACAGGTGCCGAAATGAGTCTACTCTTGAGCTCTTGGAAACTCTTCTCGCATTCTTCGCTCCAAACGAATTTTGTATCCTTCCGAGTTAGCTGAGTTAATGGAGTAGCGATTCGAGAAAATCCTTCCATGAATCTCCGATAATAACCAGCTAAGTCCAAAAAGCTACGTACTTCAGTCACCGATAATAACCCTTTACCACGTTCGCTTTTCTAGGATGGTATTGGATAGTGTGATCGTAGTCTTTCAATAGCTCAAGCCAACGTCGCTGCCGCATGTTAAGTTCTTTTTGCGTGAAGAAATATTTGAGGCTTTTATGGTCTGAATATATCTCCACTTACTCCCCATATAGATAGTGCCTCCATATCTTTAGCGCAAAAACGACTGCTGCCAACTCTAGATCATGAATAGGATAATTCCTCTCATATTCTTTAAGTTGTCGCGAGGCATTGGCTATGACTTTCCCACGTTGCATGAGAACACATCCTAACCCTTTGCCTGAAGCATCGCTATAGATAACAAATCCATCCGTACCAGATGGTATTATTAGAACTGGTGCCGAAATGAGTCTCCTCTTGAGCTCTTGGAAACTCTTCTCGCATTCTTCGCTCCAAACGAATTTTGTATCCTTCCGAGTTAGCTGAGTTAATGGAGTAGCGATTCGAGAAAATCCTTCCACGAATCTCCGATAATAACCAGCTAAGTCCAAAAAGCTATGTACTTCAGTCACCGTCTTCGATTGCTCCCAACTTTGTATTGCTTCAATCTTCGTCGTGTCCACGGATACTCCATGTTTTGACACCACGTGCCCAAGAAATGCTACTTCTTCAAGCCAGAACTCGCATTTCTTCAATTTGGCATATAGTTTGTTTTCACGAAGCCTTTGGAGTACCAGCTTCAAATGTTGCTCATGATCTTCACGAATTTTGGAATATATGAGGATGTCATCAATAAAGACAACAACGAACTGATCCAAATATTCCTTGAATACTCGGTTCATCATATCCATGAAAGCCGCAGGAGCATTAGTCAGTCTGAAAGACATGACTAAGAATTCATAATGCCCACACCGAGTTCTGAAGGCAGTCTTTGGAATATCCTCAGTTCTAATCTTCTGCTGATGATATCCAGAACGAAGATCGATTTTTGAAAAGAATTGTGCTCCTTGTAACTGGTCAAACAGGTTATCAATACGAGGTAGTGGATACATATTCTTGATGGTGACATGGTTCAATTCCCGATAGTCAATACAAAGTCGCATATTCCCGTCTTTTTCTTTACAAATAAAACAGGAGCACCCCAAGGAGATGTACTAGGACGAATGAAACCGATGTCCAACAACTCCTGTAGTTGGACCTTTAACTCCTGAAGTTCAATAGGAGCCATTCGATATGGGGTTTTAGAAATGGGCTTTGTACCAGGTTCAAGATCAATAAAGAATTCAACTTCACGTTCTGGGGGTAGACCGGGAAGTTCTTCAGGAAATACGTCAGGAAAGTCAATAACAACAGGAATATTATTCAAATTTGATGTGTCTTTATTCAAATCCATAACATGGGCTAAGAAAGCTTGACATCCGTTTTTCAATAAACGAATAGCTTTATGATTAGATATAACAGTGATTGATTTCAATGGTTTAGTTGCCTAAATTCGAACAACAGGTTGATTAGGAATATGAAAACTAACAACCTTACGAAAATAATCAATTTTGGCATGATGAGTAGTTAACCAATCAATCCCTAAAATCACATCAAAAGCAAGTATCTTTAAAGAGATCAGGTCAATAGGTAAGGTGATGGTGCCAACTTGAATGAAACAAGATTTATAAACAGCGGATGTGATGAAAGTTTCTCCTAACGGAGTTTCCACAGATAGGTCAAAGTCTAATTTCTCCGGAGTCAAGTTTAAACGTTGAGCACAAGCAGGAGAGATAAATGAATGGGTAGCACCGGTATCAAGTAAGGTATAAACTTCGCATGAATTTATAAATAGCTTAGCCGTGATCACCTCGTTTGGGTTCCTCGCATTTTGACCAGTCACAACAAACGCTCTTCCAGGAACCGTTGACTTTGACTTTTCTGGGACAGTCTTTTGAGTCACCGTCCCCGCTGAACTAGGTTTCGCTACCGTACAATCTCGAGCATTATGTCCTTCCTTTCCATAATTATAGCATAACTTGAACTGTTGTGGGCAGTTTGGACTGATATATCCCTCTTTCCCTCATTTGTAGCATATGACCGGTGGTCTTTCTCCTCCCATAGAACCATTTGCTGTAGGTACTGTCGTCTTCACATGGTCGTTGTTAAATCTCCTCTTTTTAAAATCTCCTCCTGACTCGCTTCTTCTATTTTCATGGCCATGATTACCACCAGAGTGGTTACCATTTTTGTCCATCTTTTTCTTTCTCCACTGGTTATCGTTGTTTTGTTGACTGCTATCTCCGGTATAATCCTGATTGTGGTACCTCGGTTGACCGTACTCGTTATCTCGCTCTAATAATTGAGCCCTGTTTACAACATCTGAATAGAGAAAAAATTTATGAGAAATGAGATATTGTCGTATGCCGGGTTTCAAACCTCTCAGAAACATCCGCGTCATACGTTCCTCATTCTCCACCAAATGAGGTGCAAACCTGGACAACTCTGCAAACTTTGCCTCGTACTGAGACACCGTTATGTTGTTTTGTTCTAATCTAATGAACTCCACTTCTTTCATATGACGAACACTTTCTGGAAAGTATTTGTCATTAAATAGTTTCTAAAATGTCTCCCAAGACATGCTGAGTGCGGCTGGATGGGTACGCTTCACAGACTCCCACCAGTAGTCTGCCTCGCCACGGAACATAAAGATGGCGAATGGAACCTTCTGTTCCTCTGTGCATCCCAAGACATCGAATATATTGGTAATTTGCTTGACCCATGTTTCCGCCATGATCGGATCTAGCTTTCCCTTAAATTCTGGTGGTCCCAACTCTTTGAACTGCTTGGCTGTGACAACCCGTGAATTGCTATCATTTCCTCCTGTATTTTGAACACGAGTCTCCCTCGTCTGATTTTGCATGAACTGCAAAAAGCTTCTAAACATCCCCTCGTTCATCATCTGCTCAATGGTGTTGTTCACAGGAGGAACATTGTCAGCCTGTTTCACGTTCTCCTCGTTGGTGAGTACAGGCGTCTCCACAGTCTCATTTCCACTGTTAATATTCTCAGTCGACATTCTCAAATACTGTCATAAAACAAGGGTTAATTAAGGAAATCAACATATCACATAATATCCCTATATACTGACCAACTAACAAATAAGCTTAGGTAGGACACACTAGCGAAGGATTTACTCGTCTCTCCCCTCCTAGTTCTATTCCCCGATCTTCGCCAGAGATCATATCCCTAAGATCTGATACCAACTGTGACGCCCCCAAAACAGGTATACATCACCCATTTTGAGTTGTCAAATACATGGTACAGAAATAACTATAACTTTATTATTACAACATACAAACTGTGAGTTTAAATACAGATATTGCCATCTAGACAATATCCACATACAAATAAATCATCATCATAATTATTGATACATTATTTTACAAAAATGGTGAGGACTACTAAACAACTCTCTCTAGAACCATCACTACATCCCCCGACTCATACTTGCTACATTATCTCCTCCTGAGAAGAAAAATGGAACAAAAAGGAAAAGGGTGAGCTCAACTAGCCCTGTAAAGAATATTATGACTAAGATAATATACAACAAATTATCGTTAGTCTTAAACAGGGAAAAATCTAATAGAATACAATAGACAACAAATTTTAAATCAATATTCGCAGCGGAAAATATTAATTCATAGAAGAGTTATGTAGAGGATGAAATCTACTAATGTCTATGAATTTAACAGTCCATCAATAGTATTTGTTTTTATCCCTGTAACATCAATCAATGTACCTCTTGATTCATATATTCATCCTTGCACTACAGGCCAAGGATATTTATCAGTTGGTCATGTTCATCTAAACACCTGTTCATCTTTGCACTACGGGCCAAAGATATTCATCAGAAATCATTCATCTTTGCACTACAGACCAAAGATATTCAATAATATCATCATTTAAGACTGAGGATGATGAAAAATATTTTTAAAGAAACGAATCCAGTGAAACAAAATGACAAGGATTAAGGATTAAGGATTCGTACTTTGTTTTATCCATGTCCAAAAATACCTCAAAAATAATCATAGTGTTGTAAAATTCAAGAATGATCAAAATATGGATACAATCAAAGCTAGTATCCACAATAGATATCTTGGACGAAAAGAAAAAAAAAATTCCGTGAATAGTGCCGTATTCGTGAATAGTGCCGTATACGTGAATAGTAACTCCGGCACAAAAAGTTCCAAATTTGATAAAATTTTCAGATCAATATTTCAGCATAATGATATTGAAGAAATTAAACCATTACGAAAAAAATAATATCCCTTACCTCGAAAGATTTATACTTCTAGCTGAAACACCGGATATAAGCTATGACTTGAACTTGCACCGTATAGCAATATTCAAAGTATACTCAAAATACTCAGAAGAATACGCTCGATAATATAGAGAGAGAAAACTTCAGTTTCTGGTGTGATTTTCAATTCTAACCTAAGCACCCTATTTATAGGAAAATGCTTAGAACACCAAAGCAGAAAATTTAATATAATAATAATATATATAATAAATCTTCTACGCACACTTGAAATCTGATTTCAGCTCAATAACCACATGCCACCTTCTAGAAAAAAATAAGAAAAAACGTTTTTCTAATTTAAAATAATTTAAACTTCCAAAAATCAATTATTTCGGAGCTTCGGAACTTCAATAATTCATAATAAATAGACCTTTTTGTCAGAAAATTCGAATCTCGCGTGTTTTTATAGGAAATTAAATTCTCTACAACTTTGCAGAAGAAAGTTTTTCCAAATTCCCAACAAAAATTGACCGAAATCTACAAACGGGAGATTTTGTAGGTTATAATCAAATTTCAGTTAATAAATGGGGTCCACCGACATGTTTAACATGTTTTAAACATTTATTGCAATAAAAATACTCTTTCTCCTCGTATACTCATATATCCCACATTCATTATAAAAATATCACCATTATTATATTTTTTTAAAATATAATAATATATTTAAATGAATTATTTTATCAGAAAAAGATAAAATATTAATTTTCAACAATTGTCACATTAAAAATTTTCTCCATCTATATCCACATAAAATCAATATTTTCCTCATTATATAAATCAATAATTAATTATTCACAAATAATATTACAGAATCACAATACTGACAACCAGGTCGTTCCCAGGATAGAGGGGGCTTTCAAATAAGGATCTCTCCTTACTGGCGCGCAATTAGGTGACCAAACCTCTCCTTAGACAGAACTTTCTAAACATTGCCAATAATGTTATCCAATAATATTATTCAGATAATATGAATTATTGCTCCGATAATGGAAAATACTGTGTAATGACAATTATTGAAACAACAACAATATAAAATGTCAACGCAACAATTATTAAATCAATAGAATAAAATACTGAACAGTAATTATAGTAACCATTATTGAGTAGTGCCTTCTTACGTAAGAATCAATAATTGGTGCAATAACGTGTGCTACTGTGTTTTAACCACCGAGTATTTTAACAGTATTAACGGTAACAACTATGTCGTTATTTTTAAACAACTTATATTTGTCGTTTTCTTCATCCAATCGCTTTCTGTTATGGGGCCCACAAAAGACTGCGCCGTCGTACGAATATTCCCTGACAGCAAGAATATTCCACCAGCAAGAATATGCCCATACCGAGTTCTGAAGACAGTCTTTGGAATATCCTCAGTTTTAATCTTCAGCTGATGATATCCAGAACGAAGATCTATATTTGAAAAGAATTGTGCTCCTTGCAACTGGTCCAATAGGTCATCAATGCGAGGTAACGGATACCTATTCTCGATGGTGACATGGTTTAATTCTCGATTGTCAATACAAAGTCGCATACTCCCGTCTTTCTTCTTTATAAATAAAATAGGAGCACCCCAAGGAGATGTACTAGGACGAATGAAACCGATGTCTAATAACTCCTGTAGTTGGACTTTTAACTCCTGAAGTTCAATAGGAGCCATTCGATATGGGGTTTTAAAAATGGGCTTTGTACTCGGTTCAAGGTCAATAAAGAATTCAACATCACGTTCTGGGGGTAGACCGGGAAGTTCTTCAGGAAATTCTCTAACAACAGAAATATTATCCAAATCTGACTTGTCTTTATTCAAATCCATAGCATAGGCTAAGAAAGTTTGGCATCCGTTTTTCAATAAACGAATAACTTTATGGCTTGATATGACAGTGACTGATTTTAGTGGTTTAGTTATTTAAATTCGTATGACAGTTTGGTTAGGAATATGAAAACTAACAACCTTACAAAAATAATCAATTTTGGCATGATGAGTGGTTAACCAATCAATTCCTAAAATCACATCAAAAGCAAGTATCTTTAAAGAGATAAGATCAACATGCAATGTGATAGTGCCAACTTGGATCAAGCAAGATTTATAAGCTGTAGATGTAACGAAGGTTTCACCCAACGGAGTTTCAACAGATAAGTTAAAGTCCAATTTCTCCGGAGTCAATTTTAAACGTTGAGCACAAGTAGGAGAGATAAGAGAATGGGTAGAACCGGTATCTAGTAAGGTATAAACTTCGCAAGAATTCATGATTAGCTTACCCGTGATCACCTCGTTCGGGTTCCTCATGTTTTGGCCAGTCACAACAAACGCTCTTCTAGGAACCGCTGATTTCGACTTATCCAGGACAGTCCTTGGAGTCACCATCCTCGCTGAACTTGGTTTTGCTACAGAACAATCCCAAGCTATGTGACCTTCTTTTCCACAGTTATAATATACCTTAGATTGTTGTGGGTAGTTTGGGCTGATATATCCCTCTTTTCCGCATTTGTAACATCTAACTGGCGGTCGTTCTCGTCCCCTAGAATTTGATATTGGTGCTGGTGCTACTGCTGATGTATTCCCGTCATTGTTGAATCTCCTCTTTTTGAAATTTCCACTAGACTCACCTCTTCTATTATCATAGCCACGATTACCACCCGATTGGTTATCGCTTTTGTCCGTATTCTTCCTTCCTCGCTGGTTATCATCGCTCTGATGATTTCTGTCACTTGTATGACTGGTTGTGATCCCTCGGTTGAGTATACTCATTATCTCGCTCTAGTAATTGAGCCCTGTTGAAAACATCTGAATACAGAGAAAATTTATGAGAGATAAGGTATTGACGAATCTCGGGTTTTAGACCTCTGAGAAACATTCGCGTCATACGTTCCTCATTCTCCACCAAATGAGGTGTAAACCTGGATAGCTCCGCGAACTTTTCCTCGTACTGAGACACCGTCATGTTGTTCTATTCCTATCTAATTAACTCTACCTCCTTCATATTACGAATACTTTTAGGAAAATACTTGTCATTGAACAGTTTCTGAAATCTTTCCCAAGACATGTTGAGTGCGGCTGGCTGGGTACGCTTCACAGATTTCCACCAGTAATTTTCCTCTCCACGGAACATAAAGGTGGTGAATGGAACCTTCTATTCCTCCGTGCTTCCCAAGACATCGAATATATTGGTAATTTGCTTGACCCATGTTTCCGCCTTAATTGGATCGGGCTTTCCCCAGAAATCTAGTTGTCCCAACTCATTGAACTGTTTGGCTGTGACAGACCACGCGTTGCCATCACTTCCACCCGTATTTTGTACACTAGTCTCCCTCGTTTAATTTTGCATGAACTGAAAAAAGCTCCTAAACATTCCATCATTCATTGTTTGCTTGGTAGCATTGTTTACAGGAGGAATATTGCCTTCCTGTTGCACGTTCTCCAGGTTTATGACTAAAGGTTGTTCCACAGTCTCATACACTCCATTGTTAACGTTCTCAGCAACCATTATTAAATACTCCATAACATAAGGGTTAATTAAACAAATTAACATATCACATAATATCCCTATATTATGACCGACCAACAAATAAGCTTAGATAGGACACACTAGCGAAGGATTTACTCATCTCTCCCCTCTTAGTTCTATTCCACGATCTCCGCCAGAGACCATATCCCTAAGCTTTGATACCAACTGTGACGCCCCCAAAATAGGTATACAACACCCATTCTGAGTCGCCAAATATATGGTACAGAAAGCAACTACAACTTCAATAATACAATTGTCGTGCAAAATACGATAACACATACTGTGAGTTTAAATACAAATATTGTCTTCTAGACAATATCAACACTCAAATATGTCCTCATTACAATTATTCATACACTATTTTATAGAAATAGTGAGGACTACTAAAACATCTTTCTAGAACCATCACTCCATACCCCGACTCGATTCTGTTATGTTCTCACCTCCTGAGAAGAAAAATAGAACAAAAAGGAAAAAGATGAGCTCAACTAGCCCAGTAAAGAATATTATGAGAATGAATTCTACTATCTTCTAAGATTTAAGAGTCCATTATCAATATTTTATCCCTGTAACATCAATCAATATACATCTTTTAATCAAATATTCATTTTTGCACTACAGGCCAAAGATATTCATTTATTTCACCGGTTGGTCATGTTCATCTCAACACCTGTTCATCTTTGCACTACGGGCCAAGATATTCATCAGTTAATCATTCATCTTTGCACTACAGGCCAAAGATATTCAGTAATATCATCATTTAGGCCTGAGGATGATGAAAAATATTTTAAAGAAAACGAATCCAGTGAGACAGAAGAACAAATATTAGGGATTCGTATAACAGTTTATCCAAGATCAATAATACTTCATAATAACCGATTGTGAAGCATAATTCAAAAATAACGATCAAAATATTGATACAATCAAAGATGGTAGCAACTCTCAAAGTATCAAAACACTCACAAAAATACGCTTGATAATCTAGAGAGAAAGAAAACTTGTTTATGGTGTGATTTTCAATTCTAACCTAAGCGTCTATTTATAGGATAATGCTAGAACGTCATAGGAGACTAAATAATAAAATAATATTATTTAATTAATAAATTCTCTACGTATGCTTTGAACAAGTCTAGCATGCCTTTTTCGAAAAACAAACTAGCAGCCCACATGCTTGAAAAGTGGGTCCTACCCATAAATTAATAAAAATTATTTTATTTTCCGAAGCATCAGTAATTCATAGAAAATAGTCCGTTTATCATAAAAATACAAATTTTATGTCCATTCCACACGAAATTGAATTATCTACAACTTTGTAGCTTTGAGTTTTTCCAAATTCTAAATAGAAAATATCTGAAATCCACAAACGGATGATTTTTAATACCTCCCTTCTGACAGAATACTGATAAAACACCTCAGTATTAATTTATTCATTTATAACCACATAAAATAAATAAATCCATCATTTATATCCACATCAAATAAATATTTCCTTATCATATAAATTAATAATTAATTATTCACAAATAATATTACAGAATCACAATTATGACAACCAGACCGTTCCCAGGAAAGAGGGGGCTTTCCAATAAGGATTTCTCTTTACTGGCGCGCAATCAGGTGACCAAACCACTCATTGACAGAACTTTCTAGACATTGCCAATAATGTTATCTAATAATATTATTCAAATAATATGAATTATTGATCTGATAATGGGAAATACTATGCAGTGATAATTATTGAAACAACAATAATATTAAATATCAACGCAAGCAATTATTGAATCAATAAAATAAAATATTGAACAGTAACTACTGTAACAATTATTGAGTAGTACCTTCTTATGTACGAATCAATAATTCAATAATACTGTGCAATATCGTGTGCTACTGTGCAACCACGCGTATTACTGTATTTTAACCACCAGGTATTCCAACAGTGTTAACGGTAACAACTACGCCGTTATTTATAAAAACTCATACTTTGTCGTTTTCTTCATCCGATAGTTATTCTGTTATGAGCCCCACGAATGGTTGCACCGTCGTACGGATATTCCCCGACAAAAAGAATATTCCACGACCAAAAGAATATTCCCCGACAAAAATAAATATTTTATAACCACTTGCTTATTTTATAAAATTTGTACATTTCACCCATAACCAAAGCATTATATCAAATTAATACCTTATTAATTTAGAATAATGAATAGAGAAAATTTAATTTTATTTATAATAAGTTGGGGTCTTACATACATGTTAGAGAACAATTTACTAGACAGACCCACCATGAGAATTCTACGTGGAACATTATGCAAAGTGTCATTAGCGATTCTCATAGTGACAATGTTGTAATGATCCTTCGACCTGAAATCATTATATTGCTACACGTACGGGAATTTATATACGTTGATATCATCAAAGGTCACCTTTAATAGGGTAGATAATAAAAGTGATTATTGGGTACATCATGAATCGTGTGAGGAATATGAGTGATCTAAATGGAATTTAAACCTCATATATATAAGAGGTGATATCCATAGGCCTTTTAATTGAGTAGGACTATGAAATGCATGACCATGCTCAAATAATGATTTGTTTCATATAGTCTACTCATTGATCAAGAAAACTAATATTAAATTATGAAGAGTATGACACATTCCATGACTCAAGTTTAATCTAGGATGTCAAGGTTAAAAGGATTAAATTACATTAAAACATTGGCCACAAAAAGGTTGCATCGAATGATCGATCTTATTATTAATTGGGTAGCAGTGATGCATTACTAGATGTCGCTCACTGTTTATAATTTTATAATATGATTTTAAAATTATTGACAACGTAATAATGACCTATAGGGTCACACACATAGAACATAATTAAAAAGGGAATTAATTTAAATTGTAAGGATTTAAATATGTCAATATAATTGATAGTATTTAAATAACGAATTTAAATTAATAGGATAATTTATATATATGTATATTAATTAAGTAAGACTTAAATAAGATATAATATATATAAATTTGGATTTCATTTTTTAATTAGATTATGTTTTGATTAATTTCTTTTGACTACTATATATGTGATATATCAGCCTTTTGAGGAATAACATCAAAACCTAAATACCCTAGCCGCTCTTAGAGAGAGACTAGAGAGAAAAATTTTAAAAATCCCGATCCTTGGTGGCTAGTACCGTGATTCTCTTTACTGCAGATCGTGTGACGATTCTCGCGGCATTCATGTGGATGCCATAGAAACGTAGTTCAGTTGGATTGCATTGGAGATTCGAAGCCGTTTTAGAATTTTCTATAATCGGTATAAAATCTAAACCACTGAATTAATATGTTTTCGCATGGATCCTGTTTTAGGGTTTCAGAATTGTCTTTGAAAATCTTAATTTCCACTGCTTTTATGTGTTGAAATCCCAACACGGTTTGATAAATCCAAAACCGCACACAAATCACTTGTGATTGGTGCAGTGCGATTTTAAACTGTGCGATGCGGTTTCAATTGGTGCGGTTTGGGTTCCAAAACCAATTGAAACAACAAAAAGGTCTAAGCCTTCAATAGTATTTAACATAGAGCTCACATCAAGCAATTAACTTAGTGACAGAGTCGGCAATGGGAATTATATCAAGCATAAAACCAAAGCTCCTTCTGCCAAACATGTCAAATTCACCATCAAATCATAGAATAGTGAAACACATAAAATAGTTTTAGTTTATAATAAAAGAATGATGCTTTAAAACTAAAATATGCGCTATATAAAACAACGGAGACCATATATTTGATAACAAGCAAGAAGGTTTATCTAGTTCTCCAAAAATTAAAAATATATACTAGAGATAAAATGAAATTTTATCTTATATATTGCAAGGATGACTTATAGAATATAATCCTAACTATACCTAATTTGAAAAATAATCTATTAGACTATTATTACTATAGCATAGACCTTAACCAATGCATCAAGTACTCAAAGTAACGAATTTGGCTCCTAAACTATAAGCCCCTCCAGTAACGCATCAAACAAATCCAAAATTCCAAAACCCAAAAGCTTAATTTTTGACTCTAACCTCTAACCATCTTATTTCAATTGGTGAAAAAATGAATGCAAGATTGGGGTTTTCTCTGAGCGTATTCAAGTGAAAAGTAACTTTAGAATTTACTAGAGATAATACATACATACACACACATGGTGCAGTTTCAGTTTTATGTGTGCGGTTTTGGCTAGTAACCAAATCGGAATCATAAATTTGGTTATTCAACCCACCTAAAATCGCAACATACAGCGGAACCGTTGGTGCGATTTTAATTGGTACGGTTCGTGCAATTTTTGGTGCGGTTTCAGTTTCAATTTGATTACTTGCTCAGCCCTAGTGCACACCTAGAGGGGGGTGAATAAGTGTATCTAACTAAACTGATTAACAATGATACTTTAAATTTTTTGCTAACCAACTATCTAGACAAGTTAATTTCTGTATACTTACAGTATATATGAATCGACATGCAGAGACAAATACTCAACTATACAGACAAGATAAAACCTATTTATTTTAGTGTATATATTAAACTAATATGCAGAACCATCTTGGTGATATTCAGACAAGATAGAACCTCTGTGTTTGTTACGTTTGTATACAAGAACCTGTTATGCAGTTGCTTTAGAGATTATAACAATGCAGAATATGAATTGAGTTAAGAGAAAAATTTATGCAATGAAAGCAGGATAAACAGAAAACCAAAACACCAAGATTTTTTACGTGGTTTAGCCCTTAACATCTAATCTTATGGCTTAATCTAGGTCCAATACCAACTGTTATTGGAGACTCATTTATTAAAATAATATTCAATCAGTTACAAAAATAACTCCATGTACAAATAGCTCTGAACTTATTGGATACCATTGCCCCCTTTGTACAACTGCAACCGCTTGCACCACTGCAACCTTTAAAGCTTCTTTTGTACAGGCTTATCCACCACTTGATCACACAAGCCAAACTAGGCTTGTATACAAGTTTTAATATGAACGAATATAATTATAAGATATCTATGAATTTCTAGCACAAGAAATTAAGAACAAGGCAATAGTAATATCCTAGAAACTTTTTCTTTAAAGCTTTGTGTATTTCTCAATTCGTTCAATTGAATTTTTAGCCAAGAATGAAATATAGAGTAAAAGTAACGATCATAAAAGTTAAGGAACACAATTTCAGCAATTCCAATAGAATCAAGCTGTTAGGAAGGATTTTGAATTTGAATGATATAGATTTTGAATTAAGGCATCTTAAATAAAGGGATAGTATCTTAGTAAATTCAACAGTTATAAATAAAAAATTAAGATCCCAGCAGAATCAACACTTTGAATAAAGGAAATCAACAACTATGTGAAAGGATTTGTATTTTGAATTATCAGCTCTTTGAAATAGGAAATAAAACTGAATTGATTTGGCTTCCAAAAATAACTCTTTAAAGGATTTGTATTTTAAGCACATGAAACCTTCTTTTATAGAATAATTTCTACCAAAATAAAATTTTCTTGAAATTAATTAATCGAACTAGAAATCCTTACAATTGATTTCCTAGGTGAAGTCCTATGGACCTAACCATGTGGTGGCTCTAAACAACATTTTTTCATGAAAACCTACTTGAAATCTTGATAAATGCATAATTAGTTCATAACCTAAAAATCACAAATATTTTCATACAAAATATATTTTGTCATCATTAAAATAAAAACTCATAAATCAATAAAAATGACGTAAAAAGATAATATTTAGACAAGCGCATTGAGTGTCATTATGTTATGTTATGATTTGATTTGATTACAATTTTCAAAATAATTATTCGTTTTAGATATTGTTGGGTAAGTTGAGTTACTTTTTTATGCCAATTTGGGAAAAAGAGTTTGAACTTAATGTCGACATCAGAATTTTTGAGTGTCCCTTTTCGTTACTTGTTCTTTGGTGTTCTCATGTTAATGTGAGATTTGTTTGAAAAAACAAGTAAAAAAGGTCCGACATGTTTAATGTCGATGATTTGACTTTAAGAGACGCCAGTTGGTGTATTTAACTGGTTGCACCAACGCAACCGAAAAAGGTTTGCACATTGACCCAGTGATTTGACACTGCTAAACGGGTCTGTGAAACCGAGATTCATTTAGGTCCCGGGGGCTTGATTATGCGGAGGGAAGGTGTTAGGCACCCCCCGACATCCGTGTTGCCACGGTGTCTGTCACTTTTTAAAGAAACTGTTATATGAATGTGTGTGTATGTGTGTGTGGGTCAATGTACAATTATTTGGAAGTAGTGTTGTACCTAGTTCGCACCTATGTACATAGGGTTTGAATTTATGAAAAAATCAGTTTTAAACAGGATATAGCAATGAAGTTTTAAAAAAAAAGAGGTTTTTCAAACCTTGTGCTCAATAGTGATTGAGGCCTTTGATACTTCCATTTTATTATTGAATGTTCAGCTTGTTTGCTTTTATTTTTGAGATGCGAGGCATTCTCGAGAAAATAATATACAGCAGTGCCAAACTCCTCCCGGGCATGACAGCCATCCAAGGAAATTCAGACACTGTAAAATAATATACAAGCTGCTCACAGCTGAAAAATGTCCATCATGGGAACCGAATCTAGATTCAGTAGACTGAATCTGTGATCACATGATTCCTAGGCTCACATGATACTGCAGTTTGTATGGAAAGTTGTAAGTAGTTATATATATAAAAGCTGTAAATATATATATACAGACTTGATCAACCACCACGAAGCAACTCCATGGGGGATCGGAAATGTAAATCTATAAAAGCGATATATATATATATAGACATGATCAACCACCATGAAGTAAACTCCAGGTGGGACGAAATGTAAATAAAGCTGTAAAAGCGATCAACTACTACGAAGTAAACTCCAGGCAGGACGAAATATAAATAAAGCGATAAAAGGCCACGGAGAAAACTTCAGGCCTAACAGAAATGTAAATATATATATGTAAAGATATATATATAAAAGCAGTAAACGCAATGGATGTGAATCCAGGCTCATCGGATATGTCCGCCAACAATTATATATATATATATATATATATATATATATATATATATATCGTAAGACCCCAACTTATTATGAATAAAATTAAATTTTCTATATTTATTATCTTGAAATAATAAGGAGTTAATTTGATATAATACTTTTGTTTTGGGTGAAATGTGCAAATTTTACAAAATAAGCAAGTGGTTATTAAATATTCATTTTTGTCGGGGAATATTCGTTTGGTCGTGGAATATTCTTGTTGTCGGGGAATATTCGTATGACGGCGCAGCCATTCGTGGGCCTCATAACAGAATAACTGTCGGATGAAAAAAACAACAAGTTTGAGTTTTTATAAATAACGGCGTAGTTGTTATCGTTAAAACTGTTGGAATACCCGGTGGTTAAAATGCAGTAATACGCGTGGTTGCGGAGTAGCACACAGTATTGCACAGTATTTTTGAATTATTGATTCTTACGTAAGAAGGCACTACTCTGTAATTGTTACAGTAGTTACTGTTCAATATTTTATTTTATTGATTCAATAATTGTTGCGTTGATAGTTTATATTATTGTTGTTTTAATAATTGTCACTACACAGTATTTTCCATTATCAAATCAATAATTCATATTATTTGAATAATATTATTAGATAACATTATTGGCAATGTCTAGAAAGTTCTGTCAAGGAGAGGTTTGGTCATCTAATTGCGCGCTAGTAAGGAGAAATCCTTATCGGAAAGACCCCTCTTTCCTGGGAATGGCCTGGTTGTCATAATTGTGATTCTGTAATATTATTTGTGAATAATTAATTATTGATTTATATAATGAGGAAATATTTATTTGATGTGGATATAAATGATGGATTTATTTATTTTATATAGTTATTAATGAAAGAATTAATGCTGAGATGTTTTATTAATATTTTGTCAGATTGGAGGTATTAAAAATCACCCGTTTGTGGATTTTGGATATTTTCTATTTGGAATTTGAAAAAACTTTCTTCTGCAAAGTTGTAGAGAATTTAATTTCGAGTGGAATGGACATAAAATTCGTATTTTTATGATAAACGGGGTATTTATTATGAATTGTTAAAGTTTCTAATTATTGTTTAAATGATAAAACATTTTGGAAAATTCTAGAATTGGTTGGTGAGAAATGTGCTCAATTGAATTTCAAATGTGGTGGGTGGAAATAGTAGCAGGTAAAGTCATCAGGTAGCAGGTCAAGTCTGCTTCGGCGTGCTAATATTTTCCTATAAATAGAGGGCTAAGTTAGAATTGAAAATCACACCAGAAACAAAGTTTTCTCTCTTTCTCTCTCTATATTATTGAGCGTATTCTTGTGAGTATTTTGATACTTGAGTGTTGCTATATGGTGCAAGTTCCTTTAGCACTATATCTAGTATTCTAGTCAGAAGTACGTTTATTTTGAGGTAAGGGATGTTAGTTTATTCTTATATGATATTACTTCTTTCAATATCATTATGCCGAAGTATTGATCTGAACTTTTAATCAAATTTGAAACTTTTTGTGTTGGGGTTACTATTCACGTATACGACACTATTCACGTATACGACACTATTTATCGAAAAATGAAATTTTCTCTTTTTCTTCCAGATGTCTTTTATGGTTACTATCTTTGATTGTATCCATGTTTTGATCTTTATTTTTGAATTCTACTTCACACTTGGTTATTATGGAGTATTATTGAATTTGGATAAACCGAAATACGAATCCCTAATATTTGTCCTTCTGTCTCACTGGATTCGTTCTCTAAAATGTTTTTCATCATCCTCAGTCCTTAATGGTGATACTTGATGAATATCTTTGGCCGTAGTGCAAAGATGAACATGACCAACTGGTGATACAAATGAATATCTTTGGCCCATAGTGCAAAGATGTATATTGATTGATGTTACAGGGATAAAATATTGATGATGGACTTTTAAATTCATAGATGATCGTAAATTTCATTCTCTACTTAACTCTTCTAATGAATTGATGTTTCTGCTGCAGTTGTTGATCTAAAACTTGTTGTCGATTATATTCTATCAGATTTTTCCCTGTTGAAGACTAAGGATAATTTGGTGTATATTATCTTAGTCATAATATTATTTATTGGGCTAGTTGAGCTCACCCATTTCCTTTTTGTTCCATTTTTCTTCTCAGGAAGCGAGAACATAGCAGGAACCAGTCGGGGTATAGAGTGATGGTCCTAGATAGTTGTTTTAGCAGTCCTCACTATTTTTGTAAAATAGTACATCAATAATTATAATGAGGACTTTATTTGGGTGTGGATATTGTCTAGAAGACAATATTTGTATTTAAACTCACAGTATGTGTTGTCGTATTTTACACGACATTTATATTATTGAGGTTGTAGTTTGCTTTCTGTACCATGTATTTGGCGACTCAGAATGGGTGTTGTATACCTATTTTGGGGGCGTCACACACATACACAGACACACACACACACACACACACATATATATATATATAAGCGAGTAAATGTACCGGATGTAAAATCCAGGCTCATCAGATATGTCCGACAACAATTATATATATATATATATAAGTATATATATATATATATATATATATATATATATATATATATATATATATACAAAAGCAGATAAATGCTCCAGACCGAAATCAAGGCTCAATCGAGGCATAACTCGATAATGTTAGTCCATATACGAAATATATACATATATAAGTATATATATACAGACAGAAATGAAAACTACAGACCGAAGTCTGGACAAACACACACAACATGACTCTCAATGTGTATAATAGTGTGTGCTAATATGATAAGAAGGCTTTATAAAATGTGAGAAGGCTTATAGTGGGAAGCAAAAGTAGACTTCTATGACTTTATATGGATAAACACTCAGCTCCCGCCGGACAAAAAGATAGCTATATGTGAGCTAACAGGTGTTTATAGAAGAGGAAACACTCAATAGGGGTGTATACAGAATAAAATGGACAGGGCTTCCTCACCTTTTTCTCTCCTTTTCCTCCTCAAATGGCTGATCCCAAGGCTCATATTTATAGACTGATGGCCGCAGGTACACCTGCGACAGCCGCGGTTGTACCTGCGGCTGGTCGTGGTGCATCTGAGCCTCGCGGGTCCCGTCGTCTGGAAGTACGTGCACTCGTGCACTGTAATGTCCGCTCGAATTTGTAGAACTTCAATTCGAGCATCCGAACGAGGTATATCTAACCTTCTTCGGACCGCTTGTGTCGAGAGTTACGCAATGATATGGATTAGAAGTTGTACGAAGTCAGGAAGAGGGGTCCATGCCCATGGTCTTCAAGCTTCAAATTCTATCCAAAGTACTATCATGCGTAATAGTCACTCGGGATTGTTACTCCTCGGTTCATGTGGGACATTGTTGTATGTATGTATGTATGAAGTGTTGAGACGACGCGCAAGTGTTGAAGGGGACAAGATGACGTTTGACTCTTCGCCGGGGTTATCGCTGGTTTGAGTTAAAAGTAGATGTTGCTCAAGGTTACATCTGATATTGGACTACTTGTTTATATGCTACGATATCATCTTGTGAGAGAAAACGTTGAGGTGGCAAGATGACATTTGACTCCTCACCGATGTTATCGAGGGGTCCATGCCCATGGTCTTCAAGCTTCAAATTCTATCCAAAGTACTATCATGCGTAATAGTCACTCGGGATTGTTACTCCTCGGTTCATGTGGGACATTGTTGTATGTATGTATGTATGAAGTGTTGAGACGACGCGCAAGTGTTGAAGGGGACAAGATGACGTTTGACTCTTCGCCGGGGTTATCGCTGGTTTGAGTTAAAAGTAGATGTTGCTCAAGGTTACATCTGATATTGGACTACTTGTTTATATGCTACGATATCATCTTGTGAGAGAAAACGTTGAGGTGGCAAGATGACATTTGACTCCTCACCGATGTTATCGCCGGTTTGAGCTGAAAGTAGACGTTGATCAGGGTTACATCTTAGATTGGACTACTGCAAGTGTTTAAATGCCGCAAGGTCCTCTGTGAGTGTGCCTGTCTGCCCGTTGTTAGCTCCGGGTCTGAGGTATGAGTGCTTCAATAGGAGGTCTAAGCTTGAAGCTGATCGCATGTATTTGAAATAAGCATTTCCGGAGTTATAGCCGGAACTGGCATCCCTTGGGGCTATCACCAAGGATGGAGTCGCTACTCCCAGTGTTGTTTTCGGGACTGGAACTAAGCGTCGCGGTGTTATTGCTGAGACAGAATTGTCCTCTTCGGTGTTATTCTCGGTCTTTTAATCTACGTACCTCGGGGTTATCTCTGAGATTGGAAATGACATTCCCGGTGTGTGTTCCGAGTTTGAGGTGAAATTCCCGGTTTATGTTCCGGGTTAGAACTGAACTTCCAGTAGTATCCGGAATGGATGTAAGCTGTCTTCTAGGGTTATCTCTGAAAGACGAATATGCCCTCCTACAATGTTAGTAACAGGCATATAGAAAATTTTGAGTGTCTACAGATGCCCCTCTTTATCATATTCATGCAACGCAAGGCATTGATAGGATAAAGAATCCTAGACACTTGAAATGCAAGCAAGATAAGCATGATGCTATATGAAGCAACATGATGCAAATGTATGTAGCATGATTGCCAGGTAATCCTGTTGAGATGACAATCAGTGATGGCTTGGACATGCGATCCAAGTCTTCAAGGATGTTGACGTTGGGGCTATCACCAAAGTCTTGAATACTAGACATTGGCTTATATTCCATAGAAGTACCTCTTGTGTGTAAGAGATCTGTAGGGATAAAGCTTTGTCTGTTTGAGGATGTGTATAACATATTCCCTTATTCTGTCGGAGTTACTACCAACAGTTTTGTTGATGTCAGGGTTGCCCGACCTTCATTGATGTGTGTATCACCGGATAGATCCCTGCTGGGTGCATTGTCAAGGTTACTTGACCTTCATTGATGTATGTGTCAATGGTCGCATTGTGTTGTAACCCCCGTCGGGGATACGTGGATGAGTTGCTTCGATGGGTTTACTTGCCATCGATTGACATGACGTCAAGGTTGCTTGACCTTCATTGATGTGTGTATCAATGGTTGCATTGCGTTGTAACCCCCGTCGGGGATACGCAGATATTTGAAAGATGTACGTTGTGACCCCCGCCAGGGATACTTGGATGCTTGAAAGATATGCGTTGTGACCCCCGCCGGGGATACTTCATCAGTTGATAACTTCGGCGTTGTAACCCCCACCGGAGAGGTTTGATATTTTGTGGTTTTGCGTTGTAACCCCTGCCGGGGATGTTTAGGGTTGTGACCCTGCAAATGACAACACCAGACCTTTGTGGGGTATTGCCTAGCATGATCTGTAAAAGCTGAGCTCATTGGTATAGTATACCCTGAATTTAGGTGAATACCATTGATATGACGGGAGTTTAACTCTGACCGACAAGAAACTAGGATTTTCAGCTATTCCGCTCAATCGCGTAGCACTTTTATTCCTGATTTGGCCTTTTCAGCTTGTGAGACCTCCTTTGCAGCTCTAATTGGAGTGAGCCAGAGGTGTGGGACCAATGTAGAAGTACCGCTTGTATACCTGCAGGAGCCGCAGGTGAGCCTGCGGTCAACCGTGCCTATGTATAGGCGAATGGTTGCTTTCATAAGTCATTTTCAAGTTACGCAGTGAAGGAAATATGAGAGCTCTTCTTCTGATCTGCTGAGTTCGGGCAACTTTCTGCATATTCTGCCATCGTACAAGTGTTCTTCACTGTCCTGGTAACATATGCATGTATTTTTTTCCAGTTTCTATCCGTTGGAAATTGACTTATCACATGAAATGCATTTAGACACATAGTAATGAATATACATGCTGATATGACTTGATAAAAAATATTCAACATAGCAAATGTTAGTATTAAACCATGCTGAACATAATGATGTGAAAAAATTTGACTTTTGAAACAGTCAAATTGGCACCTTTTACTATCATTTCTTATCCTATCTGAGGACAAATGAGTAAAGGTAGAAAATCAAAATAATTCTGGTAATTAGACTACACTTACGGATTTTTTACTGTGATGATAATGCATGTAGGGTGTATATGACTGTGTACATGTGTGCTACTGAATGGCCACCTAGTCATGCCTATGTGCATGTAGATAGTCCTATTTACAAAGGGGGCTATGGCAAAATTTTCCCAAAATGTAGGTATTAGGTAGTCATGCATTTTTAACTCTACTGTGGATGTATGTTAAAACATTGCATTTTGCAAAGCTCCAGGTAAGAATTTACCACACCCTTTCCGAGGTGATTTGGAGACTTGTTGTCCAGATATTATGGATTCAAATCAACCGAGCAGTTCCCGCAGGATAACTTCTGGTGTACGGAGGAGAGCTTCTGAAGAGCCTCAATGCCGTTTTGTCAGACAACCTCGTAGTTTAGTGGAGGCGGTGATACGTCCTATTCGGGTTAAAGTGCCGAATGTTGAGGACGACGAGGAGGATGTGCCGATCGAGGTTCCTGCTCCTGCTGTACGTGTTCCCCATAGGGAATTGCCAGGTATTCAAGTGGCGAACCCAGATCTTCTAGGTGACTTGAGTAGCCATCCTTCAGTATACCTGCACGCAAACGAGGTATGAAGTTAGATCTTTAATCTTCCTTATTTCCTATTAATGAAGAGTCAAGGATTTTGATGTTGATCTGCATTTGATGTAGGTTCCTAGCTTCACACAGCCTCGAGGGAACTGGTTTAGCATCAACTCTATGTATCAAGCTTTGCATGATGACTACAGAGCGATCGTCCATGGCTGGGGATTTGGGATGTTCTTCTCCATTCTACCCCGTCGTTGTCCCTGGGGTTACCTCAGGGCATTGTCTGAGCGGTGGTTTCACCAGACTCAGTCACTCCATTTGCTGGACTGTGAGGTGATGATGACGTCGATGGATTGGCGGTTTATCACAGGTATGAAGTTTGGAGGGGCGCCGATGCCTTGCACGGTGGATATCACCCCTACTGTCGTTAGATCCTTTTTGGGAGTTCTGACGGAGCTGCTCAAGGGCAGGACTGTTCGTACGGGTCCTTTGAGCGTAAATGCTATGAACGGGTTATTGAGTGAGCCCATACCTGATGTTGTGAGAGTCAAGGATCGTATTCTTTAGCGATTGTTCCTGATGATCATTAGGGGCTGCTTCATAGCGGATAATTCCTCTACGGTGTCCTTCGCTTTGATCGGCACCACTCGACACGTGGACCGTATAGGAGAGTATGATTGGGGTTCCTATATATTTGCCTACTTCCTCAGGGGAATGCGTATGCGATTGCAGGGCTTGACTGAGGCGTGGTTAGGATTCTACCCGTTTCTGCTGGTGAGTGTTTCTCTTGTCTTTTCCCATGTATATGTTAAGAGTGTTAACTGACAGCAGATGTTGCCTTTATGTTGGCAGTTTTGGGCCTATCAGAGGCTTCCATGTTTGTGTCCTGTGAGCGTGTTAGGTTTAGGAACATATTGTGACGCCCCCAAAATAGGTATACAACACCCATTTTGAGTCTCCAAATACATGGTACATAAATCAAACTACAACCTTAATAATACAAATGTCGTGTAAAATACGACAACACATACTGTGAGTTTAAATACAAATATTGTCTTCTAGACAATATCCACACCCAAATAAAGTCCTCATTATAATTATTGATGTACTATTTTACAAAAATAGTGAGGAATGCTAAAACAACTGTCTAGGACCATCACTCTATACCCCGACTGGTTCCTGCTATGTTCTCGCTTCCTGAGAAGAAAAATGGAACTTAAAGGAAAAGGGTGAGCTCAACTAGCCCAGTAAATAATATTATGACTAAGATAATATACAACAAATTATCCTTAGTCTTCAACAGCGAAAAATCTGATAGAATATAATCGACAACAAGTTTTAGATCAACAACTGCAGTGAAAACATTAATTCATTAGAAGAGTTAAGTAGAGAATGAAATCTACGATCATCTATGAATTTAAAAGTCCATCATCAATATTTTATCCCTGTAACATCAATCAATATACATCTTTGCACTACGGGCCAAAGATATTCGTTTGTATCACCAGTTGGTCATGTTCATCTCAACACCTGTTCATCTTTGCACTACGGCTAAATATATTCATCAAGTATCACCATTAAGGACTGAGGATGATGAAAAACATTTTAGAGAACGAATCCAGTGAGACAGAAGGACAAATATTAGGGATTCGTATTTCGGTTTATCCAAATTCAATAATACTCCATAATAACCAAGTGTGAAGTAGAATTCAAAAATAAAGATCAAAACATGGATACAATCAAAGATAGTAACCATAAAAGACATCTGGAAGAAAAAGAGAAAATTTCATTTTCGGTGAATAGTGTCGTATACGTGAATACTAACCCCGACAGAAAAAATTCCAAATTTGATTAAAAGTTTAGATCAATACTTTAGCATAATGATATTGAAAGAAATAATATCATATATGAAGAAAATAACATCCCTTACCTCAAAATAACCGTACTTCTGACTGGAATACCGGATATAGTGATAAAGGAACCTGCACTGTATAGCAACACTCAAGTATCAAAATACTCACAAGAATACGCTCGATAATATAAAGAGAGAAAGAGAGAAAATTTTGTTTCTGGTGTGATTTTCAATTCTAACTTAGCTCTCTATTTATAGGAAAATATTAGCACGCCGAAGCAGATTTGACCTGCTACCTGATGGCTTTACCTGCTACTATTTCCACCCACCACATTTGAAATTCAATTGAGCACATTTCTCACCAACCAATTCTAGAATTTTCCAAAATGTTTTATCATTTAAACAATAATTAGAAACTTTAACAATTCATATAAAATAGCCCGTTTATCAGAAAAATACGAATTTTATGTCCATTCCACTCGAAATCGAATTCTCTACAACTTTGCATAAGAAAGTTTTTTCAAATTCCCAACAGAAAATATCCGAAATCCATAAACGGATGATTTTTAATACCTCCAATCTGACAAAATATTGATAAAACATCTCAGCATTAATTCTTTCATTAATAAACATATAAAATAAATAAATCCATCATTTATATCCACATCAAATAAATATTTTCTTATCATATAAATCAATAATTAATTATTCCCAAATAATATTACAGAATCACAATTATGACAACCAGGCCGTTCCTAGGAAAGAGGGGGCTTTCCGATAAGGATTTCTCCTTACTGGCGCGCAATTAGATTACCAAACCCCTCCTTGACAGAACTTTCTAGACATTGCCAATAATGTTATCTAATAATATTATTCAAATAATATGAATTATTGATTTGATAATAGGAAATACTGTGCAGTGACAATTATTAAAACAACAATAATATAAACTATCAACGCAGCAATTATTGAATCAATAAAATAAAATATTGAACAGTAACTACTGTAACAATTATTGAGTAATGCCTTCTTACGTAACAATTAAAAATTCAAAAATACTGTGCAATACTGTGTGCTACTGCGCAACCACGCATATTACTTCATTTTAACCATCGGGTATTCCAACAGTGTTAACGATAACAACTACGTCGTTATTTATAAAAACTCTATTTTCTTCATCCGACAGTTATTCTATTATGAGGCCCATGAATGGCTGCGCCGTCGTACGAATATTTCCCAACAACAAGAATATTCCACGACCAAATGAATATTTAATAACTACTTGCTTATTTTATAAAATTTGTACATTTCACCCATAATCAAAGTATTATATCAAATTAACTCCTTATTATTTCAAGATAATAAATAGAGATAAGTTGGGGTCTTACAACCTCCCCTCCTTATGAAATTTTGTCATCGAAATTGACGTACTTACCTGGTGTTTCGAACAGATGATGGTACCTCGCTTTCATTTCCGATTCTAACTCCCAGGTCATTTCTTCAATAACATGGTTTCTCCACAAAATCATAACTTGTGGTATAACCTTGGTGCGTAGGATATGCTCTTTTCTATCCAAGATCTTAACAGGTACCTCCTCGTATGTCAAATCTTCGGCTATCTTGTAAGACCCCAACTTATTATTAAATAAAATTAAATTTTCTCTATTTATTATGTTGAAATAGTAAGGGTTGATTTGATTAATGTGGTGAGTTATGGGTAAAATACGCAATTATTTCAAACAAGCAAGTGGTTTTAAAATATTCATTTTATCGAAGAATATTCGTTTGGTCGTGGAATATTTTTACTGTCGAGGAATATTCATACGACAGCGTAGCCTTGTGTGGGCCCCATAACGGAAAGCGATTGGAGGAAGAAAACGACAAGAATAAATTGTTTATAAATAACGGCGTAGTTGTTAGTGTTAATATTGTTGGAATACCCAGTGGTTAAAACACAGTAGCACACGGTATTGCACCAATTATTAATTCTTATGTAAGAAGGCACTAGTCAATAATTGTTACAGTAATTACTGTTCAGTATTTTATTTTATTGATTCAATAACTGTTGCGTTGATATTTTATATTACTGTTGTTTCAATAATTGTCACTACACAATATTTTCCATTATCGGAGCAATAATTCATATTATCTGAATAATATTATTAGATAACATTATTGACAATGTCTAGAAAGTTCTGTCTAAGGAGAGGTTTGGTCATCTAATTGCGCGCCAGTAAAGAGAAATCCTTATTGGAAAGCCCCCTCTTTCCTGAGAACTGCCTGGTTGTCAGTATTGTGATTCTGTAATATTATTTGTGAATAATTAATTATTAATTTATATGATGAGGAAAGTATTAATTTTATGTGGATATAGATGGTGAAAATTTTGATGTGACAATTGTTGAAAATTAATATATTATCTTTTTCTGATAAAATAATTCATTTAAATATATTATTTTAATAATATAATAATGGTGATATTTTTACAATGAATGTGGGATATATGAATATATGAGGAGGAAGAGTATTTTTGTGACATTAAATGATTAACACATGTTTTGTGTGTCGGTGGACCCCAATTATTGATCGAAATTTGATTATAGCCTGTAAAATCGCCCGTTTGTGGATTTCGGTTAATTTCTATTTGAAATTTGGAAAAACTTTCTTCTGCAAATTTGTAGAGAATGAAATTTCCTATGGAAAGGACATGTGGTTTGAATTTTTCTGACAAAAAGGCTATTTATTGTGAATTATTGAAGTTCTGAAGTTCCGAAATAATTGATTTTTGGAAGTTTAAATTATTTTTTTAAAGGAAAATGTTTTTGGTGAGTTGAGTGGGTCTAGCATGTGATATTAATTGCTGAATTCAGATCTTCAAAGGTGGGCTAAGGAAATTTATAATATATAATAATATTTTATTAAATTTTCTACTTTGGTGTTCTAAGCATTTTCCTATAAATAGGGTGTTTAGGTTAGAATTGAAAATCACACCAGAAACTGAAATCTTCTCTCTGTTTCTCTCTCGATATATTGAGCGTATTCTTGTGAGTATTTTGATACCTTGAGTATTGCTATACGGTGCAAGTTCCCTTCAACACTATATCTAGTATTCCCGTCAAGAGTACCGTCTTTTCGAGGTAAGGGATATTATTTTTTTTAAAAAATGATATTAGTTCTTTCAATATCATTATATCGAAATATTGGTAAGATTTTTCTTGTGAAATTCTGATCTTTTTATGTTAGAGTTACTATTCACGAGTTACTATTCATGAGTTACTATTCACGAGTTACTATTCACGAGTACTATTCATGAAGCATGATAATTTTTCTTGTGAAATTCTTGTCATTTAGTGTCGGGGTTACTATTCACGTATACGACTCTATTCACGTATACGGCACTATTCATGAATACGACACTATTCACAGAAAAATTAAATTTTTATTTTTTGTCCAAGATATCTATTATGGATCCTAGCTTTGATTGTATCCATATTTTGATCATTCTTGAATTTTACTTCACTATGATTATTTATGAAGTATTTTTGACTCGGTTTGGTTAAATTACGAATCCTTAATATTTGTTCTTTTGTTTCACTGAATTCGTTTTCTGTAAAGCATTTTTCATCATCTCAGTCCTAAATGATGACATGTTGTTGAATATCTATGGCCTGTAATGCAAAGATGGTTGATTTTATTATGAATATCTTTGGCCCGTAGTGCAAAGATGTACAGGTGTTGAGATGAACATGATCGACTGATGAATATCTTTGGCCTGTAGTGCAAAGATGTTCAGGTGTTGAGATAAATATGACCTACTGATGAATATCTTTGGCCTGTAGTGCAAAGATGAATATTGATTGATGTTACATGGATAAAATATTGATGATGGATTTTTAAATTCATAGATGATAGTAGATTTCATTCTCTACTTAACTCTTCTAATGAATTATTGTTTTCGCTGCAGTTGTTGATCTAAAACTTGTTGTCTGTTGTATTCTATCAGATTTTTCCCCGTTGAAGGCTAACGATAATTTGTTGTACATTATCTTAGTCATAATATTCTTTACTGGGCTATTTGAGCTCACCCTTTTTCTTTTTGTTCCATTTTTCTTCTCAGGAGGCGAGAATATAGCGGGAACTAGTCGAGATGTAAAGTGATGGTTCAAGATAGTTATTTTAGTAGTCCTCACTATTTTATAGAATAATGTATCAATAATTGTAATGAGGACTTTATTTGGGTATGAATATTGTCTAGAAGACAATATTTGTATTTAAACTCACAGTACATATATTGTCGTATTTTGCACGACAAATGTATTAATAAAGTTGTAGTTATTTTTGTACCATGTATTTGGCGACTCAAAATGGGTTGGATGGAATGGACCTATTTTGGGGGCGTCACATATCTCATCTGGTTCTAACTCAATAATGTGGTTCGGGTCTTTTACATATTTACGGAGCATAGATATATAGAAAACATTATGAACACGAGACATGCTTGGAGGTAACGCGAGTCTATAGGCCACATTTCCTATTCGGTCAAGAATCTCAAATGGACCAACAAATCTTAGATTGAGCTTTCCACTTTTTCCAAATCTTGTAACTCCCTTCCATGGAGCAACACGTAACAATACATGATCCCCAATATAAAATTCCACGTCCTTTCGATAAAGATCAGCATAACTCTTTTGTCGATCTTGTGAGGTTTGAATACGTTGTCGAATCATTTGGATCTTTTTTGTAGTCATGCGTACTAATTCTGGTCCCAACAACGTTGCTTCTCCCACCTCGTCCCAGCATACTGGAGAACGACACTTTCGTCCATACAACGCCTCAAATGGAGACATGCCTATACTTACTTGATAACTGTTGTTGTAGGAGAATTCCACCAATGGCAAGTACTTATCCTAACTTCCTTTGAAATCTAGAACACAGAGTCTTAATAGATTTTCAAAGGTTTGAATAGTCCTCTCTGATTGTCCGTCCATTTGAGGATGGTATGCTGAACTGAATCGTAAATCCGTGCCCATAGCTTTCTGTAAGCTAACTCAAAATCTTGAAGTGAATCTTGGGTCACGATCCGAAACTATGGATACTGGCATGCCATGTAACCGCACAATCTCATTCACGTACATACGAGCAAGACGTTTAAGGGAATAAGTTTCTCGTATAGGTAATAAATGAGCAAACTTGGTTAATCTATCAATAATAACCCAAATCGCATCTATGCCTTGAGAAACTTTGGGAAATCCCGTAACGAAATCCACGGTTATGTGATCCCACTTCCATTCCGGAATCTCAAGTGGTTGCAATGGACCTTTTGGCACTTGATGCTCCGTCTTTACACGTTGACAAGTTAAACACCTCGAGATAAACTCCGCGATCTCTCTCTTCATATTGTTCCACCAAAATGTATGTCGAATATCATGATACATTTTGGTACTCCCAAGATGGATTACAAACGGGGTGTTGTGTGCCTCCATCATGATTCTATGCTTCAAGTCAGAATCGTTAGAAACACAAAGTCTGGAGTTGATTCAAAGTATTCCTTCTTCATCGATTCCTGCTTCTGGAATAGCACCTTCTTGCACTTTCTTCTTCATACGCATCAGCCCCAGGTCCGTAACTTGAGCAGCTTTAACTTTATCTATTAAAGTCGGTTCTACTCGTATATTTGATATCATCACGTGGGTACTTGGAGCCTTTAACTCTATTTTCATCCTTTGTAAGTCGTACAAAATGGGCTTTTGTGTTAACAACATTGCACTCGTACCCGCATATGATCTTCTACTCAATGCGTCAGCTACAACGTTTGCTTTTCCAGGATGAAATTGAATGATATGGTCATAATCCTTCAATAGCTCGAGCTAACGTCGTTGTCGCATGTTGAGTTCCTTTTGGGTGAAAAAATATTTGAGGCTTTTATGATCCGTATAAATCTCCACTTTCTCCCCATACAGGTAGTGTCTCCAGATTTTTAACGCAATAACGACTGCTGCCAACTACATATCATGAGTAGGATAATTCCTCTCATATTCTTTGAGTTGTCGTGAGGCATAGGCTATGACTTTCCCATGTTGCATGAGAACACATCCTAACTCTTTGCCTGAAGCATCGTTGTAGATAACAAATCCATCCGAACCAGATGGTATTGTCAGAACAGGTGCCAAAATGAGTCTCCTCTTGAGCTCTTGGAAACTCTTCTCGTATTCCTCGCTCCATACGAATTTTGCATCTTTCCGAGTCAGCTGAGTTAACGGAGTAGTGATTCGAGAAAATCCTTCCACGAATCTCCGATAATAACCAGCTAAGCCCAGAAAGCTATGCACTTCGGTCACCGACTTAGGCTGTTCCTAACTTTGTATTGCTTTAATCTTTGTCGGGTCAACAGATACTCCATGTTTTGACACCACGTGCCCAAGGAATGCTACTTCCTTAAGCCAGAACTCGCATTTCTTCAGCTTGGCATATAGCTTATTGTCACGAAGTCTTTGAAGTACCAAATTCAAATGGTGCTCATGATCTTCACGGCTTTTGGAAAAGATGAGGATGTCATCAATAAAGACAACAACAAATTGATCCAAATATTCCTTAAATACACGGTTCATCATATCCATGAAAGTAGCAGGAGCATTAATCAATCCAAAAGACATGACTAAGAATTCATAATGCCCGTACCGAGTTCTGAAGGCAGTTTTTGGAATATCCTCTGTTTTAATCTTCAGCTGATGATATCCAGAACGAAGATCGATCTTTGAAAAGAATTGTGCTCCTTGCAACTGGTCAAACAGGTCATCAATACGAGGTAGGGGATGCCTATTCTTGATGGTGACATAGTTTAATTCTCGGTAGTCAATACAAAGTCGCATACACCCGTCTTTCTTCTTTACAAATAAAACAAGAACACCCCAAGGAGATGTACTAGGACGAATGAAACCAATGTCTAACAATTCCTGTAGTTGGACTTTTAACTCCTGAAGTTCAATAGGAGCCATTCGATATGGGGTTTTAGAAATGGGCTTTGTACCTGGTTGAAGATCAATAAAGAATTCAACTTCACATTCCGGGGGTAGACCAGGAAGTTCTTCAGGAAATACGTCAGAAAATTCACTAACAATAGGAATATTATTCAAATCTGACGTGTTTTTATTCAAGTCCATAATATGGGCTAAGAAAGCTTGACATCCGTTTTTCAATAAACGAATAACTTTATGGCTTGATATGACAGTGACTGATTTTAGTGGTTTAGTTGTTTGAATTCGTATGACAGGTTGGTTAGGAATATGAAAACTAACAACCTTACGAAAATAATCAATTTTGGCATGATGAGTGGTTAACCAATCAATTCCTAAAATCACATCAAAAGCAAGTATCTTTAAAGAGATAATATCAACAGGTAATATGATAGTGCCAACTTGGATCAAGCAAGATTTATAAACTGTAGATGTAACGAAGGTTTGACCCAATGGAGTTTCAACAGATAAGTTAAAGTCCAATTTCTCCAGAGTCAAGTTTAAACGTTGAGCACAAGCAGGAGAGATAAAAGAATGGGTAGAACTGTTATCTAGTAAGGTATAAACTTCGCAAGAGTTCAAGATTAGCTTACCCGTGATCACCTCGTTCGGGTTTCTCGCGTTTTGGCCAGTCACGACAAACGCCCTTCCTTGAACCACCGACTTTATTTTGTCCGTAGACGCCTTTGGTGCCGCCGTCCCAGTTGGACTTGACTTCGCTACCGGACAAAATTGGGCTATGTGACCGTCTTTTCCACAATTGAAACACACCTTGGAAGGCTGTGAACAGTTTGGACTCATGTGTCCCTCCTCTCCGCATCTGTAGCATCTAACTGGCGGTCGTTCTCCTCCCCTAGAAATTGTTGTTGGTGCTGGTGCTGCTGCTGATGTTTTCCCGTCATTGTTGAATCTCCTCTTTTTGAAATTTCCACTTGACTCACCTCTCCTATTATAATGGCCACGATTACCACCCGAGTAGTTACCGCTTTTGTCCGTATTCTTCCCTCCTCGCTGGTTATCATCGCTCCAATGACTGCTGTCACTGGTATGACCCTGGTTGTGGTCCCTTGGTTGAACATACTCATTATCACGCTCTAATAATTGAGCCATGTTTACAACATCTGAATATAAAGAAAATTTATGAGAGATGAGATATTGTCGAATCTCGAGTTTTAGACCTCTCAGAAACATCCGCGTCATACGTTCCTCATCTTCTACCAAATGAGGTACAAACCTGGATAACTCTGCGAACTTTGCCTCGTACTGGGACACCATCATGTTGTTCTGTTCCAGTCTAATAAACTCTACCTCCTTCATATGACGAATACTTTCAGGAAAGTACTTGTCATTGAATAGTTTCTGAAATTTTTCCCAAGACATGTTGAGCGCGGTTGGCTGGATACGCTTCACAGATTCCCACAAGTAATCTGCCTCACCACAGAACATAAAGGTGGCGAATGAAACCTTTTGTTCCTCCGTGCAGCCCAAGACATCGAATATCTTGGTAATTTACTTAACCCATGGTTTTGCCTTAATCGGATCGGGCTTTCGTGTTGTTTACAGGAGGAATATTGCCTTCATGTTGCACGTTCTCTTGGTTGGTAATCAAAGGTTGTTCCACAGTCTCATAGACTCCATTGTTAACATTCTCAGCTTCCATTCTTAAAATTGCCATAAAACATGGGTTAATTAAACAAATTAACATATCACATAATATCCCTATATTATGACTGACCAACAAATAAGCTTAGGTAGGACACACTAGCGAGTGATTTAATTGTCCCTCCCCTCCTAGTACTATTCCCCGATATCCGCCAGAGACCATATCCCTAAGCTCTGATACTAACTGTGATGCCCCCAAAATAGGTATACAACATCCATTCTGAGTCGCCAAATACATGGTACAGAAAGCAAACTACAACCTCAATAATACAAATGTCGTGTAAAATACGACAACACATACTGTAAGTTTAAATACAAATATTATCTTCTAGATAATATCCACACCCAAATAAAGTCCTCATTATAATTATTGATACACTATTTTATAAAAACAATGAGGACTGCTAAAATAACTGTCAAGGACCATCACTCTATACCCCGACTGGTTCCTGCTATATTCTCACTTCCTGAGAAGGAAAATGGAACAAAAAGAAAAAGGGTGAGCTCAACTAGCCCAGTAAAGAATATTATGACTAATATAATATACAACAAATTATACTTAGTCTTCAACAGGGAAAAATCTGATAGAATATAATCGACAACAAGTTTTAGATCAACAACTGCAGCGGAAACATCAATTCATTAGAAGAGTTAAGTAGAGAATGAAATCTACGATCATCTATGAATTTAAAAGTCCATCATCAATATTTTATCCCTGTAACATCAATCAATATACATCTTTGCACTACGGGCCAAAGATATTCATTTGTATCACCAGTTGGTCATGTTCATCTCAACACCTGTTCAACTTTACGCTACGGGCCAAAGATATTCATCAGGTAATCATTCATCTTTGCACTACGGGCCAAAGATATTCATCAAGTATCACCATTAAGGACTGATGATGATGAAAAACATTTTAGAGAACTAATCCAGTGAGACAGAAGGACAAATATTAGGGATTCGTATTTCGGTTTATCAAAATTTAATAATACTCCATAATAACCAAGTGTGAAGTATAATTCAAAAATAAAGATCAAAATATGGATACAATCAAAGATAGTAACCATAAAAAACATCTGGAAGAAAAAGAGAAAATTTCATTTTTCGGTGAATAGTGCCGTATTTGTGAATAGTGCCGTATACGTGAATAGTAACCCCGACACTAAAAGTTCTAAATTTGATTAAAAGTTCAGATCAATACTTCGGCATAATGATATTGAAAGAAATAATATCATATATGAAGAAAATAACATCCATTACCTCAAAATAATCGTACTTCTGACCGGAATACTGGATATAGTGCTGAAGGAACTTGCACCGTATAGCAACACTCAAGTATCAAAATACTCACAAGAATACGCTTGATAATATAGAGAGATAAAGAAAGAAAACTTTGTTTCTGGTGTGATTTTCAATTCTAACTTAGCCTTCTATTTATAGAAAAATATTAGCACGCCGAAGCAGACTTGACCTGCTACCTGATGGCTTTACTTGCTACTATTGCCACCCACCACATTTGAAATTCAATTGAGCACATTTCTCACCAACCAATTCTAGAATTTTCTAAAATGTTTTATCATTTAAACAATAATCAGAAACTTTAACAATTCATAAAAAATACCCTGTTTATCAGAAAAATACGAATTTTATGTCCATTCCACTCGAAATTGAATTCTCTACAACTTTACAGAAGAAAGTTTTTCCAAATTCCAAACAAAAAATATCCAAAATTCACAAACGGATGATTTTTAATACCTCAAATCTGACAAAATATTGATAAAACATCTCAGCATTAATTCTTTCATTAATAACCATATAAAATAAATAAATCCATCATTTATATCCACGTCAAATAAATATTTCCTTATCATATAAATCAATAATTAATTATTCCCAAATAATATTACAGAATCACAATTATGACAACCAGGCCGTTCCCAGGAAAGAGGGGGCTTTTCGATAATGATTTCTCCTTACTAGCGCGCAATTAGATGACCAAACCTCTCATTGACAGAACTTTCTAGACATTACCAATAATGCTATCTAATAATATTATTCAAATAATATGAATTATTGATTTGATAATGGGAAATACTGTGCAGTGATAATTAATAAAACAACAATAATATAAACTATCAACGCATCAATTATTGAATCAATAAAATAAAATATTGAACAGTAATTACTGTAACAATTATTGAGTAGTGCCTTCTTACGTAAGAATCAATAATTCAAAAATATTGTGCAATATCGTGTGCTATTGCGAAATCACGCGTATTACTGCATTTTAACCACTGCGTATTCCAACAGTGTTAACGGTAACAACTACGCCGTTATTTATAAAAACTCAAACTTATCATTTTCTTCATCCGACAACTATTCTGTTATGAGGCCCATAAATGGTTGCGCCTTCATACGAATATTCCCCGACAACAAGAATATTCCACGACCAAACAAATATTTCCCAACAAAAATGAATATTTAATAACCACTTGCTTATTTTGTAAAATTTGCACATTTCACCCATAACCAAAGTATTATATCAAATTAACTCCTTATTATTTCAAGATAATAAATAGAGAAAATTTTATTTTATTCATAATAAGTTGGGGACTTACACCTATCCATGAGGACGGAGATGGCATCATTCCATACTGGCGGAGGTCCCTGTTGCTGAGGGTTTCACTCATTGTCGCCTACAACTGGAGTTATTGACAGCTGATGTCATCACATGGGTTCCCTACTCTGGAGAGCATTTGGAAGTTGGATTTGAGGATGGGTACCCGACTAGAGTAGAGTATGTCATTTCCACCCGCAGGATTCCTCTCTTTACAGATGGAGGATGGGAGCTCTATTTAGGATAGCGTGCTATCAAGAGCACTACAGAAGAGATACGTATGTCGATTTTGCCTCCTGTCAGGCGTTATTGGCCTATTTGCAGTCACCCATAATTGACACCCCATTGTTGGGGATTGACGGTTTTACATTATCAGAGGGCCCCTGGTCTCAGGAGATGTTCCAGCATTGGTGGATCCCTCGTACTATTGGAGCTCAGACCCGCGCCACATAATTCATGAGGGATATAGTTCTAGGATCTGTGATGATGACGGATTGGCTAGCTTGTGTCAGAGATCCGACTCATGTGACACAGATTGACAAATTGACCCGACAGCTAGACCAGACACATCTTTTCATTCGTCATTTGGGCAGAGATCCTTCAGAGGTAGATACTTTTGATCTTTCCAGCTCGAGCGCTGGCCCCTCAGGTGACCCATATGGCTTTACCGGTGCAGATCCTCCCTTGTATCGGTCTGACATCCTTGTAGATAGAGATCCAGTGACTCAGGAGGAGTTACATCAGGTGGACAATATCGATGATGTAGACATCGACACCATTGACTTTTTCTGATGTATTTCTCGTTATCTCTTTTGATAGGCCTCTGTTAGCTGCTGGGTAGCTTTGCCCCATTCTCGCTATATCTTTTGATAGGCCTCTGTTAGATGTTGGGTAGCTTCGCCCCATTTTCCTATATTTTAGCTGTACAGAGATGTATTAGATGATGATATACTTAGGAATGTATGTACAGTTTTCATTCCCTATATCATATTGCCATCTATTGTATCATGCATGTTATTATGTTATGCATATGTATGTATATCCAGAGATATTCAGCATTGACCCCGTGGATGGTCTTATGACACGGCCCGTACAGATGTCTTCTTCGACAGTTAGCCGTATTGATCATACCCCACCATTTTTGGTGGTATCTGGTATGCGCTCATGGTATGATAGTATATCACCATCAGACATGGTGATCGTAGATGATTTGCTGCAGCATACTATGACCCTGTTGATGTTTCAGGTTCCCACATGATTTGTAGAGGGTATGCTAGAGCACTGGGTATCGGAGAGGAAGGTTTTCCGATTTGGGACCCAGGAGTTGACTCCTACTTTGGAGCAGTATGAATGGTTGACGATGCTGCCGCTGGACAGACCTTGCGTGCATATAGCTATTAAAGATATGAGCAGACAATTCATGACCCTCACCAGATTGAGGTGTAGAGTGGTACAAGACGAGATTACATCTGGCCACGTGATATCCCAGCGTTTTCTATTTGACAGATTTGGCTTTGAGGATAGTTATGAACGATATTCCGGGGATTTCACCATATCGGAGGACCATTAGCATTCAACCAGGGTGGATGTACTGCTTTTGTGCGTATTGTCATACGTCTTCATGCCGCGGTACATGGATGAGCTGGATATCGGCATCATTATGGCAATGAGAGCTCTCAGGGAGGGTCATACCATTGTACCGATGATCATTACAGAGACTCTGAGGTCAGCTACATACTACTGCACTTATCCAGCAGGAGTGTTCACAGGTAGCTCGGTCATGTTGTATGTATGGTTTATATCACACTTGAGACCGATTGGCACATTTAGACGGCAGGGGTTTTGTTTCACCCATGATATAGCCATGTCGTACTCCTTTCAGCCTGCAGAGTATACAGATGATGCATCGTGGTTAGCTTTCCTGATAGGGATTAGAGATCCGTTTGTTATATTGCCGTGTACAGGGCTTAGCTCACCCTACAACTTCATTACTCATGCTCCAGGGATGGATTATCTCCCTCTGTCTGGATTGAGGGGTATGATTACTTACCACCCACTAGCCGTGATGTGTCAGTTTGACCAGTTTCAGGATTTTCATCCTTATAAGGGGGCAGTAAGTCAGCGCTTCGCTTCACACCGTTTATCAGTGGAGGACAGATCCAGGTTATATGCATGTTGGGATCAGCGAGAGTTAGCTGGGTTTTATGTCAGTCATTCGGGTTATTCTGCAGAGTATTCCGCATGGATGGAGACAGAGACTGCATTGGTTGCGGTAGTATCCACAGTGCAGGAGACTGATTCTGATGATGAGGAGCCTATAGAGGAGGCTGACATTCCCACCGATGATTTGACTGCTGGACTGACAGCATTTGTGATGGATTCTCCCACCTCGAGTGCAACTGTTACTCAGTATCTGACACAGTATTTGGAGCAGAGCTTACATCTGATGACCTATGAGAGAGATCAGGCTAGGTTCACGATGTTGACAGCTCTTGATGAGAGAGATACTGCTCTATTAGAGAGGAATGAGGCTAGATCAGTCATGGATGCATTGATTGTGGAGCGGGATGCCGCCTTATCTGCTAGCTATATGGCCATTGCAGACATCACTTCAGTGAGATCCCAGATGACTGTCAGTCTTGCCGACATGAGTGCTTACATTGATGAGCATTATGCCACCATGCAGTTAGCCTCTGATCTGCTAGCTCGTGTAGATACCCTTGGGCAGGAGCTTGCAGTGCTACCTCCGTCTTCAAAGAGGGATGCTATGTTAGATCTGATAGTCTGCATATATACAGATCTGTAGATAGCTTTGTATTTTCATGCACAGACTAGCTTAGCCATTTTGTCATGTACAAAACAGATGTATATATCAAACAGTATTATGTATGGCAGGGAAATATATTTTGATTCACTTCCCTTTTAGTTATGCCTTGATACTTGCTTGATATTTGCATTTTTCTTTAGGGCCTTGTGATCTTGATGCATTCTGAACTTATCCTTGATAGATGGACATTGAGACGTCGCAAGATCTCTCAGAATGGATCATTGATTTCTGTATATCCCTACCATCTTTGGTGTCTTAGGACTGGTATCTGTATGGAAAAGTGGAGAGGAGGGTGGTTTCTTCCTCTCTGAGATTGACCGCACCAGAGATGGTCGTCAGTACTTCTATTTGTGATAAGCCTAGTTAATTCCATCTCTTATGGGTTGGTATTGCTCTTTGAGGCATGATCGCAGCTTAGATGGTCACCGAATCTTCTATTTATGAGAAGAGGTTGGGTAATTCCATCCCTTTAATCTGAAATTGATGAAATGTGGTGAATTGAAGGTTGATCCCAGTACCGTGTGACAAGAATTTTTGTTCTGGTAGGGGTTAGAGTGAACCATAAATGGCTGCCTACATACTCCTATTGAAGAGGAGATCAAGTCTGCGTAGTTCGAACCTGGTGTAAGAGGTTCAACGCTGAATGTGAAAAGCAGATAGGTGTAGAAGTTGTTTTTGTTGTTTTTTATGAAGAAATGGCAGAAATTTTTTTGTTGTTTTTGTTGTTTTTTGTTGTTGCAACCGGGCCATATAGCATATGGTTGCCTACGTACTCCTATTGAAGAGGAGATCAGGTCAACGTAGTTCGCCCCTCAGGACGAATCGCAGATGAAGATAAACGTGAATCCCATGTGCAAGCTATATTGCGGGGAGAAGAAAGTTTGATCCCATAATGGGGAAAAACTGCAGGTGTGTAAAAAGTTTGATCCCGTCTTCAGGACAAACTGCAAGCGTAGAAAAGTTTAATCTTGTCTTCAGGATAAACTGCAAGTGTGAAAAAGTTTAATCCCGTCTTCAGGATAAACTGCAGATGTGAAAGGTTCAATCCCGTCTTCAGGATAACCGAAATTGTGAAAGGTTTGAAATGAAGTAAAACTAGGTTGCTGGTTTGAAGTGTATATTTCCCTGAGGGGCAGAAGAGTTTGTAAAAAGGAAAGGGTTCAAAACCGGAATAACTGGTGATTTGATGATCAAAACCAGGATGTTTGTTTGATGGTAACCTCAGACATAATACCATTTCACGGTGTCCGAGTTGATAAGTTGTGGAAATTCATCGCCATCCATTTCCTGCAATCTGAGAGCACCGCTTGTCAATACCTCCTTGACAACAAATGGGCCTTCCCAGTTAGGAGCAAACTTTCCCTTAGATTGATCTTGGTTGTCAATGATCTTCTTTAGAACCAAGTCATGTTGTTTGAACTGCCATAGTCAGACTTTTTTGTTGTAGGATCGTGCGATCCTTTGCTGATATAACTGACCATAGAAGATAGCCGCGGTTTGCCTTTCGTCTATTAGAGACAATTGGTGATACATGTCTTGTACCCACTGGTCTTCATCAAACTGAGCATCCATCAACACTCGGAGGGATTCCATTTCCACCTCTATGGGGAGCATTGCTTCCATCCCATAGGCTAATGAGTAGGGGGTTGCCCCAGTGGAAGTTCGCATGGAAGTTCTGTAGGCTAATAAAGTCAGAGGCAAGAGGTCAGGCCAGCCTTTGTGATTGGCGGACATTTTCTGCATGATCTTCTTGATGTTTTTATTAGCCGCTTCAACAACACCATTCATCTTTGGACGTTAGATGACGGAGTTGAGGTGTTTGATGTGGAATTTTCTGCATAACTCCTCCATTATTTTGTTGTTGAGGTTCTTAGCATTGTCTGACACAATGACCTCTGGTTTTCCATATCGACAGATGACATTGTTTCTGATGAAAGCAATGATAACTTCTTTAGTAACCCTGGGGACGGAGGCTGCTTCTACCCATTTGGTGAAGTAGTCGATCATGGTGAATATGAATCGATGTCCATTACTGGCTTTGGGCTCGATGGGCCCGATCACGTCCATTCCCCACATTGAGAAGGGCCATGGCGAACTCATATTGTGGAGTTCCCTTGGAGGGGCGTGGATAACATTCCCATAAATCTGGCATTGATAGCACCTCTTGACGTGATCATCATAGTCAGCTTTAAGTGTAAGCCAATAATGCCCTGTCTTGAAGATCTTCTTGACAAGTAGGGGTCCGCTCATGTGAGGGCCACATACTCTCCCATGGATCTCATTCATGAGTCTCTGAGCTTGGTCTTTATCTAGACATCTGAGGACACCTAATCCAGCATCTCTTTCGTAGAATGCATCTCCGCTCAGGTAGAATTTCATAGCAAGTCGATGAATCCACCTCTTCTCAGTTAGGCTCGCCTCAGCGGGTGTAGATCCATATCGTAGATACTCCTTGATGCATTGATACCAAGGGTTGTTTATGGGAGGTAGTTCATTCGATACTTCTCCGACATAATTCCCATAGAATGGGGGTTTTTGCAGAGCAAACGTGATGCTTGACATGTTTTCCTTGTCAGGTATGTAAACCAAGGAGGCCAACTTTGCTAATGCCTCCGCAAAATCATTCCTATTACGAGGAATGTGTAGAAAGGAGATTTCTTCGAACTCCAAAGCCATTTGTAAAACTTGCCGATGGTAAGGCAGTAAATGTAATTCTTTGGTTTGATAGATTCCTTTGGATTGTCCGATTACCAATTCAGAATCCCCAAAGATAGTTAACCGCCTGATGCCCATTGAACGGACAAGTTTTAGCCCCATGATACAGCCTTCATACTCAGTTATGTTGTTGGTGCTGACAAATTACAATTTGACGGCGACGGGATACTGCTCCCCCGTACCGGATATTAGAACAGCTCCAGCTCCAGAGCCTTCTGCATTAACAGCTCCATCAAAATACATTTTCCACGTACGACATGTATCGTACTGATATTGTTGCCGAACTGCCATTATCCCTTCATCGGGGAAGTATGTTTCCAAGGGTTTGTAGTCCCCTACAGGTGCGGCGGCCAGTTGATCCGCAATTCCTTGACCTTTGACAGACTTTTGCGTCACATAGATGATGTCAAATTGCTGTAGGATCAACTGCCATCTGGACAATCGACAATTTAGTATGGGCTTACTGAACACATACTTGAGAGGATCCACGCGGGATATAAGATGGGTTGTGTGACCATGGAGGTAATGTTGTAACCTCATGGAAGCCCATGCTAAAACACAACAAGTCTTCTTAATCAGAGTGTACTTGTGTTCACTGATGCTGAATCTTTTGCTGAGGTAATAGATATCTCGTTCTTGGCCTCTATCGTCTTTTTACCCCAGCATACAACCCATGACATTGTCATTTATGGACAGGTACATGAACAGGGGAACATCATCCCTGGGAGGTACAAAAATAGAAGCATTAATCAGTTGCTCTTTAATGGTAAGGAAGGCTTTTTGGCACTCATCGTTCCATTTCATGGAGGAGTTTTTCCTTAACAGTTTGAAGATTGGCTCACAGGTTGCTGTGAGTTGAGAAATGAACCTGCTAATGAAGTTGATTCTTCCCAAAAATCCCCGTATTTCCTTCTCTGTCTGAGGAATGGGCATTTCCTTGATGGCCTGGATTTTGGTAGGATCCAGTTCAATCCCTTTGTGGCTGACTAGGAAACCTAGCAACTTGTCTGACTTAACACCAAAGGCGCACTTGGCTGGATTCAACTTCAAGTTGTACTTATGCAACCTGTTGAAAAGTTTTCTGAGATGGTCTAAGTGGTTATCCTCCTTCCGGGATTTAACAATGATGTCATCCACGTAGATCTCTATCTCCTTGTGCATTAAATCATGGAAAAGAGCCATCATAGCTCGCTGATAGGTTGCCTCGGCATTGATGAGGTCGAATGACAACCTTCTGTAGCAAAAGGTTCCCAAGGCGTGATGAAAGCAGTTTTCTCACGATCTTCCTTAGCGACCATAATTTGATGGTACCCTGCAAAGCAATCAGCAAAGGAGTACATGCCGTATTGAGCAGTATTGTCAATAAGAATGTGGATAAATAGCACGGGAAAGCTATCTTTAAGGTAAGCTTTGTTCAAATCTCGGTAATCTACGCAGACTCGCACCTTTCCTTCTGGTTTAGGCACGAGAACAATGTTGGATATCCACTCTGGATATGAAGACAACATGATGATGCCAGCTTGAAATTATTTCACAATTTCTTCTTTAACTTTTAAACTCCATTCAGGTTTCAATCGCCTAAGTTTTTGCCTAACTGGCTTGAATCCTTCTTTGATGAGAAGGTGATGAAGAACAATGTTCGTGGACAAACCCACCATGTCTTCATGAGACCATGCAAACACATCCTGGAATTGGGTTAATAGTGCAACCATGTCATTCCGTTGATTAGTGGTAAGGTCTGAACCAATTTGGATAAGCTTAGGGTTATCTAAGGTTCCAAGATTGAAAGAAGTGGTTTGATCAAGATTGGGTTTTGGTTTGTCTACGACCCATTCCTTGATCTCCTGAGGTGTCTCAATGTCCTCTTGGATGTCCATCAAGTCTGAGTCCAACTTTGCATCAAAGTTACAACCCTTGTGGAAAGAAGGCACCTCATCAGCAAGTACAAGCACATCTAAATTCAGAGTCCTGAAATAAAATATGCTTTTACTTAATATATGCAACTGTTCGATCATACAAAAGTGTTAGCATGTACTTGATAAAATAACTTCTAGTACTGTAAAAGAAAGCAAGAAATTAAAGTTATCTACAGGGCAGAGGGATTTTCTACCCATTTTACCCTCGTCGACCAATGCATGGAGTGCTGCTCCAATTGTCGAGGGCAAAGTCCTGATGGACTGCAATGATGGAAGGATCGTCATTGTCCTCCTTCTCCCGAATGATAACCATGACATCTGGGATATCATCGTCTGGGGTGTATCTGTTTGTATGTTCATCATGAACAATAACGCGTATGCCTGCCATCATTAAGGCAGTGTCATGTTTACGTCTGTGACGCCCCCAAAATAGGAATACATCACCCATCTTGAGTCACCAAATACAAGGTACATAAATTCAAATACAACTTAATTATACAACAGTCGTGCAAAATACGACGTCATATATACTATGAGTTTTAATACAAATATTGTAACGTATATAATACGACAATATTCATACTCAAATTAATACATGTCATATAAAGTACAGCAGCAAATATTTTAAGTCTCCAAAGGTACACAAGAAGATTTTTGTTCTCTTCATTTTACTGCGGTGCACTTTTGACGCTTTCAAGGTCGGGTTTTCATCACCCTATTATTGTTCACCAAAATTAATTATTAAGTGAAGTATAAAATACGACACACACATCTTAGGTCCCCAATACAATTATATATTGCATGTCATGCCATAGTGAGGACTACTAATGTTATCATCTGGACCGTCTCTCCATTCCCCGACTAGTCCCAGCTATATTCTCATTTCCTGAAGAGAACAATAAAAGAAAGGGTGAGCTTAACTAGCCCGGTAAGAAATATTATGACTAAGATAATGCAGAATAAATTATCATTAGTCTTCAACAATGTTAAACTGATAAAATATAATAGACATCAAGTTTAACTGCAGCGGAACAAGCAATCCATTAGAAAAGTCAAGTAGAGAATAAAATCTACTATCTTCTATGATTTAAAAAGTTTTTCATCAACTTAATCACTGAGACTCAGCTTAATAAATAAACCATAGCATCGAATTTTCCCTGCACTACAGGCCAAGGATATTCATTAAATCATCAATGGTCAGGACTATACCGAATAATCCTTGGTCATAATCATACCAAAAATTGTCCATCAATGCATTACAGGCCACTGATTACTTTTACCATATCGTTTATAACATTACAGGTCATGATTACACCGAATGATACCTGGTCATAATCATACTAAGTCCATCTCTGTACGTAAGCCAAAGATATACAGCTATAAACCAATAATCAATTGTCCATCTTTGCACGTAAGCCAAAGATATACAATTCAATAATCAACAGTCTATCTTTGTACGTAAGCCAAAGATAACTTTCATCACCATATAAACAAGATGATGATGACAATGATATAAGCATTAATCAAACGAAAGCAAAGATAAATATTAAAGACTTTAAATTTATCCAAATATTATCAACCACCTAATAAACTCATAATCTAATATTATTAATATTATAACTGTAAGACCCCAACTTATTGTAAATAAAATTGAATTTTCTTCTATTCATTATTCTAAATTAATAAGGTGTTAATTTGATATAATGCTATGGTTATGGGTGAAATGTGCAAATTTTACAAAATAAGTAAGTGGTTATAAAATATTCTTTTTGTCGGGGAATATTCGTTTGGTCGTGGAATATTTTTTTGTCAAGAATATCCGTACGACGGCGCAGTCAATTGTGGGCCCCATAACTGAATAACTGTCGGATGAAAAAAATGATAAAGTTTGAGTTTTATAAATAACGGCGTAATTATTATCGTTAACACTGTTGGGTTACCTGGTGGTTAAAATACAGTAATATGCGTGGTTGCACAGTTGCACACGGTATTGCACAATATTTTTGGAATTATTGATTCTTACGTAAGAAGGCACTACTCAATAATTATTATAGTAGTTATTGTTTAATATTTTATTTTATTGATTCAATAATTGTTGCGTTGATAGTTTATATTATTGTTGTTTCAATAATTGTCACTGCACAGTATTTCTCATTATCAAATCAATAATTCATATTATTTGAATAATATTATTAGATAAGCATTATTGGCAATGTCTAAAAAGTTCTGTCAATGAGAGGTTTGGTCACCTAATTGCGCGCCAGTAAGGAGATATCGTTATTGGAAAGCCCCCTCTTTCCTGGGAACGGCCTGGTTGTCATAATTGTGATTCTAAAATATTATTTGTGAATAATTAGTTATTGATTTATATGATAAGAAAATATTTATTTGATGTGGATATAAATGATGGATTTATTTATTTTATGTGGTTATTAATGAAGAAATTAATGCTGAGGTGTTTTATCAGTATTTTGTCGGAGTGGAGGTATTAAAAATCACCCGTTTGTGGGTTTCAGATATTCCCTATTTGGAATTTGAAAAAACTCAAAGCTACAAAGTTGCAGAGAATTTGATTTCGTGTGGAATGGACATAAAATTCGTATTTTTCTGATAAACGGGCTATTTTCTATGAATTATTGAAGTTTCAGAAAATAAAATGATTTTTATTAAAATTGGGTGGGACCCACTTTTTGGTTGGTGTTGAATACACATGTGGGCTACTAATTTTTTTGTCAAAGATGGTTGCTAGCATGTTCAATTAATGCATGCGTAGAAAATGAGAAAAGAAATAATAATATTTTATTATTTTAGTCTCCTATGACGTTCTAACATTTTCCTATAAATAGACGCTTAAGTTAGAATTGAAAATCACACCAGAAATAAGTTTTCTTTCTCTCTAGATTATCGAGCATATTTTTGTGAGTATTTGAATACTTTTAGAGTTGTTGTTCGGTAAAAATTTCATTCGGCTTTATATCCGATATTCCGATCAGAAATACGGTTATTTTGAGGTAAGGGATGTTATTTTCTTCTTAAATGATATTGTTTTCTTCAATATCATTATGACGAAATATTGGTTTGAACTTTTTAATCAACTTTGGAACTTTTTGTGTCAGGGTTACTATTCACGTATACGACACTATTCACGAATATGGCACTATTCACCGAAAAATAAAATTTTATTCTTTTTGTCCAAGATGTCTATTATGGTTACTATCTTTGATTGTATCCATGTTTTGATCTTTATTTTGAATTCTGTTTCACAATTGGTTATTATGAAGTATTATTGATCTTGGATAAACTGTTATATGAATCCCTAATATTTGTCCTTCTGTCTCACTGGATTCGTTTTCTTTAAAATATTTTTCATCATCCTCAATCCTAAATGATGATATTACTGAATATCTTTGGCCTGTAGTGCAAAGATGAATGATTAACTGATGAATATCTTTGGCCCGTAGTGCAAAGATGAACAGGTACTGAGATGAACATGACCAACTGGTGATATAAATGAATATCTTTGGCCTGTAGTGCAAAGATGTATATTGATTGATGTTACAGGGATAAAATATTGACGATGCACTTTTAAATCTTAGAAGATAGTAGAATTCATTCTCTACGTGACTCTTCTAATGGATTGTTGTTTCCGCTGCATTTGTTGATCTAAAACTTGTTGTCTATTATATTTTATCAGATTTTTTCCCTGTTGAAGACTAATAATAATTTGTTGTATATTATCTTAGTCATAATATTTTTTACTGGGCTAGTTGAGCTCACTCTTTTCCTTTTTGTTCCATTTTTCTTCTCAGGAGGTGAGAACATAACAGGATCTAGCTGGGGTATGGAGTGATGGTTCTAGAAAGATGTTTTAGTAGTCCTCACTATTTTTGTAAAATAGTGTATGAATAATTATAATGAGGTCTTATTTGAGTGTTGATATTGTCTAAAAGATAATATTTGTATTTAAACTCACAGTATGTGTTGTTGTATTTTGCACAACAATTATATTATTGAAGTTGTAGTTTGCTTTCTGTACCATGTATTTGGCGACTCGGAATGGGTGTTGTATACCTATTTTGGGGGCATCACAATAACAATATTTTAATCACTTCTTAAACTTATAAACAATTTATTTCAATTATTTACACTTTACCACATAATGTATTTAATCATTCAAAATACCATACTCATAAAATTTCATCACCAATGATCAAATCCCTCGTCAAAAATCTGCATATACCCTATATAGGATTTTCAAGCTATAAAATCATATTTACCAATTTTTCAACTTCACATAACATATTTAACTCATATGTTCGTAACTAAACTATTTTCATGAAAAATACCAAATCAGTCCCAAAAATATTTCTTTTCTGGGATTTAGCGGAATATAGTCCCACAATGAACATATATTTTTCTCGGAATTTTTAAAATTCATTAACTATTTTTCAAAAATTAATTTCTAATTAATTCCTTAAAAAATTAGCTACCTCAAGTTTAACTCCAGAAATTCCCAAATCTTGGCAGGATCTTACACATGTTAACGTGAGCTTCTAGGTAAAATTTCATGGTCATCAGAGTTATAGAACTCCGGTTATAGCATTTTTCGTCGAAAAACCCTAAGTATTAAAATAGTCATAACTCACTCATTTTAAGTCGGAATGAGCTCATTTTTGGACAGGAAGTACTTTATACCATATGCTTTCATGTCCCAAAAGGCCGGAATTTTTCTCATAAATTAAGTGGCCGAAACAGCCCTTTTAAATTTCTAGGCAGTAGTTTTTTGCTATTTTGCAACTTTTGACTCCTTTGCTAAAAACAGTCCACACGAAAATCTACAACACCTTTTCCAGTTATTCCACTTGGATAAGTTAGAAGACTCATAGATCTAACTCTAGAACTTGACCACACCCAAAAATTCGAAATATAATAGGAGATATGGTCAATTGAATTTCATGTTCCATTTTCACCAAAATCTGATTTTCAACCCTTTGTGATTTCTAAGAAACTTTCATGTTTTCACATAATAACCAACATAACTCATCATAACACTTTCTAATACTACATATACCCATGATTTTCATCAGTCCAATTCTTTTATTATGACTTTCATCATAATCAACAGTCCAATACTTATATTATGACTTTCATCATAATCCACGTAAACAGATCATTTCCACAATTTAATAAGGAATGAATACAAATGATCATTCACCATGCATGTGGTAATCCACATAGACATATTATTCCAACAGAATAATAAAGAATGGAATAACATAAAAATTCACCATGCGTGCGATAGACTGCACAGACAGGTTATTCCCAACAGAATAATAAATAATGGAACCAGGTCATGCGTAAACGCACAGACAGGATATTCCGACAGAATAATAAATAATAGAACCAGGTTCGGCGTAAACGCACAGACAGGATATTCCGACATAATAATAAAGAACGGAATAATAGAAGAATCTCACCATGTATGCGGTATTACGCATAAACAGGTTATTCTAACAGAATAATAAGGGATAAAATAACAATAGCTCTCTTCATGAATACGAAAGAAATAATACCCCTTACCTTAGAATAAAGCTAGATACTAGAATAGAGAGGTAGCAGACTTCTCTTCTTCTTTCTCTCTATAATTTTTCTCTATAATAATTGCTCTATAGCTTTAGTGAATTGGTGAGAAATGAAGGAAGAATGAGCTTCTATTTATAAAAAAATATAGTTTCGATAATTACACGTTTGGGGGCTCAAAAAATTATAGTATAATACCTCCAACTTTTCTTTTATTTTTAATTTAGTCCTGCAAGTATTATCAAACTTGCACTACCTCCCCTAATAGTAAATCATGTGAATCAATAGTTCAATCATGTGATTCAATAGTTATAATCATGTGAAAATACGAATTACGGTATAGTACCTCCATCTATACCTTCATCTTTAACTTAGTCATGCAAGTATTATCAATCTTGCACCAACTCCCCTAATAGTATAAGAATGTGATTCAATAGTACACCCATGTAAACAAATAGTTATATAAGCATGTGAATTAGTAACAATTAATTTCTCATTTATCCGATTAATTACTCGATTTATCAATATAACCCCCAGACATCAATTATCATCAGAATAGATGTCGATTTCTACTAACACTAATAATCCCAACATAATGGAACTATCAAATGCATCTTTATTCAACACGAACTTATTCATCATTAATATTATAACTCACAATATTTAACAACTAGGTCGTTCCCAGGAAAGAGGGGGCTTTCCGATAAGGATTTCTCCTTATTGGCGTGCAATTAGGTGACCAAACCTCTCCTTGACAGAATTTCTAGACATTGTAAATATTATAATTTAATAATATGAATAACTTTGTCGTCTCAATTATTGATTTAATAATATATCATATTATGCAGATGATATTGTGATAATAATTGAATCAATAATATGAGAGATATGATGCAACAATTACTGTAGCAATAATTGAGTATAACTGAGTGACTTCTCACGTAAGCATCAATAACCAATACAGTGTGCTACTATGTAACCACGCGTATTACTATACTTTTACTACCGAGTAGTTCAAAAATTTTAACGGTAACACTTTCCCCGTTATTTTTATAAAAAGATAATTATGTCGTTTTCTAAATACGACAATACTTCCGTTGTGGGTTCACCAAAGATTGTGTCGTCGTACGGATATTCTTGATAAAAAGAATATTCCCCGACCAAACGAATAATTTATAACAACTTGTTTACTTTGAAAAATTTATAAATATTATCCACCACTATAACATTATATCAAATCCACACCATAATATTAAAAAAAATATTTTGAGAAATTTAAATATTTATTCATAAAATTTTGAGTCTCACAATCTCCCCTCCTTATGAAATTTCACCCTCGAAATTTACGTACGTACCTAGTATGCCGAACAAATGAGGACACTTCGTCAAATTCTAACTCTTGAGGTATAACCTTTGAGCATAAAATATAATCCTTCTTTTCCAAGATTTTAACAGATATTTCCTCATACGTTAAATATTTCGCTATCTCGTTCAGTTCTAAATCAATAATGTGATTCGGGTTGTCCACATATTTACATAACATCGGTACGTGATAAACGTTATGAACACGCAACATATTTGGCAGTAAAACGAGTCTATAGGCCACAGTTCCTACTCGATCAAGGATTTCAAATGGACCAATTAAAATCGAGCTTTGAGATTTCCTCTATTCATAGAGTCCTGCTTCTAGAATAACGCCCTCTTAAACCTTCTTCTTCACATTCATCAGCTCTGAGTATATAGCTTGAGCGGCCTTAACTTTTTCAATTAAAGTCGATTCTACTCGTATATTTGATATCTTCACGTGGGTCCCTAGAGTCTTTAACTCTATCTTCATCATTTGTAAGTTATACGAAATGGGTCTTTGTGTTAACAACGTCACACTCTTAATCGCATACGATCTTCTACTCAACGCGTCAACTACCACGTTCGTTCTTCCACGATGATATTGAATGGTATGATCGTAATATTCAACAGCTCGAGCCAACGTCTTTGGCGCATGTTACGTTCGTTTTGGGTGAAGAAATACTTGAGGGTTTTAGAAATGGGTTTTGTACTGGGGTCAATACAAAATTCGATTTTACGCTCTAGGGTTAAGCTAAGAAGTCTTCAAGAATACGTCAGGAAATTTATTAACAATAGAAATATCATTCAAAACTGTGACTCTCATCCAAAACTTGGATAGCACATGTAATGAAGGTTTCTCTTAACGGAGTTTCAACCAATAAGTCAAAGCCTAACTTCTCTAGAGTTAAATTTAAACGTTGAGCGCAAGTAAGAGAGATAAAAGAATGGGTAGAACCGGTATCAATAAGGTATAGACTTCGCAAGAATTTATAATTAACTCACCCGTGCTAACTTCGTTCAGGTTACTCGCTTTTTTGAGAAGTCACGAAAAACGCTCTTCCTAAAACCACCGACATTGTTTTGTCCGTATCCGCCTTTGGTGCCACCGTCCCAGCTGGACTTGACTTTGGTGCACGACAAAATCGAACTAAATGACCTTCTCTTCTTGAAATTTCCATTTCTATTATCTTGGCCATGATTACCACCGAAGTGGTTACCATTCTTGGCATGATAATTTTCCCCACGATGGTTATCATTGTTCCAATGGCCGTTGCCACCGGTACGATTATTATCGTGTTGTTGGTCGTTACCTTTTGCTTGAGCTGAATCAACGCTCTCATGTGCTTCATTGCTTATCTCAGCATTTTCAGATGCCATTCTCAAACACTGTCACAAAACAACGGTTAATTGACATATCACATATTATCCCTATACTCTGACCGACCAATTAAATACCAAATAAACTTAGGTAGGTTATACTAGCGAAGGAATTCCCCGTCTCTCCCCTCCTAGTTCTTGTCTCACATCTCAGCCAGGGATCATATCCCTAAGCTTTGATACCAATTGTGACGTCCCCAAAATAGGTATACATCACCCATCTTGAGTCACCAGATACATGGTACATAAATTCAAATACAACTTAATTATACAACAGTCGTGCAAAATACGACGTCATATATATTGTGAGTTTCAATAAAAATATTATAACGTATATAATACGACAATATTCATACTCAAATTAATACATGCCATATAAAGTACAGCAGCAAATATTTTAAGTCTCCAAAGGGACACGAGAAGATTTATGTTCTCTTCATTTTACTGCGGTGCACTTTTGACGCTTTCAGGGTCGGGTTCTCGTTACCCTATTGTTGTTCACCAAAATCAATTATTAAGTGACGTATAAAATACGACACATACATCTTAGGTTCTCAATACAATTATATATTGCATGTCATGCCATAGTGAGGACTATTAATGCTATCATCTGGACCGTCACTCCATTCCTCGACTAGTCCCAGCTATATTCTCATTTCCTGAAGAGAACAATAAAAGAAAGGGTGAGCTCAACTCGCCTAGTAAAAATATTATGACTAAGATAATTCAGAATAAATTATCATTAGTCTTCAACAATGTTAAACTGATAAAATATAATAGACATCAAGTTTAACTGCAGCGGAACAAGCAATCCATTAGAAAAGTCAAGTAGAGAATAAAATCTACTATCTTCTATGATTTAAAAAGTTTTTCATCAACTTAATCACTGAGACTCAGCTTAATAAATAAACCACAGCATCAAATCATCCCTGCACTACAGGCCAAGGATATTCATTAAATCATCAATGGTCAGGACTATACCGAATAATCCCTGGTCATAATCATACCAAAAACTGTCCATCAATGCACTACAAGCCACTGATTACTTTTACTACATCGTTTATAACATTACAGGTCATGATTACATCGAATGATCCATGGTCATAATCATACCAAGTCCATCTCTGCACGTAAGCCAAAGATATACAACTATAAAACCAATAATCAACAGTCCATCTTTGCACGTAAGCCAAAGATATATAATTCAATAATCAACAGTCCATCTTTGCACGTAAGCCAAAGATAACTTTCATCACCATATAAACATGAGGATGATGACAATGATATAAGCATTAATCAAACGAAAGCAAGGATAAATATTAAAGACTTTAAATTTATCCAAATATTATCAACCACCTAATAAACTCATAATCTAATATTATTAATATTATAACAATATTTTAATCACTTCTTAAACTTAGAAATAATTTATTTCAATTGTTTACACTTTACCACATAATGTATTTAATCATTCAAAATGTTATACTCATAAAATTTCATCACCAATGATCAAATCCCTCGTCAAAAATCTGCATATACCCTATATAGGATTTTCAAGCTATAAAATCATATTTACCAATTTTTCAACTTCACATAACACATTTAACTCATATGTTCGTAACTAAACTATTTTCATAAAAAATACCAAATCAGTCCCAAAAATATTTCTTTTCAGGAATTTAGCAGAATATAGTCCCATAATGAACATATATTTTTCTCCGAATTTTTAAAATTCATTTACTATTTTTCAAAAATTAATTTATAATTAATTCCTTAAGAAATTAGCTACCTCAAGTTTAACTCCTAAAATTCCCAAATCTTGGCAGGATCTTACACATGTTAACGTGAGCTTCCAGGTTAAATTTCATGGTCATCGAACTTATAGAACTCCGGTTATAGCATTTTTCGTTGAAAAAACCTAAATATTAAAATAGTCATAACTTGCTCATTTTAAGTCGGAATGAGCTCATTTTTGGACAGGAGGTACTTTATACCATATACTTTCATCTCCCAAAAGGCCAAAATTTTTCTCATAAATTAAGTGGCCGAAATAGCTCTTTTAAATTTCTGGGCAGTAGTTTTTTGCTATTTTGCAGCTTTTGACTTTTTTCTAAAAACAGTTCACACAAAAATCTACAGCACCTTTTCCAGTGATTCCACTTGGATAAGTTAGAAGACTCATAGATCTAACTCTAGAACTTGATCACACTCAAAAATTCAAAATATAATAGGAGATATGGTCAATTGAATTTCATGTTCCATTTTCACCATAATCTGATTTTCAACCATTTGTGATTTCTAAGAAACTTTCATGTTTTCACATAATAACCAACATAACTCATCATAACACTTACTAATACTATATATACCCATGATTTTCATCAGTCCGATTCTTTTATTATGACTTTCAGCATAATCAACAGTCCAATGCTTATATTATGACTTTCATCATAATCCACGTAAACAGATCATTTCCACAATTTAATAAGGAATGAATACAAAGGATCATTCACCATGCATGTGCTAATCCACATAGACATGTTATTCCAACAAAATAATAAAGAATGGAATAACAGAAAAATTCACCATACGTGCGATAGACTGCACAGACAGGTTATTCCCAACAGAATAATAAATAATGGAACCAGGTCATGCGTAAACGTACAGACAGGATATTCCGACAAAATAATAAATAATGGAACCAAGTTCGACATAAACGCACACACAGGATATTCCGACAGAATAATAAATAATGAAACCAGGTTCGGCGTAAACGCACAGACAGGATATTCCGACATAATAATAAAGAACGGAATAATAGAAGAATCTCACCATGTATGCGGTATTTCGTATAAATAGGTTATTCTAACAGAATAATAAGGGATGGAATAACAATAGCTCTCTTCATGAATACGAAAGAAATAATACCCCTTACCTTAGAATAAAGCTAGATACTATAATAGAGAGGTAGCAGACTTCTCTTCTTCTTTCTCTCTATAATTTTTCTCTATAATAATTGCTCTATAGCTTTAGTGAATTGGTGAGAAATGAAGGAATAATGAGCTTCTATTTATAAAAAAATATATAGTTTCGATAATTACACGTTTGGGGGCTCAAAAAATTATAGTACAATACCTCCAACTTTTCTTTTATTTTTAATTTAGTCCTGAAAGTATTATCAAACTTGCACCACCTCCCCTACTAGTAAATCATGTGAATCAATAGTTCAATCATGTGATTCAATAGTTATAATCATGTAAAAATACGAATTACGGTATAGTACCTCCATCTATACCTCCATCTTTAACTTAGTCATGCAAGTATTATCAATCTTGCACCAACTCCCCTAATAGTATAAGAATGTGTTTCAATAGTACACACATGTAAACAAATAGTTATATAAGCATGTGAATTAGTAGCAATTAATTGCCCATTTATCCGATTAATTACCCGTTTTATCAATATAACCCCCAGACATCAATTATCAACGGAATAGATGTCGATTTCCACTAACACTAATAATCCCAACATAATGGAACTATCAAATTCATCTTTATTCAATACGAACTTATTCATCATTAATATTATAACTCATAATATTTAACAACCAGGTCGTTTCCAGGAAAGAGGGGGTTTTCCGATAAGTATTTCTCCTTATTGGCGAGCAATTTGGTGACCAAACCTCTCCTTGACAGAACTTCTAGACATTGTAAATATTGTAATTTAATAATATGAATAACTTTATCGTCTCAATTATTGATTTAATAATATATCATATTATGTAGATGATACTGTGACAACAATTGAATCAATAATATGAGAGGTATGATGCATCATATACTGTAGCAATAATTGAGTATAACTGAGTGACTTCTCACGTAAGCATCAATAATCAATATCGTGTGCTACTATGTAACCACGTGTATTACTGTACTTTTACTACCGAGTAGTTCAACAGTTTTAACGGTAACACTTTCGCCGTTATTTTTAGAAAAAGATAATTCTGTCATTTTCTAAATACGACAATACTTCCATTGTGGGTTCACCAAAGATTGTGTCATCGTACGGATATTTTCGACAAAAAGAATATTCCTCGACCAAACGAATATTTTAAAACAATTTGCTTACTTTGCAAAATTTATAAATATTACCCACCACTATAACATTATATCAAATCCACACCATAATATTAAAAAAAATGAGAAATTTAAATCTTTATTCATAAAATTTGGGGTCTCACAACGTCTCTGTTCCTTTTCTTCCACTTCAGGATCAGGAATCAGCACCTCTTTTGCTTTAATTGGTACTGGTTTAGGAAATAGCATGGCCATAACATGGGCTGGCACCTTTACTGGAGACTGTATCAACTCTGAGGTAAAGGTATAGAAAATTACCGTGCGGCGGAAGCTTGAGGAGCCTGCTTGTGCTTATGAGGATTCCTGTGATTGGAACTGGAAGAATAGCCTAGTCCAGTTGTTCCAATTTGACTGGACACTTGGATATGGTGCTTAATACCCTGTTGATCCTTACCAAGCCCTTGTCTAGGTTGATAACCCAATAACATTATTTCTTGAGTGGCTAACATAACCTCGTCAGAAATCTTGGGTAAGGGAAGTGGCGCTCCAATAGAATGGTATTGCGTGTTACTCACTTCGAGAGTATGGAAACTGGCCGGCTAAACTTCTGAATTGAAGCTGATAATTGGTAGAGTTCCTGGTCTAGTACATTCCGGCTCAGCATTGACAGTGACTAGACTATTCTTGATGATGTATTTGAGTTATTAATGTAAGGTGGAGGGAACAACTCCAACCATGTGTATCCATAGTCTCCCCGATAGTAGGTTGTATCCTGAATCTATCTTGAGGACATGGAAGGATACATTGAATGTATTTGGACCAATCTCAATTGGCAACTCAATCTTTCCAATGGCATTTCGTCGGGATCCATCAAAAGCTCTGATAACCGTATTGCTGCTTTGGATCCGCTTGAGATTGACATTCATCTTCACCAAGGTGGCATAAGGACAGATATTTAGAGATGAGCCTCCATCTATCAAAACTCCAGCTAGCATGTACTCAGAAGACAAAACTGTAATATGCAATGGCTTACAATGACCGGTCCCTTCGAGCGGTATGTCGTCGTCAGTGAAGGATATCACATTGTTGTTGAAAATATGATCAACCAGATGTTGAAATTTTTCCACATCCACTGATTTTGGCAAGTAGGCTTCTTCCAAAACCTTCAGTAAAATCTTTCGATGATCCTCGGAAGAGAAAACCAAGTCCAGTATAGATACCTGGTGTGGAGCTTCTCGCAAGCTTAAAACCACTTTGGCTTCATTGTGGCCCATAGTGCGGAGGAATTTTTTAATTTTCTCCATGGGAAACTTCCTCTTTGCTTCGCAGATAGGTTTCATAACCCGTTGAGGAAGATACAGTGGATTGTCCTTCGACACTGTAGTAGTGGTATGAGATGTGGATCCTTCAGCTTCTCCATAATTCCATGGAACTTTGTGTAAGCTGACAACGGGATATTATGGTCTGAAAGGTAAAGAAATTGGCTCTAGTACGGCCACTTTCAAAGGATTGTCAGCTCCTTTGAGTTGAATTGGTTGTATGGGAAATACTTTGGCAGTCTCATCATCCACTTCGGATATAACTGCTACTGATCCCTTACATTTGGTAGGACATGCATTCCCGCCCTTGAGTTGCACAATGTAATCATCTACTATTTGCAGGACACCGCTATCAATAAGATTCTGAATGAGATGGTGGAGTGCCCAGCATTCGTCTGTGCTGTGACCGCGATAATGTGAATGATATTGACACACTTCATCAAAATTAAAACATCCTGAGCAGGGATTGATTGGAGGGAGAAGGAAAGTAATTCTTCCTTCGTTGATCAACAGTTGCAGTATCTCCTCCATAGATTGGCCCAAATAGGTAAATTCCTTCTGATTGGAAAAATCCCGACGGGCTTTAGCATTTGCTCTCTTCGCAACCTTATCATCCATAGCTTCGCTTTCTGAGGTGGTAAAGAGGCATTCATAACAAAAGGAAGGAGATAGGCATGCTCATGTCTGATTAATTGGAGTGTGACTTGATGATGGTAGGTCACCAGTTGTTCAATTTGTTTGCAAAGAGCTTTCATCTTTCGTTCCATTATAAATTGGAGATTTGCATAATCCTATTTGTCAACACCATCTTTGAGGGTTTGGGATGATTCGCCATTAGAATTGGAACCCTGTCCAGTGCTCCAACTGATCATGTTGACCTCTTCTTCTTTGTGTTGAGGAAGAGGGTTGTCTTGCACGTGAGGTTGATCTGGTTTGGTGACCACAATCTCACCGTTGTCTATTAAATCTTGGATCTTATGTTTCAAGGCCCAACAATCTTGAGTATCATGTCCAGGTGCTCCGGCATGATAAACACACTTCTGAGTAACATTAAAACCCCTCCCATTAGGGTTGGCTGGTGGAAGAAGATGTGTAATTTTCTTCTGAGCAATCAGAAGAGCAAGAATATTCTTGAGTGAGTCCCCTAAGGGTGTGAACGTTCGAGGACGCTTTGCATCTCCACCTTTAGGTAATGGAGGATTTGAATATTGTGATTGAAAAGGGGAGTAATTTCTCCTCTGCATAGGCATGCTGTGATTGCCTTTTGACCTTGTAGTATCAAGGAAACATCCTCCTCTTTCTTTTTATGGACCCTCCGGGGGTTGTTTCCATGAGATCAGGACTGGATGTGCTCAGCAATAGCTTTAAGAGCGGCTAGGTCTTGAATTTTACCGGACTTCAATCCCATTTCAGCCATTTCTCCGTGCTTAATCATTTCAGAGAATGGTTTGCCAATACCAGCTAAGACTCTTTCATAAAAAAGAGCTTCCTGTACATCTATGAATGTCATGACCATTTCTGATTACGTCATAGAAGGAATAACTTGAGTAGGAAGGCGCCTCCACCTTTGAGCGTACTCTCTGAAAGACTCATTAGACTGTTTCTTGACCTTGGTAATTTGGTACCGGTCAGGAGCCATCTGAGATTGAAAATTGTATTGAGTGAGGAAGGCGTGAGCCAGCTCTTCCCAGCTATGGATCTTTGAGTTGTCTGATCTAGTAAACCATGAACGGGCTTCTCCAGTCAGACTTTTCTAAAACAGCTACATTCCGAGCTTTTCATTTTTCGCATAAGATCCAAGTTCTCCAATGAACACTTTAAAATGTGTATAAGGATCCCCTAATCCGTCATACTTTTCAAAATCAGGGATTTTGAATTTCTCTAGATACTGAACACCAGGAAATATGCAAAGGTCTGCATATGAAGCACTGTCATGTGTTCCAATCCCTTTGAGAGCACAGATAGTTTCATCCATTTAAAGGACCTTCTTCCTGATATCACCGGTGTCTGGATCTCCTCTGAGATGGGTGTTTTCAGGGTCTTTGTTGGTCGTATCCAATTGAGGTTCTGGAATTGTTTTTTCCAGACCTTGAACTCCTCCTTCTGTAGAGGATTCTATATGTGGAGGGATTTTTCGTACCCTGAGTGGACTGGTGCAATTCTTTAAGCAGGACAACCAAATTTGTGATTTTCTGACTTAATCCGTTAAATTCTTCTCGAGAAACAAGATTAGACTGGTCAGACGCAGACATGATTGGCTGTAGGCTCGCGGCCTTTTTGGATTTTGAGCGGGTAACAGGCCCAATTGCTTCCCTACAAAAGACTTACGTAGTTTAGTCTTAGGGTAATGTAAATGTTATCATAACATGTCCGTTTTAGGAATTTTGTCCTGCAAAACCAGTTTTTAATTGATAACATGTCATGCATGCACAAATATTCTTCATATTTTCCATTACATATGGATGAACATGGAATAAAATTACAAGTAAAGGCTTTTACAAGTAATTAAAAATGGAAAGTATGAAGAGACTTCCCTCCACATTTGGTTTATCAGAGGTTGACCTATCTTAGGGTTACTTTCGCGGCTTTTTGGCATGAAGGTTCCCAGATCATCGCAATTTACTTGACGGGAAGTTAATCCGATCTTTCAACTGGAGCTAATATGGGTGGTGCCTTTCCTGAGCCTCGCTGGAATTATTCTTCTTGCGAGTCCAGTAATCAAACACCGACAGGATAGCCTCCTGATGGAGGAACCATACAACATACATTCACATACAATGTGTCTCAACGTTTATAAAAATGATGACATGTGCGAAGCACTAATATCGCAAATAGATATAGTATAGTGCAGTAAGTAAAAATGCATTCGTACACAATCATCAGAAATGTAAATGCAACATTCACACACAAGCATATAACAGTTTTAAAAAGCTTGTAATAGCGGCTTAAGCCCTCTTACTGGAGTCCCCAGCAGAGTCGCCACCTGTCGACGTCGAGATTTTAGAGTGTCCCTTTTCGTTACTTGTTCTTTGGTGTTCTCATGTTAATGTGAGATTTATTTGAAAAAATAAGTGAAAAAGGTTCGACATATATAATGTCGACGATTTGACTTTAAGAGTCGCCAGTTGGTGTATTTAATTGGTTGCACCAACGCAACCGAAAAAGGTTTACACATTGACCCAGTGATTTTACACTGCTAAACGGGTCTATGAAACCGAGATTCATTTAGGTCCGAGGGCTTGATTAGGCGGAGGGAAGGTGTTTGGCACCCCCCGACATCCGTGTTGCCACGGTGACTGCCACTTTTTAAAGAAACTGTTATATGAATGTGTGGGGGGGTCAATGTGCAATTATTTGGAAGTAGTGTTATACCTCATTCGCACCTATGTACATAGGGTTTGAATTTATGAAAAATTCAGTTTTAAACAGGATATAGCAATGAAGTTTTATAAAAAGAGGTTTTTCAAACCCTGTGCTCAATAGTGATTGAGGCCTTTGATACTTCTATTTTATTATTAAATGTTCGGCTTGTTTGCTTTTATTTTCGAGATGCGAGGCATTCTCGAGAAAATAATATACAACAGTGTCAAACTCCTCACGGGCATGACAGTCATCCAAGGAAATTCAGGCACTGTAAAATAATATACAAGCTGCTCACAATTGAAAAATATCCATAATGGGAACCGAATCTAGATTCAGTAGACTGAATATGTGATCACATGATTCCTAGGCTCACATGATACTACAGTTTGTATGGAAAGCAGTAAGCAGTTATATATATAAAAGCTGTAATTATATATATACAGACTTGATCAACCACCACGAAGCAACTCCACGGGGGTTCGAAAATGTAAATCTATAAAAGCGGTATATATATATATATATATATATATATATATATATATATATATATATGGACATGATCAACCACCACGAAGTAAACTCCAGGTGGGACGAAATGTAAATAAAGTTGTAAAAGCGATCAACTACCACAAAGTAAATTTCAGGCAGGACGAAATATAAATAAAGCGGTAAAAGGCCACGGAGGAAACTCCAGGCCTAACAGAAATGTAAATATATATATATATATATATATATATATATATATATATATATATATAAAAGCGAGTAAATGCACCGGATGTAAAATTCAGGCTCATCGGATATGTCCGACAACAATTATATATATAAGTATATATATATATATATATACAAAAGCAGATAAACGCTCCAGACCAAAGTCTAGGCTCAATCGAGGCATAAATCGATAATGTTAGTCCATATATGAAATATATACATATATAAGTATATATACAGACAGAAATGAAAACCACGGACCGAAGTTCGGTCAAACGCACACAACACGACTCTCAATGTGTATAACAGTGTGTGCTAATATGAGAAGAAGGCTTTATAAAATGTGAGAAGGCTTACAGTGGGCTGCCAAAGTAGACTTCTATGACTTTATATGGATAAACACTCAGCTCCCGCCGGATAAAAAGATAGCTATATGTGAGCTAACATGTGTTTATAGAAGAGGAAACACTCAATAGGGGTGTATACAGAGTAAAATGGACAGGGCTTCCTCACCTTTTTCTCTCCTTCTCCTCCTCAAATGGCTGATCCCAAGGCTCATATTTATAGACTGATGGCCGTAGGTACACCTGCGGCTGCCGCGGTTGTACCTGCGGCTCGTCGTGGTGCATCTGAGCCTCGTGGGTCCCGATGTCTCGAAGTACATGCACTTGTGCACTGTAATGCCCACTCGAACTTGCAGAACTTCAATCCGAGCATCCGAACGAGGTATATCTAACCTTCTTCGGACCGCTTGTGTTGAGAGTTACTCAATGACATGGATTAGAAGTTGTACGAAATCAGGAAGAGAGATCCATGCCCATTGTCTTCAAGCTTCAAATTCTATCCAAAGTACTGTCATGCGTAATAGTCACTCGGGATTGTTACTCCTCGGTTCTTGTGGGACATTGTTTTATGTATGTATGTATGAAGTGTTGAGACGACGCGCAAGTGTTGAAGGGGACAAGATGACGTTTGACTCTTCGCCGGGGTTATCGCCGGTTTGAGTTGAAAGTAGACGTTGCTCAGGGTTACATCTGAGATTGGACTACTTGTTTGTATGCCGCGATATCATCTTGTGAGAGAAAACGTTGAGGTGGCAAGATGACGTTTGACTCCTCACCGGCGTTATCGCCGATTTGAACTGAAAGTAGACGTTGCTCAGGGTTACATCTGATATTGGACTACTGCAAGTGTTTGAATGCCGCAAGGTCATCTGTGAGTGTGCCTGTCTGCCCGTTGTTAGCTCCGGGTCTGAGGTATGAGTGCCTCGGCAGGAGGTCTGAGCTTGAAGCTGATCGCATGTATTTGAAACAAGCATTTTCGGAGTTATCGCCGGAACTGCAATGGCATCCCTTGGGGCTATCACCAAGGATGGAGTCACTACTCCCAGTGTTGTTTCTGGGACTGGAACTGAGCGTCGCGGTGTTATCGTCGAGACAGAATCGTCGTCTCCGGTGTTGTTGCCGGTCTTTTGATCTGCGTACCTCGGGGTTATCTCCGAGATTGGAAATGACATTTCCGGTGTGTGTTTCGGGTTTGAGATGAAATTCCAGGTTTGTGTTCCGGGTTGGAACTGAACTTCCGGCAGTATCCGGAATGGATGTAAGTTGTCTTCCAGAGTTATCTCCGAAAGATGAATCTGCCCTCCTGCAATATTAGTAACAGGCATGCAGAAAATTTCGAGTGTCTACACTTAAGATCTCTTACTTAGCAAGATACCTAGAATACCACTTTAGTCAATGACTCAATAAATTAAGTTACTTTGAGTAGAACTAAAAATTATTTTACCAAAATTATATGTTTTAGTAATTCTTTTTAAAACGGAAGAGACACCTATAAAATATTTTTTTCCGCGCACTTCCAATTTTTACCCTTAGGCTTTACCCCTTCGGATATGTACCCAGAGTTGTAATGAAATGACCTGTTTCAGTATAATAAAAAATAAAAACAGAATATATTTAGATGCTCATTTTGATAGAAATAGATCATTTGAATAAAAAAATCATTTCATTTTATAGAAAGAGAATGTAGATGAGATTTATTTTAAAATCAGTATTTTTTCTAGAGTTGTGAAACTCATGCATAAATGTATATACTGATCTTTTCATTCTAAAATATAAAATTATTATTGATCTTTTAAAGTAACTAAAGATATTTTTAAACTCAGAATTGATATGAATTCTTTTAATTTTAGTTAATAAACTTAAATATTGGAAACTGTCTCAAAAATATTACAACTCATTGTAAGATTTATTTTTTCATAATATTTAATTAATCATCTTAGTTTTGACTTTAAAAATATATCAACTTGACTTTAAAAAAAATAATGATCTTATAATTTAGAAGAAATGAAGTATAATCTAACATATTTATTTCAGTTTGGTTTTATCACTTCAATTGCATGTACTATTGCTATTTTTGCTATTAATATTTTTTTCTTGTATTAAAATTTTGAATTAAGTCGGTTTCCAAAATATCCGTCTGGTTAATATACATATTATATATATATATATATATATATATATATATATATATATATATATATATATATATATGTGTGTTTCACTTTTGTATCTTTTATATATGTAAATTTAGAACGTATTTTTTTGGAGGTTTATTTGGTGACCCTAATGAGATTCGATTGTTTAAACTTTACAGGGTCTGATATAGGATATACCCTCTCACTCCTGATCTCGACTCGACTATATATATATATATGAAAGTCCGGATCCAGTCCGGACTCCCGGATTTTGTTAAAATCCGGACTTTTTTTTTTTTTTTTTTTTGAAACAACTAAAAAAAAAAAAAAAAATTTATGGAATTGAAATTTTTACATTATACAGTGTTTTGGGTGTGATTTGGATGCCTATAACGAAACATGTCTGTACAGTCTGGGCAGACTGTACATACATTGGTTGGGGTAGGTATTAAAAACACACCCAAAACACTGTATTATTGAAAAATTTCAGTTCCATAATTTTTTTTTTTTTTTTAGTTGTTTCAAAAAAAAAAAAGCAAAAAAAAAAAAAAAAATTTGGACCGGATTTTGATCCAGTCCGGACTCCCGGACTGGATCAGTTTCATATATATATATATATATATATATATATATATATATATATATATATAATTATGTATTTATTTATGTTATTTCATTATAAATTCATAATATTTATAATATAATATGTTATTAGTAATAAAAATATTACATGTTATTTAATTTTTAATTAGAAATAATTATAGAAAATAATATAAAAGAAGTTGGAGAAATTTAATTTGGACAAAAAAATAGAGTAATCGAGTAAACGGAACTGGGGTGAGAGCGAGGGCGGGACGGATAAGAAGTATTGTTTTTGGGGTCGAGTCAGGTCAGGTTATGAGAATAACTATATATTGACGGAATTGGGTTTGGGGAGGGTCCCTTAACTATACCCGTCCCGTTGTCAGGCCTACAAAGGTCTATATAAATGTGTTTTCTGATATACTTCCTTCGTTCTTTAATATAAGTGGTTTTAGAAAAAAAAATGAGTAATGCTAGGCGGACAGGCAATAGACAGGATTATTGGACAGGTTTTACATTTTTTTTTTTTTTTTTGCTAGTGACTCTTAAAAAATATATAGTATTTATTCCAACAGAAATTTTTACAAAATGTAGTGTTTTAGGTATAATTTGGATACATATACAAAAACAGACTGTATAACCCTGTTTTTGTATATGTATCCAAAATTCCAAATTACACCTAAAACACTACATTTTATAAAAATTTTTGTTAAAATAAATACTATACATTTTTTAAGAGTCACTAGCAAAAAAAAAAAAAAAAAAAGTTGGACCGGTCCAATAATCCTGTCCAGTAAACATGTCCGTGTAGAGTTATTCAAAAAAAAATTGTTCCTTAATATAAGTTGTTTGAGAATTTCAAGTAAGCATTAATTGTTTAGTTTCTAATATTACCCCAAGTATTAAAAGTAATTTTGATTCTCTCACTATTTTTTATCTAATAAATAACAAACTCTTATTCCAAGGGTAATATAAACAATTAATATTATAGTTAATACTATATAATCATTACTTTAATACTTGTGTACAACTCTAAAACTGTTGAGAAACGGATGATAATGAATGAGAATTGATTGCCTACTTTATGAATGATATTGATTGAGCCTACTTTATGAAGGTTTAGTGGGGATGATAATGAATGAGAAATTGATGGCCTACTTTATGAAGGCATAGTGGGCATAGTGGGCATCAATGATGGATTAATTGGATACTTGGGAGTTACTCTCTCAACTCTTGTTATAAGAGTATTCTCCCATGTCGTAAAGGAGTGTGGATTTTGGAGAAAATATAGTGGGGAAAAAAAAAATAGTTTAGGCCTTTTCCTTAGTTCTTCCTTCTTGCCCGGTGATAATTTTTCTACACACGTTAGAGTTTGCTTCAGAGCTTTGTTGTATCCTGAGAGACAATTTGTCCTGCCACGACCAAATATTATCTTAAGGAAACTGTTCTTACAGTCCTCAAAACTACAATTTTCTAGTCTGTTCAACGTCCATTGTATTAAGGTTAAATTTGTTTTATTTTATTTTGGGTTTTACTTTAATATCAATATAGAATTCTTTTCCGAATTTTATTGTATTTCTGCTTCTGCAAAAAGATTATTACTAACGTGGCTAACAATCTTAAGATAATATTTTTGTTTTGGTTAATCTTTTATTAAGTTGCAGGTTATACCTTTGCTTTGGAATACCTTGACTTGGTTTTCTTATTTGGACTGTTTTGAGTTAATTTTCACTTGGACCGTTCTGGAATAATTAAATAATAATTTGTTACTATTCAAAATAGTTTGTTAATTTTAGACTAACTTGGTCTGTTTGTATTTTCAGAATGAATATTCCTGAGAATGAAATTGTTCCAACTGGTCCACAGAACAATCTAGGTTCTGGTTCACATAATGGCACCGATGGACAGAACGTATCTGGTTCACAGAACATTGGTTCTGGTCCTATTTACGGGTCTGGTTTCCAGATTGCGGCTCCCCGCCAAACTATACATGTCAATCACAGCGAAAAACCAGAAAAATTCACTGGTGTGAATTTTAAGACTTGGCAACAGAAGATGTTGTTTTACCTGACTATGCTGAATTTGGCTAATTGCTTGAAGGATGATCCTCCTGTTATCAGAGATGATGAGGTGGATAATGTCACCGCCTACAATGCAATTGAGGCATGGAAACAATCTGATTTCCTTTGCCGTAATTATATTTTGAACGGTCTAACTGATGCACTTTATAGTGTATACAGTATTAAGACAACGGCAAAGGAACTTTGGGAATCCTTGGACCGGAAATACAGATCAGAAGATGCTGGCACTAAGAAATTTTTAGTGAGCCAATTCCTGAATTTCCAAATGGTTGATTCCAAAACTGTTGCGAATCAAGTTCAAGAACTCCAGCTGATTATTCATGGGATTCATGCTTAACGTATGGTAATTAGTGAATCTTTTCAAGTGGCTTGTATTATTGAAAAGTTACCACCTGATTGGAAAGACTTCAAAAATTACCTTAAGCATAAGCAAAAGGAGATGACAGTTGAAGAACTAATTGTTAGACTTCGAATTGAGGAAGACAACAAAGGCTCGGAGAAGAAATTTTCCAACGTTGCCCACCAATCTGAGGCTAGGGTGAATGTGGTGGAGGTCAATAAAGACTCCAAGAAAGGCAAAAAGCCTCAATTTGTGTCCAAATTGGGTCCTAAGGGTGGCATTTCCAAGAAACCCAAATTTAATAGAAAATGCTACAATTGCAACAAGGCTGGGCACAAGTCCTCTGATTGTAGGCTGCCTAGAAAGTTGAAGCCTAATGAAGCACATGTTGTGGAAGAAATTGCTAGAGAAGTGTCTGACATCAACTTATGTGCTGTGATTTCTGAAGTCAACCTTGTTGACTCAAATCCAAGGGAATGGTGGCTGGATACCGGTGCCACACGTCATGTCTGTTGTGACAAAGATTCCTTTACTGAACTGGTTCCCAACAAGAATGGGGAGAAGCTTTACATGGGCAATGCTGCAACTTCCAAGATCAAGGGAAGTAATACTGTAATTCTGAAGATGACTTCGGGGAAAGAAGTGACTTTGAAGAATGTTTTGTATGTTCCTGAAATTAGGAAAAATCTTGTATCTGGCAGCCTCCTAAGCATACATGGTTTTAGGATGGTATTTGAATCGGACAAGTTTATTTTGTCAAAAGGGGGAATGTATGTGGGAAAGGGGTATGTTTATAATGGCATGTGGAAAATTAATGCCATCTCTAGCAAGTCCAATGCAATGATTAATAATAAGAATAATACTTCTTCTGCTTATATCATTGAGTCATTTAATTTATGGCATGGTAGACTTGGACATGTAAATTATAATACCCTACGTAGGTTAATTAATTTACAACATATTCCAACATTCCAAATTGATCATAAACATAAATGTGAAATTTGTGTTGAATCAAAATTAACAAGAACTTCATTTCATACAGTTGAAAGAAATACAGAACCACTTGATCTGATACATAGTGATGTATGTGATTTAAAATTTATCCAAACAAGGGGGGGTAATAAATTTTTTATCACTTTCATTGATGATAGTACAAAATATTGCTATGTATATTTGCTTAAAAGCAAAGATGAAGCTTTAGAGAAATTTGTTCTTTATAAGCAGGAAGTTGAAAACCAACTTAATAAGAAAATTAAGGTGGTAAGGAGTGATCGTGGTGGTGAATACGTTGAACCATTTGGTAAGTTCTGCTCCCAACATGGTATTATTCATGAGGTTACTCCACCTTACTCCCCTCAATCTAATGGGGTAGCGGAACGCAAGAATCGTACTCTAAAAGAGATGATGAATGCGATGCTAAACAGTTCTGGGTTGCCACAGAACATGTGGGGGGGAGCTGTCTTATCAGCTAATCACCTTTTAAATAAGGTGCCTCGTAAGAAATTAGACAAAACACCATTTGAGTTATGGAAAGGAAGGAAACCTTCCTATAACTACTTAAAAGTGTGGGGGTGTCTTGCAAAAGTTTTGGCTCCGTTGCCAAAGAAAATGAAAATAGGTCCAAAGACGGTGGATTGTATTTTCATTGGTTATGCGCTTCACAGTAACGCATATCGGTTTCTTGTTCATGATTCTAAGAATCCTGATATACACAAGAACACATTCATGGAATCAAATAATGCTTCATTCTTTGAACATATTTTTCCATGTAAACGTGAAGAGATTGAATCGGGTTCAAAACGATCTCTTGAGATTGTTAATAAAGACGGTCAAGACATTCAACATGAAGAGCCTAGAAGAAGTAAAAGGGCAAGGGTTGAAAAATCTTTTGGACCAGACTTTCTAACCTATATGCTAGATGTTGAACCTCAGAATTACAGTCAGGCTGTAAATTCAACGGATAGTCCTTTATGGAAAGAGGCTATAAGAAGTGAAATTGATTCCATTATGCAAAATCATACCTGGGAATTAGTGGACCTTCCTCTTGGAACGAAACCACTAAGTTCTAAATGGATTTTCACACGGAAAATGAAAGCAGATGGAACAATTGATAAGTACAAGGCCAGATTGGTTATAAAAGGATATAGACAAAAGGAAGGCCTTGATTACTTTGATACGTATTCTCCAGTGTCGAGAATAACCTCTATTAGGATGATACTTGCTATTGCCGCTTTACGGAATCTTGAAGTACATCAAATGGACGTTAAGCCAGCCTTTTTGAATGGAAATCTTGATGAAGAGATCTACATGGAACAACCTGAAGGTTGTGTAGTTCCAGGCCAGGAAAGAAAAGTGTGTAAATTGGTGAAGTCCTTATATGGACTAAAGCAAGCACCAAAACAATGGCATAAGAAATTTGATGATGTCATGATGGCTAATGGCTATAATATAAACGAATGTGACAAATGTATTTATGTCAAAATCACAAACAAAGGATATGTTATTCTGTGTTTGTATGTTGACGACATACTGATTGTGGGTAGTAATGAAAATATGGTGAAGAATACTAAGGACATGTTAAACTCTAAGTTTGATATGAAAGATATGGGACTGGCTGATGTGATTTTGGGAATTCAAATCAAGCGTTCACCTAATGGTTTCATTTTAACCCAGTCACATTACGTGGACAAGATACTTGGGAAGTTCAGCAAGGATGATTCTAGTGAAGCTAGAACTCCTCTAGATATCAGCCAGCACCTCTGTAAAAACAAAGGTGAAAGCGTTGACCAAGTAGAATACGCAAGGATTATAGGCAGTCTGATGTATCTCATGACTTGTACAAGACCTGATATTGCTTTCACTGTAAACAGTTTAAGTAAATACACGAGTAATCCAGGGGATAACCACTGGAAAGCTATCGTTAGGATACTTCGGTATCTAAGATACACTCGTAATTATGGACTGCACTATACGAGAGAACCTGCAGTATTAGAAGGATTCTCTGATGCTAGTTGGATTTCTGATATAAAGAACTCCAAAGGTACAAGTGGATACGTGTTCACTCTGGGAGGAGGAGCAGTGTCCTGGAAATCCTCAAGGCAAACGATCATAACCAGATCCACGATGGAGTCTGAGTTTGTAGCTCTGGATAAAACCGGAGAAGAAGCCGAATGGTTACGAAATTTCTTGGAGGATATTCCTGAATGGCCTAAGCCTGTGCACACAATTTGTTTATATTGTGATAATCAAGCATCGATTAAAAGAGCACAGAACGTGATGTATAACGGTAAGTCGAGACACATGCGTCGTCGTCACAATACCGTTAGGCAACTGATCACAACGGGGGTTATCTCTATTGATTATGTAAAATCAAAGGATAACATTGCGGATCCGCTAACCAAAGGTTTAAACCGAGATCAAGTTGAAACGACATCTAGAAGAATGGGATTGAAGGCCATAAATATTTAAAGGTTCTATGTGAAGGAAAACCAAACCTTGTTGACTGGAGATCCCAGAATCTAGGTTCAATGGGACAACCTAATTGCATAGACAATGTATTATCATTGTAGGGGTCTAACCCTTATCTATAAACAGTAATATGAAATCGGATAAGGTTAAGCTATGCTTTTAATGATTGATCTTGTGTGTCAGAAATCTGAACAAAAAGATAAAATCACCTATGTGAGAATGAAGTGGGGTCGCTTCAAGGAAAACTAATGAGTTTAGTTCTCTTCAATTCTTGCAGAACCAGGAGATGTTCACGACCATAATGAACATAACCATGAGAACCAAAACCGTGTTATGTTGGTATTTGTGTGAGGTATATCATCGTTTACACAAGCGACAGAATAGTTCAAGGACATCACGTCTACTAGTCAGCCAGTAAAGTAAATATACTTCACAAGGGAAGGTTCAAGGGTTGATGCCTACCTATCCTATGCTAATATCAACTGTAGAGAGTTATCACCACATCGAATTCCTTTGTTTTCAATTTTCATTCATGTGGGGGATTGTTGAGAAACGGATGATAATGAATGAGAATTGATTGCCTACTTTATGAATGATATTGATTGAGCCTACTTTATGAAGGCTTAGTGGGGATGATAATGAATGAGAAATTGATGGCCTACTTTATGAAGGCATAGTGGGCATAGTGGGCATCAATGATGGATTAATTGGATACTTGGGAGTTACTCTCTCAACTCTTGTTATAAGAGTATTCTCCCATGTCGTAAAGGAGTGTGGATTTTGGAGAAAATATAGTGGGGAAAAAAAAAATAGTTTAGGCCTTTTCCTTAGTTCTTCCTAGTTCCTTCTTGCTCGGTAATAATTTTTCTACACACGGTAGAGTTTGCTTCAGAGCTTTGTTGTATCCTGGGAGACAATTTGTCCTGCCACGGCCAAATATTGTCTTAAGAAAACTGTTCTTACAGTCCTCAAAACTACAATTTTCTAGTCTGTTCAACGTCCATTGTATTAAGGTTAAATTTGTTTTATTTTATTTTGGGTTTTACTTTAATATCAATATAGAATTCTTTTCCGAATTTTATTGTATTTCTGCTTCTGCAAAAAGATTATTACTAACGTGGCTAACAAAAACTACCTTAATTATATTAAATTATATTAAAGAACGGAGGGAGTATGTTAATCTTACTTGCATTATTGAAAGATGAGACAAATCTTTTCATGTGTCTATATAAATGTCTTTTCATGTGAATATATTATTATTATTATTATTAATATTTATATTATCATAACTGAGAAGAAATTTTGTATCCGCCCCTGCTTCTATTGGATCATTAATTATGCCTACCACCACAAACCATCCTCGTCACGATCGCCTTCTCACCTCACCTGCTACTACTCCATTTTGATTAGAAGTCTGGACAATTATGGAGAGGAAAATTAAACTGTGTTTGTAAGCTTTTTTTCTTCTTTTTTTTAGGGAAAGGGAAGCAAAGGAAGAGAAAGGAAAATAATTCAAATCTCTTCAAATTTTATTTTTGTGAGTTTTTTTTTAGTAGAGAAGGGAAGAGATTTGCAGGTAAAATTGATTTTATTTTTTGCTTAAAATTTTCTATCCAAAAGTGAGGATTTGGAGGGATGAAAAAAGATGTGAAAGTTAGATATTTCATATTACTTAAAGTAACCTTTCAAAATAAATTATGTTATTTATTACATTAATATATAAGGGTAATATAGTAATAGTTTAATTTAAAAATAAAAATATTTTACATCCATTCCCTTATTCTAAACTCAAAAACAAGAAAAAATAAAAATAAAATCTTATCTCTTCCCATCTTTTCTAAAACTCACAAACTTCATTCATATCTCTTCTAATCTTTCCCACTCCTATACTTTCCTTTTCTATCTCATCACTCCAAACTCATAAACACAACATTAGGGTAGGGTAGGGTAGGGTAGGGTAGGGGAAGAAAAATAATTAAAATCCTTTCAAATTGTGAGTTTTTTAGAGGGAACGTAGGTGAAGAGATTTGAAGGTAAAATTGATTTTATTTTTGACTCAAATTAAAATTTTTCCTCAAAAGTGAGAATTTAGAGGGATGAAAAAATTAAATATTTTATATTACCTAAAGTAACTTTTCAAAATAAATCATGTCATATATTACATTAATATACAAGGATAATATAGTAATAGTATAATTTAAAAATAAAAATATTTTCTCTTCCCTTCACTCATTCAAACTCACAAATAAGAAAAAATATAATTAAAATCTCAATCATTTTCTTCATTTTTAAAACTCACAAACATGACGAGAAAATTATAATTTGTTCTCGTCCATTCTCCCCCTATACTTTCCCTTGTCTAATCCCCCAAAACTCACAATCGTAGTCGGCAACGGGGACCGTCCAAATTAAGCAGGCCATTAGACACCTTTAATTTTGACTCTTTTCTCACTCAACTGTGTGTGTTGGATGCAAGCAAAATAAACCGGTTTCTTATATGTAATATACATACTCTCCCTCTATATATATTCCATATTATATGTAGGAAGGAGTTAGAAAGCATCTTAATTAGCAACTAATTTAAAAAACAATAAATTAAGGAGTTGGAGATCTTAGATAGATGGGAATGGAAAGGATAGAGGAAGTGGTGATAGTGGGGGCAGGTATATGTGGGTTGGCAACGACGGTGGCGCTAAAGAGAGTTGGGATTCAAGCGGTGGTGTTAGAGAGGTGGGATAGGCTGAGAGCCACCGGCGCAGCCTTGACTCTCTTCCAAAATGCGTGGCTTGCACTTGATGCCCTTGGTGTTGCTCACAAGCTCACCCCTCTTTATGCCCCTTTTAACAGGTAAGGAAGGAACCAAATCTTCATTTCTTCACTTATTTTATCCCAAGTCATCACTAATTTGCTGTATCGTTATTGACTCGGCGATAATTAATAGTTTCCATGCACGGGCGAAGTTAGAAAGTTTTGTAAAGTGCAGTCGAAATTATTATTAAGTTATAAATAATTTGGCCGCCAACCCGAGCTAATTTTTTTTAATACTTTATACGGTCCGGATCTTAAACTTACCTTTTATCTAGCTCACATTGCTCACCCCCATTTAACGACGGACCGGACGACAATTCAGTCTTTCGCTATCTATAGAACCGTCGTCTTAGTTTTTAGCGACGGACAACACATAGACGACAATTCTATATATAGCGACAGATTGAATCGTCGTCCGGTCTGTCGCTAAAGGGGTGAGCAAGATGAACTAGATAAAAGGTGAGTTTAAGATTCGAACCGATACTTTATATATATATATATATATATATATATATATATATATATATATATATATATATATATATATATATACGGTCCGGATCTTAAGCTCACCCCTTATCCAACTCACCCGAGCTCACCCCCCATTTAGTGACGGATCCAACGACGATTCGGTCATACAACCGTCGTCTATACTTTTAGCGATGGACAACATATATCGTCGCTAAAAGTATAGACGACGGTTGTATGACCGAACCGTCGCCGGATCCGTCGCTAAAGGGGGGTGAGCTCGGGTGAGTTAGATAAGGGGTGAGTTTAAGATCCGGATTATAATTATATATATATATATAGAGAGAGAGAGAGAGAGAGAGTCCGGTTCCGATCCAAAAGCCCGCATTTTAGTAGTATCCGGACCTTATTTTTTTATTTTTATTTTTTTGCTTTTTTTTATACAACTAAAAAAAAATTATGGAACTTAAATTTTTACATAATACAGTATTTTGGGTGTGTTTTGGATACATATATCAAAATATGTCTGTACAATCTGTGCAGGCTGTACATATATTTTTTGACATAGGTATCCAAATCACGCCCAAAATATTATATTATGGAAAAATTTATGTTCCATAATTTATTTTTATTTTTTTTAGTTGTTCTACAAAAAACAAAACAATTTTGGGGTCCGGATTTTGGACCTGTCCGGGAGACCGGACAGGATCCATTCTGTATATATATATATATACAATAAAAATATAATAAGTAATAATATATGGTATATATACACTTTATTGACTATATTGACTCATAAAAGACTTTTTTAATCACAACTGTTCATAAGTAAGTGATTTATTATTTATTTTTAAAAATAATATAAATTAGATTATTATTTAGTTTAAAATATTATAGAGAGATACATATATTGAGAATATTTGAGTCATATGGGGTTAAAATTTAATTGACAAAATTATAAATTTTTAATTTGACCCCGTATAATAGAAATTTTTTAAAATTTTAGTGGGGTCAATTTATATATAATACTTAAATTTTTTAAAATTAACCTTACCTTATAAAGTAATTTTTTTTAGTGGGATCAATTGACCCCACAAGGTTGTATGTGATTTTACTGTTTCCATGAGATCAAGGGTTCCATTATTGAGTATATGAGTGTGGTATGTGAAAATTAGCACAAAAATAAAGAAAAAGAAAAGAAAGTATTCACTACTTCATTTGATATTTATGAAACGTTTAGAAAGTCAAAACAAAAATAAAAAAGTAAGATATTATTAAAATAAAATTTTAAGAAGGCATGGGGTCACAATACTTCACGTTTCTGAGTAAGTTGTTTCTCAAAATAACGTTATTTTGAAAAATAACGGTTCTGTGTATATATATTTTTCTCATATATATATATATATATATATATATATATATATATATATATATATATATATATATCGGTCCGGATCTTAAACTCACCTTTTATTTAATTCACCTTACTCACCCTCCTTAATTTAGCGATGATGGACTGGGCGACGATTCGGTCCGTCGCTAAAATCTAAAACGACGGTTCTTTATATAGCGACAGACCGAATCGTCGTCCGGCCCGTCGCTAAAAGGGGGTAAGCAAGGTGAGCTAGATAAAGGGTGAGTTTAAGATCCAGACCGATATATATATATATAGGGTTATATATATATACAAAGCTGTGTATTACACAGTAGGGCTATGACGACGGTTTTGAGGCTATTGATATGGTTCAGCTGTCGCTATAGCCTAGAATAACTATGGCGACAGGTGAAACCGTCGTCATAGCCCTACTGTGTAATACACAGCTGTGTACATATATTTTTCTTATATATATATATATATATATATATATATATATATATATATATATATACACACACACGCGCGCGAAGAGGATCAAGTACATATTTAACACACTTTGTTCACTACTTTTAGCGACGGACCAGACGACGATTCGGTTTGTCGCGTATATTATAGAACCGTCGTCTTAGTTTTTAGTGACACATCGAACCATCGTTATAACATATAAACCGTTTAATCTGTTCTATAGCAATGGACCAAACCGTAGTCCAGTATATCGTTAAAGGTGACGAGCATTGTGACGCCCCCAAAATAAGTATACATCACCTATTCTGATTCGTCAAATACATGGTACAGAATATAAATACAATCTTTAATAAACAACAAGAGAGTTGTGAGTTTTAATACAAATATTGTCTTCTAGACAATATCCACTCTCAGAATAAGTCCTCATTACATTTATTGTCACACTATTTAACAGAATAGTGAGGACTATTAATACTATCATTTGGATCGTCACTCCGTTCCCCGACTAGTCCCGGCTACGTTCTCATTTCCTGAAGAGAACATTGAAAGAAAGGGTGAGCTCAACTAGCCCAGTAAAAAATATTATGACTAAGATAATACAGAATAAATTATCATTAGTCTTCAATATTGTTAAACTGATAAAATATAATAGACATCAAGTTTAACTGCAGCGGAATAAGCAATCCATTAAAAGAGTCAAGTAGAGAATAAAATCTACTATCTTTTATGATTTAAAAGGTCTTTCATCACTTTTATCGCTGGGACTCAGATTAATAAATAAACCACATCATCCCTGCTCTACGGCCAAGGATATTCATTAGTATCACAACCACAAATTATCCATGCACTACGGGTCAATGAGGACTTTTACCACATCAGTAGTAACATTACGGTCACGATTACACCGAATAATCCCTGGTCATAATCATACCAAGTCCATTTATGCACTACAAGCCACAGATGACTTTTAACAAAATATAAACATGAGGATGATGTCAATGATATAAGAAATCAATAAAACAAGTTCAAGAATTAATTTATCCAGGAACTAATAACGTCTAAATTGTCAACATGATACTTCTTTGTAGAGTAAAATTTATGAATGCTCAGAAGAATATTTCCATGAAAGATACTGGATGAAGCGCAAATATCAAGGATATTTCACTAATTTCATGGAGTATAAAAGTCAAAACTTTAACCAACTGAGTATAATAAAGAATGAAATAACGAAAGAAAACATCATGCATGCGGTACTTCGCATAGACAGGTTATTCCAACAGAACAATAAATAACGAAACCAGGTCAGGCATAATACGCACCGACAGGATATTTCAACAGAATAATAAAGAATGGAATAACAACAGAAATCATCATGCATGCGGTAATTCGCATAGACAGGTTATTCCAACAGAATAATAAATAACGGAACCAGGTCCGGCGTAAAACGCACAGACAGGATATTCCAACAGAATAATAAAGACGGAACCAGGTCCGGCGTAAAACGCACAGACAAGATATTCCAACAGAATAATAAATAATGGAATAACAACAGAATTTCACTATGTTTTCTTGGTAAAAGTTAAAACAATTCATAGATAAGCTTTCTTAATTATTATCTTTCTTTTGGCAAGTCAAATCTTACGGAATGTACATATGAAAGGTAGCGCTTTTAGATTTATTCACAAATAAACAAAATTCATATTCATTGTTCATTTTCTTAACTAAATTATTTTCTATTTAATAATGTTTCTTCTTTCCCTTGTTTGGTTCATTTTCTAGGAGTACCGTAACCAATGTTGAGGATGGTGCAAGTCAAGAGGTATCCTTAGCTGGAGCTGACAGGTGAGGATATATATATACAGGGAAATGATCTATGAAAAACATTAATTTTGAACACTGTTTCAACTAATTGTTATTTAGCAGTGATGGTAATGGACCTAGATCGGTCCACCGCAAGGCCTTATTGGAGGCTCTAGCTGAAGAACTGCCCATTGAAACAATCCATTTCTCTTCTAAACTAACTTCTATTTCAACCCAAGAAATTGAAGGCTCGCCCTCGCCCATTGTTATCCTCCAGATGGAAGATGGAACTATCATCAAAACCAAGGTATTTACTAAATTATAAGCTACCTAAAATCTGGCCCATATTAAATAAGTAACTAAAGTATTGGTAAAAAAATTCAAAATAGATTTTGATTGGGTGTGACGGGGTGCACTCAATTGTGGCTCATTGGCTAGGACTTGCCAAACCCGTGAGCTCGGGTCGGTTTGCGGTTCGAGGGTTAGCCGTGTATCCTGAAGGACATGGGTTTAATCATGAAGTTAGGCAGTTTTTACAAGTGGGCTTGAGGGGTGGCTTTCTTCCGCTCAATGATAAAGAGCTTTATTGGTTTCTGGTTACTTCAAAATCTATCACTAAAGGTAACTTTTATGTTACGTTTGGATTGAATAAATAGATTAGAGATTAGAATGAAATGGAAAATAAAATGATTTATTTCATTCCATGCAGAATAAATTTGAGACTCTTTGAATTCGACTAAGCATAATAATATGCCACGTAAATGTTTGCAATTTTAGTGGCATTTTTTAATTTTATTTTTTTTAATAATATATTGTTTTTCGCTTTTGCATTGTGCTAACACTTTGATCTATTGGCTAACAATTTCAGATCATCAAAATATGGCCACCAGGACTCCAGAATTGATACAAAATGAAATCATTGAACATTATGCAAAGGATTTTCCTCCAATTTACTTGGATGTCGCCCGCCACGCCGATCTCTCCACGTTGACATGGGCCCCACTTATGTTAAGGCTTCCATGGGATGTAATTCTTGGCAGCATTAGCAAAGGGACTGTGGCGGTGGCAGGTGATGCCATGCACCCCATGACATCTGACCTTGGCCAAGGTGGTTGCTCAGCCTTAGAAGATGCGGTTGTCCTAGGCCGCCATATCGGGGAGTCTTTTATCGACAACAGACGGCTGGTGCCCCAAGAGGCAGCGAAGGCCATAAAGAGGTACGTTAAGGAGCGCAAATGGCGCACTGCATGGTTGATCACGGGCTCGTATTTGTTAGGGTGGGCGCAACAAGATGGTTCTTTTTGGTGGAGAAAATTCTTTAGGGATGCGACTTTTTACAAGTTTATTTTCCAAAGGTTGAGCAATGTTACCAAGTATGATTGTGGGAAACTGCCTAAATTACCCGACTCCACTGCATCATACTTAATAAGTGGTTAAATACACTTTTTTCCACTCTACTAGAGGTCGTTTACAAATGCATTATGGAACTGATTTTTTTTATGGTCAACTCATTGAAATATATGTTATTTACAAAAAGTAATTTTTCCGTCTATGTCTGTTAACCATTTAACTGAAAAATGACGTGGCAATATTGACAGGAAAGAAAAGCTTAGTTGGATAACTAATTAAATTAAATTATATTTAATTTTATAACAAATAGTTAAACAAAATATAAATCAAATTAATATACATAACAAATAATTAAATTAAATTAATCAATTAATAATAAATAAATAAATGAATAATTTTTACAAATGTATTTATATAAATTAATGAATTCATATTTTTTTATTTTTAAATATTTTAATTTCACTTTAAAAATATAAAATTATCTAATATTTGGAAATGGAGTGATTATTATTATTATTATTATTATTATTATTATTATTATTATTATTATCACCACCACCACCACCACCACCACCACCACCACCACCACCACCACCACCACCACCATATTCCTTTTTCCAGATAAAAGAAAGAAGAAAAAAAAACTCCATCTTCCTCACACATGTCTCCATCGGCCGCCACCCACCATCATCCATAACCACCACCATCAATGTACAGCCCAAACATCTACACAACAAATCCTTTTAGGGTTCGAGATTAGTTAGGGTTTTCCAGGTTTTGATGGTCTCTTTAGCACGATTGCTGATTTCCATTCTTTTCGCTGCTAAACCGTAAGGTTGGTTGGTCTGTTGAGTCGTACGTACTTACTTCCTCTTGCTTCCAATGGGTTTTGGTTGGAAGTTTTTAGCTGTGCTGCGTCCATTAGTTTCATTCACTTCAGGAAAACCAGGCTCTCTTTAATTAAAACTAAAGCCATTGTAGAAACACCCTTTGACATCGCAAGGACTCTTAGAGGGGTGTATTCAATTAAGATTTTTAAAGACTTTTTAAGTGATAGACTTTTGTAGAGTTTATGAATTTTAATTACTTTTAAAAACTTTAAAAACTTTTTCAAAATGACTTTTATAGACTTAATGAAATAAGTGATAGACTTTAATAGACTTTTTACCAAGATTTTGATAGACTTTTGTATACTTCTCATATATATTGTAACTTATATTAATTGTTAATTAGCTCATGTGTACAACATCTCACTCTTTTTTCATAAACTACAGGAAATCTCGTTATTTCATTAAATTATTATGGCATGAGATTTATATATGTTGGAAGTATTCATATTATTCTACTTATTTCGTGATAAATTTAGATACTCGAATACGAATAAAACTTTAGAAACTACAGACGCAACACAAAAATTAAGCTCACTTTTCATTGAACTATATATACTATATATGTGTACGATTTTTTAGTAGGAATACCAAACTCTATTTTTCATAAAATAATATGACAATGAAAATCTACATGATCGCAAAATTTCATACATGTTAGTAAATTGCCACCAAGTTATAAAAAATTTACCAGAGAGATTTTTAGTCATCGGTAAGCCACAGACAAAATTACGAGAGAGAATTTATTTTTCTTAAATTATTAATAGTTGTTAGTGAACCAAAATTGACCGTTAAAAAAAGTAATTATGCGACTTTTTAATTTATTTATGATGTTAGAAATTAATTAATTAAAATGTCACGTAACTAATTTTTTAACAGTCGATCGTTGTCATCTTTTAACTAATTTTGATAAGTTTTAGAATTTATCAAGATTCGTATATATCATATACTATATCTATATAATATAAAATATATATAATATAATATTAAAAATCAAAATTTACTGTGTGATTTTTCAAAGTCATAACGAGATATTCTTATAATAAAAGTTTGTGTAATTTATTTAATTTTTAATAAATTTAGTAAAAAAATATAAACTGTTTATAATTTTAATAATTATGTTTTCTAAAATTAGATTAATTTATATTCATTTTAAGTTAAAAATTTATCGGAGAGTTTTGCGACTTGAATTTTCTATAAAATCTCTCTGTAATTTTTTTTACTGGCGATTTGAATTTCTACCTTTGTGTTTAATATTTGGAAGTTTTTAGAAGTCTTTAGAGATGAGGTCAGACTTTGGATATAGGTTGATAGTTATATCTTTTCTTCTAAAGTCTGCCAAACTCTCTCATTTGAAAGAAATCTGAAAAATCAATGACTTTTTGAATACCAAAATACTTTTATAGACTTTATAAAAGTCTCAATTCAATACTACCTAACTTTTAAAGAGATTACAAAAGTTGTAATTGAATACCAATAAATTTTTATAAACTCTTTAAATGTCTTGATTGAATACAACCAAACTTTTAAAGTCTTTAAAAATCTTAATTGAATAAAACCTCCTTATAAGCCAGCTGCGTTGGTTTTTGAATCATATACTCAAACACAATCTCATCGTGCTCAAACGGAATAACTCCAGTAATTTATGTTTATTATCTTAATTACTCCATAGGAAGAGAATCCTTTAAATTCCCTAGATTGACTACATTTAGTAGGATAGGGCATCGTTTATGTAAACCTAGACCACAACTCCATAACCACTAGGTCCACTACCATCAACGTACAACCCAAACATCTACACAACAAATCCTTTTTTAAAAAAATTGAAGGTTCAGTAAATGATTCAACATTTGCACAATCAACAAAAAAATATTTAGCAAAAAAAAAGATAATAAAACCCAAACAAATTAACCCTTTTAGCCTAGCTCCTCTTCGTCCTCTGGCGTTGACACCTTCTTCACCGGCGGGATCCACGGGAAATCGATCAACCCCGATTAACTCACAAAATAGATAATAAAACCCAAACAGATTAGTTTCAATTTTATTCCCCAAATAGATAATAAAACCCTAAAAACTCACAAAATATACAGATCTTAAAATTATTTTTTAGTTTAATTCTTCTTTCTCTACCATTCTCTGGTCAGATCTGGGTTATAGTAATGATTATTGAAGAAAAAAAAGTGAATGGTGAAGGAATATGGAGAAGGAATACGGTGAAGGAACGGTGAACGGTCCGGGAGGACGACGAACGGATTCTGTGGTAGTGGGCCGACAAGAGATGGGATAAGGAAGAGAAGTGGGGTGGGGTGGGGTGGGGTGGGGTGGGGTGGGGAGGGGAGGGGAGAAATGGTCTTTTTCTTATCTTTTTTGTTGTGTTCTTTTAAAAGTTTTTGCTTTTTTAAATTTTGTTTAAACCCATTTATTTTCCTATGTGGCAACTAGGATGATTGTACATGAAGCAGTTGACGTGGATATTTATTTAAAAGCTGACGTGGACGTTCCGTTAAAAGTCAACTCATTTAATGAATTTTGTAACGATTTAAAAATAATGTATAGTTCAATGAGTCGATTGTAAAAAATTTCAGTTCAGTAATGTATTTGTAAACCGACCTTTAGTAGTGTAGTGGTGTTCACAATTATGTAACCCATAAATTTTCAAGTCTAGCGGCAAGCTGCAAGTACAAATTGGGGTATTTTGTTTGCTCTTTCAACAATTTAGAGCATCTTAATTTAATAATACTACAAAATACTTTGTTCGTTTCATAAAAAGTTTATCATTTTAAAATTTTGATAACGTCAATTTTTCAACTGAGTTGATCTGCGCTACACCATTTTGATTAGAAGTGTGGACAATTAATGGAGAGAAAAAGTAGCCAGAGGGAGCCGGGTCCAAAGTAAATCAGCTATTAGACTCGTTTAATTTAGACTTTTTTCTCACGGCTTAGACTGAAGACCCAGACCCAACACCTCAGAAACTGCCGGAAGTTTTTTCTTCCTGAGGAAATTATAGAGGAATTCAAAAAAATAATGACCACAGGCCAAAGTTGCCCGTGACTCTTTTCGAGTTTTGCTAACAAATTTTTGTGGACAACAAATATTGGCACCATGGGCGGAATTAGGCGGCGAGGGGGTCATATGACCCCAAACCCTGAAATCTGACTGAAGCATGTTAATATTAATTAAATTTGGTTTTTGTTAGGAGATAGTATTAATTTATTTGGTTCCTCATGTCCTTCCACCTATTAGTTATACTAAATTAACAATATTATTATAAGATAAATAATGTTAAATAAGTTTGACGGTTATTACAGTAATTTGTTTTACTGACTTAATCATACATTGGTATCAATTTTTTGTAAATAAGAATAACTTAATTCATTTTCTTGCTTTGAATGGATCCTCTCAGTTGTCTCCAAAGAAGATAACCAGAACCACAAAATAATGTTTTGAATATATAATATTATAATTATAATTTATCTATAAAAGTAACTAATCAATTGACTAAAAAATTCAAAGTCTGATTAATATTCTCATATATATATATATATATATATATATATGGGAAACCATCCATGGCAACCGGTTGCTATGGATACTGTTATAACAACCCACTTTTGGACCATTGATCAACTTATTGGAAGGCTTAGATTGAATGTCATAAATAGTCAGGAAATGCCTAGCCGACACAAGCTTTACCGGCTTTTATTTTAATATATTGCATTGTATGGTCAACTGTTGTCATTTTAATAATTTTAAAACAATTTTTTAATATTAAAATACTCCAGCCGGCACAACTTGTACCAGCCGGGTATTTTTTTTAAACATTTCTCTATTATATGGGATGACTCAATACATTAAAGTTGCATTAAAAAATAAAAAATAATTCCGACCGGTACAAACTGTATCGGCTGAGAGATGAAAAAAGTAACGTCGTGAACTTTATTAAAATCCTTGAGAAAACTTTAATATTTTTATTCGGGATGTCAAAAAAATATGTCAAGTTCTGACAAGAAATTTCAACTAGTCAAATTAATAAAAAAAAATGTCAAAACAATATATTTTTAACTAATTAACAATAAAAAAAATATATGTCAAAACAATATATTTTTAACTAATTAAAAATAAAAAAAATAAGTCAAAACAATATATTTTTTTTATTAATTTGACTAGTTGATTATATATGTCAATTTTATCATTTAATTAATTAGTTAAAAATATATTGTTTTGAGATCACGTCACTTTTCTCATACTATAATTAATTGCTGCAATACAAATAGATATCCATCCAATAAGTTGATCAGTGGTCCAAAAATGGGTTGTTATAACAGTATACATGGCAACCGGTTGCCATGGATGGATTCACACACACACATGTGTGTGTGTGTGTGTGTGCATTTAAAGTCATTTGACTCACAATTCAAAGGTTGACAATGGTTGAAATATGATGTTATGAAATACTATAATTGGACAAAATGAATTTAAAATAAGCACTCCAAGTGTTAATAAATAATTTTTTTTACTGATATATTTTGACTCTTTCTAAAAATATTCTGGTTCCGCCACTAATTGACACGTATATAAATAATTATATCTTATCGATTAAAGTTTGAGGTTAGTTCGCAATTCAATTTGATCTTAAAATTTGCTCACATATAAATTATTTTCCCTTTCGACGGTGCTCATAAGTCTCATGAGCTATTTATGTATGGATAGACTACATCTTCTGTTATCTGAGAAGAAAAATATCACTTCATGATGGCTGCATTCATGCACATGTAAAATTTATTAACCTCTCAGTTTCAAAATTAGTATAGATATAGAATATGTTTAAATTGATTAATTTTATTAAAAATATTTTTTATAGAACATTTGGTAAAAATATACTCCTATTTTAAAATATAAATTCATCACTACTTTTTAAAAGCTAATTTAAGATATTTTTAAAATTTAAAGATGACATTAAATTTTTACTTTTGTTTGATTGCATCTTAATACATCTTAAATTATTCAGAGGACATCTTAATATAGAAATATCGACCGTTAAAATGCATTAAGAGATGAGCTGTTAACATGTATTAATATGCAATCAAACACCACTTAGACTCCGATCTCTCCACGTTGACATGGGCCCACTTATGTTGAGGCTTCCATGGAATGTAATTTAATTTTATTGAATTTAAATTTTTTGAAATTTTACTCATTTTTGAAAAAATAAAATTTCTAATATTTTTCCCTTAAAATAATAATTATTTTTATAACTTTTTTTTTAAAATATTTTATTTTTAATATAACAAATAATTATCATTTTGACAATAATATTTTATTTTAAATATTAAAAATAATAATTATTTTCAATTTATTTTTAAAAATTATTTTATTTTAAAAATTAAATATGATTATTATTTAAAAATAATAATTAATTTTTAAATATTAAAAATAATTATTATTTTAAAAATTATTTTATTTTAAAATATTAAATATAATTATTGTTTTATTTTTTTTTAAAAAATATTTTATTGTAAAATATTAAAAATAATTATTTGAAAAATAATAATTTTGTTTTCAAATATTAAAAATAATTATTATTTTAAAAATAATTAGTATATTTTAAAATATTAAAAATTGGGGTTGGGTCAAACTGGGTTCAAAATGTGTTCAAAATGGGCCGGGTTGGGGTTAAATCAGGTAGGAGGAACGAAAACGCAAAAAAAAATGACACTTTAAGGTCCTAACTTACGAAAAATAATTTTATAGACGACTTTGAAAGTGAGTGAGAACTTGGAGGGACAAAAGTGTCTTTCAATTTTTTTAGATGGTGGGATGGAATAAATTTGGAGGTAAATTTGATTTTATTTTTGAGTCAAAACTTTTTTTCCAAAAGTTGTAGGATTTAGAGAGATGGAAAAAGATGTGAAAGTTAAATATTTTATATTACCTAAAGTAATCTTTCAAAATAAATTATGTTATTGATTACATTAATATATAAGGGTAATATAGTAATAGTTTCGTTTAAAACTAAAAATAATTTTTCATCCATTCCCTCATTCTAAACTCACAAACAAAAAAATATAATTAAAATCTTATCAGTTCTCTTCTTTTATAAAACTCACAAATATGATAAGGGAAAATTATAATCCATTCACATCGCTTCACATCTTTTCCCTTCCTGTACTTTTCCTTTCCATCTCATTTCTCTAAACTCATAAACACAATCTTAGGGGAGGGGAGGAAAAATAATTAAAATCCCTCCAAATTGTGAGTTTTTTAGGGAAAAAGTGAAGAGATTTTAAGGTAAATTTGAATTCATTTTTGGCTAAAAACTTTTTCCCCAAAAGTGGAAGGATTTAGAGGTATGGGAAAGTTAAATATTTTATATTACCTAAAGTAACTTTTCAAAATAAATCATGTTATTTTTTACATTAATATGTAAAGATAATATAGTAATAGTGTAATTTAAAAATAAAAATAATAGTAGTTTACCATCCCTATGAAAAATATAATTAAAATCTCAAGTTGAATGACACTTTTGTCACTCCAAGTTACCACTAATTTTTAAAGTCGTCCCTAAAGTTTATTTTTCATTAGTTAGGTCCTTAAAGTAGCATTTTTTTGGCGTTTTCGTTCCTCTTACCCGATTTGACTCCAATTCAACCCATTTAGGCCAAATTTTGACTCAACCTGACATAGTTTTACCCAACCCCAATTTTTAATATTTTAAAATTAAATAATTATTTGTAATATTTAAAAAATAATTATTATTTTAAAAATCAGTTTTTTTAAAAATTTTAAATAAATTATTTTTTCAAATTATAATTATTTTTTTAAAAAAAATTATTTTTTTAAAAAAATTAAATAATAATTTGTTCAATATTTTAAAATAAAATATTTTCTTAAAATATTATGAAGACAATTGAAAGACCAAATTTTTTCATAAATAAAATTGAAATTTTCTTCTATTAATTATTTTGGAATAGTAAGGTTATAAAATATTCATTGTTGTCGAGAAATATTCATTTGGTCATGAAATATTCTTGTTGTCGGGGAATATTCGTACGACGGCACATCCTTTTGTGGGTCCCCATAATGAAAAACGATCGGATAAAGAAAACGACAAGCTTGAGTTTTTATAAATAATGGCGTAGTTGTTATCGTTAATACTGTTAGAATACGTGGTGGTTAAAGTACAAGTAATACGCGTCGTTACACAGTAGCACACAGTATTGCATAGTATTTTTGGATTATTGATTCTTACGTAAGAAGGCTATTACTCAATAATTGTTATAGTAATTACTGTTCAATATTTTATTTTATTGAGTCAATAATTGTTACGTTGATATTTTATATTATTGTTGATTTAATAATTGTCACTGCATAATATTTCTCATTATCAGATCAATAATTCATATTATTTGAAGAATATTATTAGATAATATTATTGGCAATGTCTAAGGATGTTCTGTCTAGAAAAAGGTTTGGTCATCTAATTGCGCGCCAGTAAGGAGAAATCCTTGAAAAGCCCCCTCTTTCTTGGGAACGATCTGGTTGTCAGTATTGTGATTCGGTAATATTATTTGTGAATAATTAATTATTAAATTATATGATAAAGAAATATTTATTTTTATATGGATATAAATGAAAGAATTTTTAGCATGAAATAATTGTTACAAGTTTGACATATTTTCTGTGGAATTACAGTTATTTATCTGATAAAATATTCATTTAAATATATTATAATTGTTTAAATAATAATATTATATATATATATATATATATATATATATATATATATATATATATATATATATATATATATATATATATATATATATATAAATGCATGTGATAAAGGTGATCATGGGTGGAGAAAAATGTTGCCTGCAAAGATGTGTTTTTTTCAAACTTTTATGGGCCCTCAAAAGATGGAAATGAGAAATTGGCAGAGAAAGAATGAAAAGAGTTAGGCACTCCTGCAATGAATTTCTTGGTTGCCAAATTAGTAGGCCCCAAACAAGGAAAAATGGAGGTTAGGCGAGGGAAGTCTGGCAAAATTAGGCAGGGTGTTTACTTTCTCCTCCAAGGTTACACTATAAAAGGGAGGTTAACCCTCCTTCCTCAACACACCATTTCAAATTCAGAAATTCTTATTCTAAAGTATTGTGAGTATTTTTCTTGAGTATAACTTTTTGTACAAGATTTTCTCAGAATAATATTTGATATTCGGTTAAATCCAGTTTCTACTAAGGTAAATGATATTATTTATTTTTCTTTCATAAAGGAGGTTATTTTCTTTCGATACTCGTAAATGATATTATTTCCTTCCATATTCGTAGGAGATATCATTTGCATTCATACTCCATATTATGTAAGTGATATTATTTCATCTCGTATTCCTAAATTTGAACTTACTATGGTAAGTATTGCTTCTATAATTCCTGAAATGATTAGAAATTTTGCTTCATCTAATATCATTTCATAGGAATATTGGTCTGAACTTTTTTCTATATCAAATTTAGAACTTTTCATGACTGGGTATTGTTCACGGTACTGTTTCATACGGTATTGTTCACGGGTACTGTTCACAAAAAAAAAATATTTTTTTTCTCCTTCCAAGTTATCTGTTGTGACCCTTATTCTTGAAATTGAATCCATGTTATGGTCTCATTTGATTCATTCTTATTATCATTATCATAATTCTCAAACTTAAATTGTGTTGAAAGTTATCTATGGCCCGTAGTGCAAAGATAAACTGTTGATTGATGAATATCTTTGGTCTGTAATGTAAAGATGAATAATTATCTGATGAATATCTTTGGCCCGTAGTGCAAAGATGAACAAGTGTTGAGATGAACATGACCAATTGGTGATACACATGAATATCTTTGGCCCATAGTGCAAAGATGAATATTTGATTCAAGATGTATATTGATTGATGTTATAAGGATAAAATATTGATGATGGACTTTTAAATTATACTCCCTCCTATTCTAAATAAATGACGTTTTAGGGAGTTTAATTTTATTCTATATAAGTGTCGTTTTGGAATTTCTATGCAATATTGCACTATTTTTTCCTAATTTACCCCTCTATTTAATATGCTTAGTAAATGCAATTCCATGAACCATTTTACTACATATACAACCAAAGTTCCAATTACCCATTAATTGCCTTCATCTTTGTGGATAGAGAAATAATTAATTAGGGATACAAAGGACATTTTGTGTTATTTCTTAATAAGTGTGCTTAACTCTAAAACGTCATTTAATCTGGATAGGAGGGAGTAGAAGATAGTAGATTTCATTATCTACTTAACTTTTCTAATGAATTGTTATTTTCGCTGCGAATATTGATCTAAAACTTGTTGTCCATTATATTTTATCTGATTTGTTGAAGGCTAACGATAATTTGTTTTATATTATCTTGGTCATATTATTTTTTACTAGGCTAGTTGAGCTCACCCCTTTCTTTTTTATTCCATTTTTCTTCTCAAGAAGCGAGAAATATAGCGGGGAGTAGTCGGGGTGTGGAGTGATGTTCCATGGCAGTTGTTATAGTAGTCCTCACTATTTTATAAAATAGTGTATCAATAATTGTAATGATGACTTATTTGAGTGTGGATATTGTCTAGACTATAATATTTGTATTTAAACTCACAGTTTATGCGTTGTCGTATTTTGCACGAAAATTGTATTAATGAAGTTGTAGTTGTTTCTGTACTATGTATTTAGCGATTCAAAATGGGTGATGTATACCTATTTTGGAGGCGTCACAGTTGGTATCAGAGCTTAGGAATATTGTCTCTGGTGGAGATCAGGGAATAGAACTAGGAGGGGAGAGACGAGTAAATCCTTCGCTAGTGTGTCCTACCTAAGCTTATTTGTTGGTCAATCAGAATATAGGGGTATTATGTGGTATGTCATTTTCTTTAATTAACCCTTGTTTTGTAACAGTATTTGAGAATGACAGTTAAAAATGTTAACAATGGAGTGTATGAGACCGTGGAGACACTTTTAATCACCAACCAGGAAAACGTGCAACAAAAAGGCAATATTCCTCCTGTAAACAATACTACCGAACAAACAATGAATGATGGGATGTTCAGACGAGGGAGACTCGTGTACAAAAATGGGTGGAAATGATAGCAGCGCACGGTTTGTCACAGCCAAGCAGTTCAAAGGGTTGGGACCACCAAAGTTCTAGGGAAAGCCAGATCTAATTAAGGCGAAAACGTGGGTCAAGCAAATTATCAAGATATTTAATGTCTTGGGATACACGGAGGAACAAAAGGTTCCATTCGCTACCTTTATGTTCCGTGGTGAGGCATATTACTGGTGGGAATCTGTGAAGCGTACCCAGCTAGCTGCATTCAATATGTCTTGGGAAACATTTCAAAAACTGTTCAATGACAAGTACTTTCCTGAAAGTATTCGTTATATAAATGAGGTAGAGTTTATTAGACTGGAACAGAACAACATGACGGTGTCCCAGTATGAGGCGAAGTTCGTGGAGTTATCTAGGTTTGCACCTCATTTGGTAGAGAATAAGGAACGTATGGTGCGAATGTTTCTGAGAGGTCTAAAAGCCCAAAATTCGTCAATACCTTATCTCTCACAAATTTTCTCTATATTCAGATGTTTTCAACAGTAGGACTGAACAAAAAACGGGTAAAATCGAATAACCGAACAAAACCTGAAATAATTTAACCGAAATTTCTTAATAATTCAGGTATTTTTTATAATTCGGTTATATCCGAATTATTTTTCGATTTACGATTATCAGGTTCGGATTTCATTTTTGTATTAATTTGATCTACCCGAATACCGAATATGTTGTTAAAGAAATTAATCCTTATCTTAATAACTTTTATCTTACACCTTACTCTCTCAGTCTCTTCGCCCTTAACAGTTAGCCTGGTTAGCCCCGTACTCTCTCAGTCTCTCGGTCTCCTTCTTTATCTTTTATCTCAGAGTCTCAATCACTCTCAACCCAGATCTGATCTAATAGAAGTCAGATCTCGATTTCTCATCTCCTGTATTAGACCGACTTCGATCCATTCTCTCTCCTCTTCATTTATTCCCGATCTCAAACTTTTCGGCAAACCAAACGGAAAGCCATATCTCTCCACCTAAAACTTCGATCTTCAATCTCCTCAACATTACTCATGCCAAAAAAAAATATCATCTCCTCCTTCAATCAAATGGGTGCCATCATCTAACAGAATCAAATCAGGGGAATGAACCTAATCAGCCCCAATCAAATGGTGAAGACCCAGATTCCGGCGAAGCTCGTCGACCGGTGATTGCTCATCACCTGTTTTTGTTTGCCAGAAATAGTTACAGTTTGCCAGAGATGGTTATAGTTGTTGTCACGTGGTTGCTGTCATGGGTGTGCTGCTGCTGATGGTTGTCACGTGATTGCTGCTGATGGTTGGTTTTTATTGTAAAGACCCACTTGGTTTTTTCATATTATACTCCAGTAACATATTGCTGTCATCTTATTGTTGTTGTCACCTTTTATTGATCCCCAAGTGGACATCTTATTGCTATTAGGAATCATCTTATTATTGGGCTTTCATGTGGGCTGAGTTGGTTTTTATTGTTATTGATCTCCATGTAGGTAGTTTATTGTAGCTTATTGCTATTGTTGGGATTTCATGTGGGCTGAGTTTTAGTTGACTGGTGGGCTTCTTCTCTCAAATTCGATTATTACCCGAATTACCGAATTGTAAATTCGATAATTCGGTAATTCAGTAATTCGGTTAGTTATGAATTTTGGTTAGTGTTTCGGATAGTAAAATTATCAATAATTTGGTATTCGGTTATAACCGAATAGTCTGTTCGGTTCGGTTATAACCGAATGATCACCCCTAGTCAATAGGGATCAATTATTAGAGCGAGATAATGAGTATGTTCAACCGAAGGACCACAACCAGGGTCATACCGGTGACAGCAGTCATCGGAGTAATGATAACTAGTGGAGAGGGAAAAATACAGACAAAAGCGGTAACCACTCTGGTGGTAATCGTGGCCATGATAATAGGAGAGGTGAGTCAAGTGGAAATTTTTAAAATAGGAGATTCAACAATGACGGAAAGACATCAGCAGCAGCACCAGCAACAAATTTTAGGGGAGGAGAATGACTACCAGTTAGATGCTACAGATGCGGAGAGGAAGGACACATAAGTTCAAACTGTTCACAGCCTTCCAAGGTGTGTTTCAGTTATGGAAAATACGGTCATATAGCCCGATTTTGTCCAGTAGAAAAGTCAAGTCCAACTGGGACAGTGGCACCAAAGGCGATTACGGACAAAACAAAGTCGGTGGTTCAAGGGAAATCGTTTGTCGTGACTGGCCAAAACACGAGAAACTCGAACGAGGTGATCACGAGTAAGCTAATCTTAAACTCTTGTAAAGTTTATACCTTACTAGATACCGGTTGTACCCATTATTTTATCTCTCCTACTTATGCTCAACGTTTAAACTTGACTCAGGAAGAAATTAGACTTTGACTTATATGTGGAGACTTCGTTAGGAGAAACTTTCATTACATCCACTGTTTATAAATCTTGCTTGATCCAAGTTGGCACAATCAAATTACCTGTTGATCTTATCTCTTTAAGGATACTTGCATTAGATGTGATTTTAGGGATTGATTGGTTAACCACTCATCATGCTAAAATTGATTATTTTCGTAAGATTATTATTTTCCATATTCCTTACTAACCTGTTATGCTAATTCAAGTAACCAAATCACTAAAGTCAATCACTGTCATATCAAGCCATAAAGCCATTCGTTTATTAAAAAACGTATGTCAAGCTTTCTTGGCCCATGTTATGGACTTGAACAAAAACACCTCAGATTTGAATAATATTTCTGTTGTTAGTGAATTTCCTAACGTATTTCCTGAAGAACTTCTCAGTCTACCCCCAGAACGTGAAGTTGAATTCTTTATTGACCTTGAACCTGGTACAAAGCCCATTTCTAAAACCCAATATCTAATGGCTCCTATTGAACTTCAGGAGTTAAAGGTCCAACTACAGGAGTGGTTAGACATCGATTTCATTCATCCTAGTACATCTCCTTGGGGTGCTCCTATTTTATTCGTAAAGAAGAAAGATGAGAGTATGAGACTTTGTTTTGACTACCGGGAATTAAACCATGTCACCATCAATAATAGGTATCCACTACCTCGCATTGATGACCTGTTCGACCAGTTATAAGGAGCACAATTCTTTTCAAAGATCGATCTTTGTTCTGGATATCATCCGCTGAAGATTAAAACTGAGGATATTCCGAAGACTGCCTTCAGAACTCGGTACGAGCATTATGAATTCTTAGTCATGTCTTTTGGATTGACTAATGCTCTTGCTGCTTTTATGGATATGATGAACCGTGTGTTCAAGGAATATTTGGATCAGTTCGTTGTTGTCTTTATTGATGACATCCTCATCTATTCCAAAAGCCGTGAAGATCATAAGCACCATTTGAAGCTGGTACTTCAAAGGCTTGGTGGTGACAAGTTATATGCTAAGCTGAAGAAATGCAAGTTCTGGCTTGAGGAAGTAGCATTCCTTGGCACGTGGTGTCAAACATGGAGTATTTGTTGACCCGGTGAAGATTGAAGCAATACAAAGTTGGGAGCAACTGAAGTCGGTGACCGAAGTACGTAGCTTTCTGGGCTTAGCTAGTTATTATCGCAGATTCATGGAAGGATTTTCTCGAATCGCTACTCCATTAACTCAGCTGACTAGGAAAGATACAAAATTCGTATGGAGCGAGGAATGTGAGAAGAGTTTCCAAGAGCTTAAGAGGAGACTCATTTTGTCACCTATTCTGATAATACCATCTGGTTCAGATGGATTTGTTATCTACAGTGATGCTTCAGGCAAAGGGTTAGGATGTGTTCTCATGCAACATGGAAAATTCATAGCTTATGCCTCGCGACAACTCAAAGAATATGAGAGGAATTATCCTACTCATGATCTGGAGTTGGCAGCAGTCATTTTCGCGTTGAAAATATGGAGACACTACCTGTACGGGGAGATAGTGGAGATTTATACGGATCATAAAAGCCTTAAATATTTTTTCACCCAAAAGGAACTCAACATGTGGCAACGATGTTGGCTCGAGCTGTTGAAATATTATGACCATAGCATTCAATATCATCCTAGAAAAGCAAACGTTGTAGCTGACGCAATGAATAGAAGATCGTATGTGGGTACGAGTGCGATGTTGTTAACACAAAAACCCATTTTGTACGCACTTACAAAGGATGGAGATATAGTTAAAGGCTCCAAGTACCCACGTGATGATATCAAACATACGAGTACAACCGACTTTCCTTAATGCTATCTTCTTGGCCTTCTCGGCTCTCAGCTTGGCTGCTATCTTCAGTGACATTCTCATCTTTGTTGAGTGAAGCTTTGATCTGTTTGATTCCTTCTTTAAAGCTGCTTCACTTCCACCTTGGTAGTCTCACTGTCACTGAGACTTGTTCTATTGATCTTTGGTGGAACTCGTAGAGTCAACAATAGCATTCACCAACTCAACGATTCTGCAACTACACAATCATCAAAAACTCTTGATCTTTGAAGCTCTGTTGATTTATACTACTTCCCAATCTTCCCGTTGAAAAGTAGCCGTTGAAAGCTATTCAAATTTCCTTGTAGATCTCAAGTTATTTGGTGCAGACTACAGATGTGACATGACATCTTTTTCTGACTTTCTGACACTGCAGTCTGCTGTTTCACCAACCCTGTCAGATATGTCACTTTGATATCTTGGGCAGGTCAATGAATTTATTTTACCCTTCTGATTTCTCGATCAGAGGTTGTCCTTGCATTGATGCTCTCAATAAGCTCTTATCCGAATATTATCCTTCAGATTGAACCGTTGCCAATGCTTCAGTCTTCAGCTATTCAAACTCTACGATTCTGATGCATGTCTTCATGGACCTGATCGTAGTGTCTTGTTGACTAGTAGAGACAACACTACGATCTTGAAGAGTGTTGATTTGATCTTCAATGTAGAACACCTCTTCCTTCTCTTGTGCAGTGCTTCAACACTTCTGTTTGCCTCAGCAGCTCTCAGATACTGATGGCTTGACTTCTTGCTCTGGCCCCTTCTGAATAAAAAGACACTTCAGATTTGTGGCATGTCCAGCTCGCTTTCTCCTTGTGATCTCCCATTCACTTATCATCAATGGACTGACCCAATGCTTAATCACTTTAGTCTTGTTATTTAGAAGCTGTCCAGTATCTCTGTATGCACTCCATCAGTTCTTTCTTTATTTGGCAAACACTATAATCCTGGTAACTTTCAAGATCGTTGTCTTCCTTCTGTTTGACAGCTACTGCACTTGCTGACTTTTCTTAGTTAGTTACAGAAGTCTTCTTCTGATCTCCTTGTGGAAGACTTCATCTCGAATGGCTTCACAACTCAATCTTGATGCTGATTGGGTTGGTTCTTAGATCTTCTATTAGCTTGCATGCCATTCGTTGAGTGCTCTCTAGTTTCCTTCAGATGGGACGTATCTATGCAGTGCCAACCAGAGGCTTCATTCCTTTGGATATTCTGGGAGTGCTCATTCGTTGAGAATCGTATTTGCTCTATGATCCTGCCTTGGCATTGTGAGCACATCTGTTGAGGTCTTAGCTCTGCATTCTACGATTCAGCTTTGGCTGTGCAGACACTACGACTTCGAGTGTAGTCTATGATTCTTGACTTAGCTTTGGCAGATATTCGGTCGGCTCGTAGGCAAGCTGTCTCTACGATTCTGAACATGACTTCCTCAACAGACTACGGCCCTGAGGAAGTTCTCCCCGACACACTACGATCCTTCCTCGTCTCTCCTAGAAGTCTACGAACTCTGAGATCTACTATCTTGTAGACTACGATTCTGCCTCGATAGCTCTCAAGTTTTCCTTGACTCTCCTGGCAGACTACGATTTCTGGTGCAGTGCTCGACGATCAGATATGCCTATCTATTACATCATAAGATCAACCTAACATGCTTGATCTTTCTATATTTATAGTCCTTGCACATCATTTCTTTTTAAGGTTTATAAAGCTGTTTTGCTTATGTAGGATCAACCTAACACATTTGATCAATTCATTTTAAGTCCTTGTACATATATTTTTATTATCTATCAAAGGACTTTACAACTTTTCTTAATGCAAGCATACTTTCATATTCATTCATATATATATCATAATCAAATCATATATAAATAGGATTATCATTCACAAGTTTATTCCTGACACTAACGATTCTGACTTGAAGCATAGAATCATGATGGAAGCACACAACACACCGTTTGCAATCCATCCTGGGAGTACCAAAATGTATCAAGATCTTCGACATACATTTTGGTGGAGCAATATGAAGACAGAGATCGCGGAGTTTATCTCGAGGTGTTTAACTTGTCAATGTGTAAAAGCGGAGCATCAAGTGCCAAAGGGTCCATTGCAACCACTTGAGATTTCAGAATGGAAGTGGGAGCACATTACCATAGATTTCGTTACGGGTCTTCCCAAGGTTTCTCAAAGCATAAATGCGATATGGGTTATTATTGATAGATTAACCAAGTCTGCTCATTTCTTGTCCATACGGGAGACTTATTCCCTTGAACGTCTTGCTCGTATGTACGTAAATGAGATTGTGAGATTGCATGGCATGCCTGTACTAATAGTTTCGGATCGTGACCCAAGATTCACTTCACGATTTTGGGTTAGCTTGCAGAAAGCAATGGGTACGGATTTACGATTCAGTTCGGCATACCATCCTTAAATGGACGGGCAATCAGAAAGGACTATTCAAACTCTTGAAGATCTATTAAGACTCTGTGTCCTAGATTTCAAAGGAAGTTGGGATAAGTACTTGCCGTTGGTGGAATTCTCCTACAATAATAACTATCAAGCAAGTATAGGCATAACTCCATTCGAGACGTTGTATGGACGAAAATGTTATTCTCCAGTATGCTGGGATGAGGTGGGTGAAGCAACGTTGTTGGGACCAGAATTGGTACACATGAATACAGAAAAGATCCAAACGATTCGACAACGTATACTAACGGCACATGATCGACAAAAGAGCTATGCGGATATTCATCGAAAGGACGTGGAATTTAATATTGGGGATCATGTATTGTTACATATTATTCCATGGAAGGGAGTTACAAGATTTGAGAAGAGAGGAAAACTCAATCCACGATTTGTTGGTCCATTTGAGATTCTTGATCGAATAGGAAATGTGGCCTATAGACTCGCATTACCTCCAAGCATGTCTCGTGTTCATAATGTTTTTCACATATCTATGCTTCGTAAATATGTGAAAAATCCGAACTACATTATTGAGTTAGAACCAGACGATATAGCCGAAGATTTAACGTACGAGGAGATACCTGTCAAGATCTTAGATAGGAAAAACATGTCCTAGCACAAAGGTTATACCAAAAGTCAAGATTTTATGGAGGAACCATGCTATTGAGGAAATGACCTGTGAGTTGGAATCAGAAATGAAAGCGAGGTACCCTCACCTTTTTGAAATACCAGGTACGTACATCAATTTCGAGGATGAAATTTCATAAGGAGGGGAGGTCGTAAGACCCCAACTTTTTATAAATTAAATTAAATTTTTCCTCTATTAATTATTTTGGAATAATAAGGTGTTAATTTGATATAATGTGATTAGTTATGGGTAAAATATGCAAATTTTGTAAAATAAGGAAATGGTTATAAAATATTCATTGTTGTCGGAGAATATTCGTTTGGTCGTGGAATATTCTTGTTGTCGGAGAATATTCGTACGACGGCGCAATCATTTATGAGCTCCATAACGAAAAATGGTCGGATGAAGGAAACGACAAGCTTGAGTTTTTATAAATAACGACGTAGTTGTTACCGTTAACACCGTTAGAATACCTAGTGGTTAAAGTA